>JAUIMM010000409.1:307500-390000 GCA_031769625.1 Taudactylus pleione
AGACATTGGGTGTACACACTGATATATATATATATATATATAAAAATATATATGATAGACATTGGGTGTACACAATGATAGATATCTATGATAGACATTGGGTGTACACACTGATATATATATATATATATATATATATATATGATAGACATTGGGTTTACACACTGATAGATATCTATGATAGACATTGGATGTACACACTGATAGATATGTATGATAGACATTGGATGTACACACTGATAGATATATATGATAGACATTGGGTGTACACACTGATATATATCTATGATGGACATTGGGTGTACACACTGATAGGTATATCTATGATAGACATTGGATGTACACACTGATAGATCTCTATGATAGACATTGGGTGTACACACTGATAGATCTCTATGATAGACATTGGTTGTACACACTGATAGAGCTATATGATATACATTGGGTGTACACACTGATAGATATCTATGATAGACATTGGGTGTACACACTGATAGATCTCTATGATAGACATTGGGTGTACACACTGATATATAGCTATGATAGACATTGGATGTACACACTGATAGATATCTATGATAGACATTGGGTGTACACACTGATATATCTCTATGATAGACATTGGGTGTACACACTGATAGATATCTATGATAGACATTATGATAGACATTGGGTGTACACACTGATAGATGTCTATGATAGACATTGGGCGTACACACTGATAGATATCTATGATAGACATTGGATGTACACACTGATAGATATCTATGATAGACATTGGGTGTGCACACTGATAGATCTCTATGATAGACATTGGGTGTACACACTGATAGATCTCTATGATAGACATTATGATAGACATTGGGTGTACAAACTGATAGATATATATGATAGACATTGGGTGTACACACTGATAGATATCTATGATAGACATTGGGTGTACACACTGATAGGTATATCTATGATAGACATTGGGTGTACACACTGATAAGTAAATATGAAAGACATTGGGTGTACACACTGATAGATATATATGATAGACATTATGATAGACATTGGGTATACACACTGATAGATGTCTATGATAGACATTGGGTGTACACACTGATAGATCTCTATGATAGACATTGGGTGTACACACTGATAGATCTCTATAATAGACATTATGATAGACATTGGGTGTACACACTGATA
Source organism: Taudactylus pleione (assembly GCA_031769625.1). Taxonomy (NCBI): domain Eukaryota; kingdom Metazoa; phylum Chordata; class Amphibia; order Anura; family Myobatrachidae; genus Taudactylus; species Taudactylus pleione. The sequence goes on from JAUIMM010000409.1 coordinate 308,695, forward strand.
GATATCTATGATAGACATTGGGTGTACACACTGATAGATATCTATGAAAGACATTGGGTGTACACACTGATAGATATCTATGATAGACATTGGGTGTACACACTGATAGATATCTATGATAGACATTGGGTGTACACACTGATAGATATCTATGATAGACATTGGGTGTACACACTGATAGATATCTATGATAGACATTGGGAGTACACACTGATAGATATCTATGATAGACATTGGGTGTACACACTGATAGATATTTTTGATAGACATTGGGAGTACACACTGATAGATATCTATGATAGACATTGGTTATACACACTGATATATATATATATATATATATATATATGATAGACATTGGGTGTACACACTGATAGATTTCTATGATAGACATTGGGTGTACACACTGATAGATATCTATGATACACATTTGGTGTACACACTGATAGATCTCTACGATAGACATTGGGTATACATACTGATAGATATCTATGATAGACATTGGTTGTACACACTGATAGATATCTATGATAGACATTGGGCATACACACTGATAGATAGCTATGATAGACATTGGGCGTACACACTGATAGATCTCTATGATAGAAATTGGGTGTACATACTGAGAGCTATCTATGATAGACATTGGTTGTGCACACTTAGATATTTATGATAGACATTGGGTGTACATACTGATAGATATCTATGATAGTCATTGGGTGTACACACTGATAGATATCTATGATAGACATTGGGTGTGCACACTGATAGATATCTATGATAGACATTGGATGTACACACTGATAGATATCTATGATAGACATTGGGTGTACACACTGAGAGATATCTATGATAGACATTGGGTGTACACACTGATAGATATCTATGATAGACATCTATGATAGACTTTGGGTATACACACTAATAGATATATATGATAGACATTGGGTATACACACTGATAGACATCTATGATAGACATTGGGTGTACACACTGATAGATATCTATGATAGACATTGGGTGTACACACTGATAGATATCTATGCTAGACATTGGGTTTACACACTGATAGATATCTATGATAGACATTGGGTGTACACACTGATAGATATCTATGATAGACATTTGGTGTACACACTGATAGATATCTATGATAGACATTGGGTGTACACACTGATATATATATATATATATAAAATATATATGATAGACATTGGGTGTACACAATGATAGATATCTATGATAGACATTGGGTGTACACACTGATAGATATCTATGATAGACATTGGGTGTACACACTGATATATATATATATAAAAATATATATGATAGACATTGGGTTTACACACTGATAAATATCTATGACAGACATTGGATGTACAACCCACTGATAGATATCTATGATAGACATTGGATGTACACACTGATAGATATGTATGATAGACATTGGATGTACACACTGATAGATATATATGATAGACATTGGGTGTACACACTGATAGATATCTATGATAGACATTGGGTGTACACACTGATAGGTATATCTATGATAGACATTGGGTGTACACACTGATAGATCTCTATGATAGACATTGGGTGTACACACTGATAGATCTCTATGATAGACATTGGTTGTACACACTGATAGATCTATATGATATACATTGGGTGTACACACTGATAGATATCTATGATAGACATTGGGTGTACACACTGATAGATATCTATGATAGACATTGGGTGTACACACTGATAGATATTTTTGATAGACATTGGGAGTACACACTGATAGATATCTATGATAGACATTGGTTATACACACTGATATATATATATATATATATATATATATGATAGACATTGGGTGTACACACTGATAGATTTCTATGATAGACATTGGGTGTACACACTGATAGATATCTATGATACACATTTGGTGTACACACTGATAGATCTCTACGATAGACATTGGGTATACATACTGATAGATATCTATGATAGACATTGGTTGTACACACTGATAGATATCTATGATAGACATTGGGCATACACACTGATAGATAGCTATGATAGACATTGGGCGTACACACTGATAGATCTCTATGATAGAAATTGGGTGTACATACTGAGAGCTATCTATGATAGACATTGGTTGTGCACACTTAGATATTTATGATAGACATTGGGTGTACATACTGATAGATATCTATGATAGTCATTGGGTGTACACACTGATAGATATCTATGATAGACATTGGGTGTGCACACTGATAGATATCTATGATAGACATTGGATGTACACACTGATAGATATCTATGATAGACATTGGGTGTACACACTGAGAGATATCTATGATAGACATTGGGTGTACACACTGATAGATATCTATGATAGACATCTATGATAGACTTTGGGTATACACACTAATAGATATATATGATAGACATTGGGTATACACACTGATAGACATCTATGATAGACATTGGGTGTACACACTGATAGATATCTATGATAGACATTGGGTGTACACACTGATAGATATCTATGCTAGACATTGGGTTTACACACTGATAGATATCTATGATAGACATTGGGTGTACACACTGATAGATATCTATGATAGACATTTGGTGTACACACTGATAGATATCTATGATAGACATTGGGTGTACACACTGATATATATATATATATATAAAATATATATGATAGACATTGGGTGTACACAATGATAGATATCTATGATAGACATTGGGTGTACACACTGATAGATATCTATGATAGACATTGGGTGTACACACTGATATATATATATATAAAAATATATATGATAGACATTGGGTTTACACACTGATAAATATCTATGACAGACATTGGATGTACAACCCACTGATAGATATCTATGATAGACATTGGATGTACACACTGATAGATATGTATGATAGACATTGGATGTACACACTGATAGATATATATGATAGACATTGGGTGTACACACTGATAGATATCTATGATAGACATTGGGTGTACACACTGATAGGTATATCTATGATAGACATTGGGTGTACACACTGATAGATCTCTATGATAGACATTGGGTGTACACACTGATAGATCTCTATGATAGACATTGGTTGTACACACTGATAGATCTATATGATATACATTGGGTGTACACACTGATAGATATCTATGATAGACATTGGGTGTACACACTGATAGATATCTATGATAGACATTGGGTGTACACACTGATATATATATATATATATAAAAATATATATGATAGACATTGGGTGTACACAATGATAGATATCTATGATAGACATTGGGTGTACACACTGATAGATATCTATGATAGACATTGGGTTTACACACTGATAGGTATATCTATGATAGACATTGGATGTACACACTGATAGATCTCTATGATAGACATTGGGTGTACACACTGATAGATCTCAATGATAGACATTGGTTGTACACACTGATAGATCTATATGATAGACATTGGGTGTACACACTGATAGATATCTATGATAGACATTGGGTGTACACACTGATAGATATCTATGAAAGACATTGGGTGTACACACTGATAGATATCTATGATAGACATTGGGTGTACACACTGATATATATATATATATATATATATATATATATAAATATATATGATAGACATTGGGTGTACACAATGATAGATATCTATGATAGATATTGGGTGTACACACTGATAGATCTCTATGATAGACATTGGGTGTACACACTGATAGATATCTATGATAGACATTATGATAAACATTGGGTGTACACACTGATAGATGTCTATGATAGACATTGGGTGTACACACTGATAGATCTCTATGATAGACATTGGATGTACACACTGATAGATATCTATGATAGACATTGGGTGTACACACTGATAGATCTCTTTGATAGACATTGGGTGTACACAGTGATAGATCTCTATGATAGGCATTATGATAGACATTGGGTGTGCAAACTGATAGATATCTATGATAGACATTTGGTGTACACACTGATAGATATCTATGATAGACATTGGGTGTACACACAGATAGATATCTATGATAGACATTGGGTGTACACACTGATAGATCTCTATGATAGACATTGGGTGTACACACTGATAGATCTCTATGATAGACATTGGGTGTACACACTGATAGATCTCTATGATAGACATTGGGTGTACACACTGATAGGTATATCTATGTTAGACATTGGGTGTACACACTGATAGGTATATATGATAGACATTGGGTGTACACACTGATAGATATATATGATAGACATTATGATAGACATTGGGTATACACACTGATAGATGTCTATGATAGACATTGGGTGTACACACTGATAGATATCTGTGATAGACATTGGATGTACACACTGATAGATCTCTATGATAGACATTGGGTGTACACACTGATAGATCTCTATGATAGACATTGGGTGTACACACTGATAGATCTCTATGATAGACATTATGATAGACATTGGGTGTACAAACTGAAAGATATATATGATAGACATTGGGTGTACACACTGATAGATATCTATGATAGATATTGGGTGTACACACTGATAGATATCTATGATAGACATTGGGTGTACACACTGATAGATATCTAGGATAGACATTGGGTGTACACACTGATAGATCTCTATGATAGACATTGGGTGTACACACTGATAGGTATATCTATGATAGACATTGGGTGTACACACTGATAGGTATATATGATAGACATTGGGTGTACACACTGATAGACATATATATGATAGACATTATGATAGACATTGGGTGTACACACTGATAGATATCTATGATAGACATTGGGTGTACACACTGATATATATCTATGATAGACATTGGGTGTACTCACTGATAGGTATATATGATAGACATTGGGTGTACACACTGATATATATATATGATAGACATTATGATAGACATTGGGTGTACACACTGATAGATATCTATGATAGACATTGGGTGTACACACTGATAGATATCTATGATAAACTTTGGGTGTACACACTGATAGATATCTATGATAGACATTGGGTGTACACACTGATAGATATCTATGATAGACTTTGGGTGTACACACTGATAGATATCTATGATAGACATTGGGAGTACACACTGATAGATATCTATGATAGACATTGGGAGTACACACTGATAGATATCTATGATAGACATTGGTTATACACTACGATATATATGTGATAGACATTGGGTGTACACACTGATAGATATCTATGATAGACATTGGATGTACACACTGATAGATCTCTATGATAGACATTGGGTGTACACAATGATAGATCTCTATGATAGACATTGGGTGTACACACTGATAGATCTCTATGATAGACATTATGATAGACATTGGGTGTACACACTGATAGATCTCTATGATAGACATTGGGTGTACACACTGATAGATCTCTATAATAGACATTGGGTGTACACACTGATAGGTATATCTATGATAGACATTGGGTGTACACACTGATAGGTATATATGATAGACATTGGGTGTACACACTGATAGATATATATGATAGACATTGGGTGTACACACTGATAGATCTCTATGATAGACATTATGATAGACATTGGGTGTACACACTGATAGATATCTATGATAGACATTGGGTGTACACACTGATATATATCTATGATAGACATTGGATGTACACACTGATAGATATCTATGATAGACATTGGATGTACACACTGATAGACATTGGGTGTACACACTGAGAGATATCTATGATAGACATTGGGTGTACACACTTAGATATCTATGATAGACATTGGGTGTACACACTGATATATATCTATGATAGACATTGGGTGTACACACTGATAGATCTCTATGATAGACATTGGGTGTACACACTGATAGATCTCTATGATAGACATTGGGTGTAAACACTGACAGATCTCTATGATAGACATTGGGTGTACACACTGATAGATCTCTATGATAGACATTGGGTGTACACACTGATAGATCTCTATGATAGACATTGGGTGTACACACTGATAGATCTCTATGATAGACATTGGGTGTACACACTGATAGATCTCTATGATAGACATTGGCTGTACACACTGATAGATATCTATGATAGACATTGGGTGTACACACTGATAGATATCTATGATAGACATTGGTTATACACTATGATATATATATGATAGACATTGGGTGTACACACTGATAGATATCTATGATAGACATTGGATGTACACACTGATAGATATCTATGATAGACATTGGGTGTACACACTGATAGATCTCTATGATAGACATTGGGTGTACTCACTGATAGATCTCTATGGTAGACATTATGATAGACATTGGGTGTACAAACTGATAGATATCTATGATAGACATTGGGTGTACACACTGATAGATATCTATGATAGGCATTGGGTGTACACACTGATAGATATCTATGATAGACATTGGGTGTACACACTGATAGATCTCTATGATAGACATTGGGTGTACACACTGATAGATCTCTATGATAGACATTGGGTGTACACACTGATAGGTATATCTATGATAGACATTGGGTGTACACACTGATAGGTATATATGATAGACATTGGGTGTACACACTGATAGATATCTATGATAGACATTGGGCGTACACACTGATAGACCTCTATGATAGACATTGGGCGTACACACTGATAGACCTCTATGATAGACATTGGGCGTACACACTGATAGATCTCTATGATAGACATTGGGCGTACACACTGATAGATATATATGATAGACATTGGGCGTACACACTGATAGATATCTATGATAGACATTGGGCGTACACACTGATAGATATCTATGATACACGTTGGGTGTACACACTGATAGACATCTATGATACACGTTGGGTGTACACACTGATATCTATGATAGACATTGGGTGTACACACTGATAGATATTTTTGATAGACATTGGGAGTACACACTGATAGATATCTATGATAGACATTGGTTATACACACTGATATATATATATATATGATAGACATTGGGAGTACACACTGATAGATATCTATGATAGACATTGGTTATACACTACGATATATATGTGATAGACATTGGGTGTACACACTGATAGATATCTATGATAGACATTGGATGTACACACTGATAGATCTCTATGATAGACATTGGGTGTACACAATGATAGATCTCTATGATAGACATTGGGTGTACACACTGATAGATCTCTATGATAGACATTATGATAGACATTGGGTGTACACACTGATAGATCTCTATGATAGACATTGGGTGTACACACTGATAGATCTCTATAATAGACATTGGGTGTACACACTGATAGGTATATCTATGATAGACATTGGGTGTACACACTGATAGGTATATATGATAGACATTGGGTGTACACACTGATAGATATATATGATAGACATTGGGTGTACACACTGATAGATCTCTATGATAGACATTATGATAGACATTGGGTGTACACACTGATAGATATCTATGATAGACATTGGGTGTACACACTGATATATATCTATGATAGACATTGGATGTACACACTGATAGATATCTATGATAGACATTGGATGTACACACTGATAGACATTGGGTGTACACACTGAGAGATATCTATGATAGACATTGGGTGTACACACTTAGATATCTATGATAGACATTGGGTGTACACACTGATATATATCTATGATAGACATTGGGAGTACACACTGATAGATCTCTATGATAGACATTGGGTGTACACACTGATAGATCTCTATGATAGACATTGGGTGTAAACACTGACAGATCTCTATGATAGACATTGGGTGTACACACTGATAGATCTCTATGATAGACATTGGGTGTACACACTGATAGATCTCTATGATAGACATTGGGTGTACACACTGATAGATCTCTATGATAGACATTGGGTGTACACACTGATAGATCTCTATGATAGACATTGGCTGTACACACTGATAGATATCTATGATAGACATTGGGTGTACACACTGATAGATATCTATGATAGACATTGGTTATACACTATGATATATATATGATAGACATTGGGTGTACACACTGATAGATATCTATGATAGACATTGGATGTACACACTGATAGATATCTATGATAGACATTGGGTGTACACACTGATAGATCTCTATGATAGACATTGGGTGTACTCACTGATAGATCTCTATGGTAGACATTATGATAGACATTGGGTGTACAAACTGATAGATATCTATGATAGACATTGGGTGTACACACTGATAGATATCTATGATAGGCATTGGGTGTACACACTGATAGATATCTATGATAGACATTGGGTGTACACACTGATAGATCTCTATGATAGACATTGGGTGTACACACTGATAGATCTCTATGATAGACATTGGGTGTACACACTGATAGGTATATCTATGATAGACATTGGGTGTACACACTGATAGGTATATATGATAGACATTGGGTGTACACACTGATAGATATCTATGATAGACATTGGGCGTACACACTGATAGACCTCTATGATAGACATTGGGCGTACACACTGATAGACCTCTATGATAGACATTGGGCGTACACACTGATAGATCTCTATGATAGACATTGGGCGTACACACTGATAGATATATATGATAGACATTGGGCGTACACACTGATAGATATCTATGATAGACATTGGGCGTACACACTGATAGATATCTATGATACACGTTGGGTGTACACACTGATAGACATCTATGATACACGTTGGGTGTACACACTGATATCTATGATAGACATTGGGTGTACACACTGATAGATATTTTTGATAGACATTGGGAGTACACACTGATAGATATCTATGATAGACATTGGTTATACACACTGATATATATATATATATGATAGACATTGGGTGTACACACTGATAGATTTCTATGATAGACATTGGGTGTACACACTGATAGATCTCTATGATACACATTGGGTGTACACACTGATAGATCTCTATGATAGACATTGGGTATACATACTGATAGATATCTATGATAGACATTGGTTGTACACACTGATAGATATCTATGATAGACATTGGGCATACACACTGATAGACAGCTATGATATACATTGGGTGTACACACTGATAGATATCTATGATAGACATTGGGTGTACACACTGATAGATATCTATGATAGACATTGGGTGTGCACAATGATAGATATCTATGATAGACATTGGATGTACACACTGATAGATATCTATGATAGACATTGGGTGTACACACTGAGAGATATCTATGATAGACATTGGGTGTACACACTGATAGATATCTATGATAGACATCTATGATAGACATTGGGTATACACACTAATAGATATATATGATAGACATTGGGTATACACACTGATAGACATCTATGATAGACATTGGGTGTACACACTGATAGATATCTATGATAGACATTGGGTGTACACACTGATAGCTATCTATGATAGACATTGGGTGTACACAATGATAGATATCTATGATAGATATTGGGTGTACACACTGATAGATCTCTATGATAGACATTGGGTGTACACACTGATAGATATCTATGATAGACATTATGATAAACATTGGGTGTACACACTGATAGATGTCTATGATAGACATTGGGTGTACACACTGATAGATCTCTATGATAGACATTGGATGTACACACTGATAGATATCTATGATAGACATTGGGTGTACACACTGATAGATCTCTTTGATAAACATTGGGTGTACACAGTGATAGATCTCTATGATAGACATTATGATAGACATTGGGTGTGCAAACTGATAGATATCTATGATAGACATTTGGTGTACACACTGATAGATATCTATGATAGACATTGGGTGTACACACAGATAGATATCTATGATAGACATTGGGTGTACACACTGATAGATCTCTATGATAGACATTGGGTGTACACACTGATAGATCTCTATGATAGACATTGGGTGTACACACTGATAGATCTCTATGATAGACATTGGGTGTACACACTGATAGGTATATCTATGTTAGACATTGGGTGTACACACTGATAGGTATATATGATAGACATTGGGTGTACACACTGATAGATATATATGATAGACATTATGATAGACATTGGATATACACACTGATAGATGTCTATGATAGACATTGGGTGTACACACTGATAGATATCTGTGATAGACATTGGATGTACACACTGATAGATCTCTATGATAGACATTGGGTGTACACACTGATAGATCTCTATGATAGACATTGGGTGTACACACTGATAGATCTCTATGATAGACATTATGATAGACATTGGGTGTACAAACTGAAAGATATATATGATAGACATTGGGTGTACACACTGATAGATATCTATGATAGATATTGGGTGTACACACTGATAGATCTCTAGGATAGACATTGGGTGTACACACTGATAGATCTCTAGGATAGACATTGGGTGTACACACTGATAGATCTCTATGATAGACATTGGGTGTACACACTGATAGGTATATATGATAGACATTGGGTGTACACACTGATAGACATATATATGATAGACATTATGATAGACATTGGGTGTACACACTGATAGATATCTATGATAGACATTGGGTGTACACACTGATATATATCTATGATAGACATTGGGTGTACTCACTGATAGGTATATATGATAGACATTGGGTGTACACACTGATATATATATATGATAGACATTATGATAGACATTGGGTGTACACACTGATAGATATCTATGATAGACATTGGGTGTACACACTGATAGATATCTATGATAAACTTTGGGTGTACACACTGATAGATATCTATGATAGACATTGGGTGTACACACTGATAGATATCTATGATAGACTTTGGGTGTACACACTGATAGATATCTATGATAGACATTGGGAGTACACACTGATAGATATCTATGATAGACATTGGGAGTACACACTGATAGATATCTATGATAGACATTGGTTATACACTACGATATATATGTGATAGACATTGGGTGTACACACTGATAGATATCTATGATAGACATTGGATGTACACACTGATAGATCTCTATGATAGACATTGGGTGTACACAATGATAGATCTCTATGATAGACATTGGGTGTACACACTGATAGATCTCTATGATAGACATTATGATAGACATTGGGTGTACACACTGATAGATCTCTATGATAGACATTGGGTGTACACACTGATAGATCTCTATAATAGACATTGGGTGTACACACTGATAGGTATATCTATGATAGACATTGGGTGTACACACTGATAGGTATATATGATAGACATTGGGTGTACACACTGATAGATATATATGATAGACATTGGGTGTACACACTGATAGATCTCTATGATAGACATTATGATAGACATTGGGTGTACACACTGATAGATATCTATGATAGACATTGGGTGTACACACTGATAGATATCTATGATAGACATTGGGTGTACACACTGAGAGATATCTATGATAGACATTGGGTGTACACACTGATAGATATCTATGATAGACATCTATGATAGACATTGGGTATACACACTAATAGATATATATGATATACATTGGGTATACACACTGATAGACATCTATGATAGACATTGGGTGTACACACTGATAGATATCTATGATAGACATTGGGTGTACACACTGATAGCTATCTATGATAGACATTGGGTGTACACAATGATAGATATCTATGATAGATATTGGGTGTACACACTGATAGATCTCTATGATAGACATTGGGTGTACACACTGATAGATATCTATGATAGACATTATGATAAACATTGGGTGTACACACTGATAGATGTCTATGATAGACATTGGGTGTACACACTGATAGATCTCTATGATAGACATTGGATGTACACACTGATAGATATCTATGATAGACATTGGGTGTACACACTGATAGATCTCTTTGATAAACATTGGGTGTACACAGTGATAGATCTCTATGATAGACATTATGATAGACATTGGGTGTGCAAACTGATAGATATCTATGATAGACATTTGGTGTACACACTGATAGATATCTATGATAGACATTGGGTGTACACACAGATAGATATCTATGATAGACATTGGGTGTACACACTGATAGATCTCTATGATAGACATTGGGTGTACACACTGATAGATCTCTATGATAGACATTGGGTGTACACACTGATAGATCTCTATGATAGACATTGGGTGTACACACTGATAGGTATATCTATGTTAGACATTGGGTGTACACACTGATAGGTATATATGATAGACATTGGGTGTACACACTGATAGATATATATGATAGACATTATGATAGACATTGGGTATACACACTGATAGATGTCTATGATAGACATTGGGTGTACACACTGATAGATATCTGTGATAGACATTGGATGTACACACTGATAGATATCTATGATAGACATTGGGTGTACACACTGATAGATCTCTATGATAGACATTGGGTGTACACACTGATAGATCTCTATGATAGACATTATGATAGACATTGGGTGTACAAACTGAAAGATATATATGATAGACATTGGGTGTACACACTGATAGATATCTATGATAGATATTGGGTGTACACACTGATAGATCTCTAGGATAGACATTGGGTGTACACACTGATAGATCTCTAGGATAGACATTGGGTGTACACACTGATAGATCTCTAGGATAGACATTGGGTGTACACACTGATAGGTATATATGATAGACATTGGGTGTACACACTGATAGACATATATATGATAGACATTATGATAGACATTGGGTGTACACACTGATAGATATCTATGATAGACATTGGGTGTACACACTGATATATATCTATGATAGACATTGGGTGTACTCACTGATAGGTATATATGATAGACATTGGGTGTACACACTGATATATATATATGATAGACATTATGATAGACATTGGGTGTACACACTGATAGATATCTATGATAGACATTGGGTGTACACACTGATAGATATCTATGATAAACTTTGGGTGTACACACTGATAGATATCTTTGATAGACATTGGGTGTACACACTGATAGATATCTATGATAGACTTTGGGTGTACACACTGATAGATATCTATGATAGACATTGGGAGTACACACTGATAGATATCTATGATAGACATTGGGAGTACACACTGATAGATATCTATGATAGACATTGGTTATACACTACGATATATATGTGATAGACATTGGGTGTACACACTGATAGATATCTATGATAGACATTGGATGTACACACTGATAGATCTCTATGATAGACATTGGGTGTACACAATGATAGATCTCTATGATAGACATTGGGTGTACACTACTGATAGATCTCTATGATAGACATTTATGATAGACATTGGGTGTACACACTGATAGATCTCTATGATAGACATTGGGTGTACACACTGATAGATCTCTATAATAGACATTGGGTGTACACACTGATAGGTATATCTATGATAGACATTGGGTGTACACACCTGATAGGTATATATGATAGACATTGGGTGTACACACTGATAGATATATATGATAGACATTGGGTGTACACACTGATAGATCTCTATGATAGACATTATGATAGACATTGGGTGTACACACTGATAGATATCTATGATAGACATTGGGTGTACACACTGATATATATCTATGATAGACATTGGATGTACACACTGATAGATATCTATGATAGACATTGGATGTACACACTGATAGACATTGGTGTACACACTGAGAGATATCTATGATAGAACTTGGGTGTACACACTTAGATATCTATGATAGACATTGGGTGTACACACTGATATATATCTATGATAGACATTGGGTGTACACACTGATAGATCTCTATGATAGACATTGGGTGTACACACTGATAGATCTCTATGATAGACATTGGGTGTACACACTGATAGATCTCTATGATAGACATTGGGTGTACACACTGATAGATCTCTATGATAGACATTGGGTGTACACACTGATAGATCTCTATGATAGACATTGGGTGTACACACTGATAGATCTCTATGATAGACATTGGGTGTACACACTGATAGATCTCTATGATAGACATTGGGTGTACACACTGATAGATATCTATGATAGACATTGGGTGTACACACTGATAGATATCTATGATAGACATTGGTGTACACACTGATAGATATCTATGATAGACATTGGGAGTACACACTGATAGATATCTATGATAGACATTGGGAGTACACACTGATAGATATCTATGATAGACATTGGTTATACACTATGATATATATATGATAGACATTGGGTGTACACACTGATAGATATCTATGATAGACATTGGATGTACACACTGATAGATATCTATGATAGACATTGGGGTGTACACACTGATAGATCTCTATGATAGACAATTGGGTGTACTCACTGATAGATCTCTATGGTAGACATTATGATAGACATTGGGTGTACAAACTGATAGATATCTATGATAGACATTGGGTGTACACACTGATAGATATCTATGATAGGCATTGGTGTACACACTGATAGATATCTATGATAGACATTGGGTGTGCACAATGATAGATATCTATGATAGACATTGGATGTACACACTGATAGATATCTATGATAGACATTGGGTGTACACACTGAGAGATATCTATGATAGACATTGGGTGTACACACTGATAGATATCTATGATAGACATCTATGATAGACATTGGGTATACACACTAATAGATATATATGATAGACATTGGGTATACACACTGATAGACATCTATGATAGACATTGGGTGTACACACTGATAGATATCTATGATAGACATTGGGTGTACACACTGATAGCTATCTATGATAGACATTGGGTGTACACAATGATAGATATCTATGATAGATATTGGGTGTACACACTGATAGATCTCTATGATAGACATTGGGTGTACACACTGATAGATATCTATGATAGACATTATGATAAACATTGGGTGTACACACTGATAGATGTCTATGATAGACTTTGGGTGTACACACTGATAGATCTCTATGATAGACATTGGATGTACACACTGATAGATATCTATGATAGACATTGGGTGTACACACTGATAGATCTCTTTGATAAACATTGGGTGTACACAGTGATAGATCTCTATGATAGACATTATGATAGACATTGGGTGTGCAAACTGATAGATATCTATGATAGACATTTGGTGTACACACTGATAGATATCTATGATAGACATTGGGTGTACACACAGATAGATATCTATGATAGACATTGGGTGTACACACTGATAGATCTCTATGATAGACATTGGGTGTACACACTGATAGATCTCTATGATAGACATTGGGTGTACACACTGATAGATCTCTATGATAGACATTGGGTGTACACACTGATAGATCTCTATGATAGACATTGGGTGTACACACTGATAGGTATATCTATGTTAGACATTGGGTGTACACACTGATAGGTATATATGATAGACATTGGGTGTACACACTGATAGATATATATGATAGACATTATGATAGACATTGGGTATACACACTGATAGATGTCTATGATAGACATTGGGTGTACACACTGATAGATATCTGTGATAGACATTGGATGTACACACTGATAGATCTCTATGATAGACATTGGGTGTACACACTGATAGATCTCTATGATAGACATTGGGTGTACACACTGATAGATCTCTATGATAGACATTATGATAGACATTGGGTGTACAAACTGAAAGATATATATGATAGACATTGGGTGTACACACTGATAGATATCTATGATAGATATTGGGTGTACACACTGATAGATCTCTAGGATAGACATTGGGTGTACACACTGATAGATCTCTAGGATAGACATTGGGTGTACACACTGATAGATCTCTATGATAGACATTGGGTGTACACACTGATAGGTATATATGATAGACATTGGGTGTACACACTGATAGACATATATATGATAGACATTATGATAGACATTGGGTGTACACACTGATAGATATCTATGATAGACATTGGGTGTACACACTGATATATATCTATGATAGACATTGGGTGTACTCACTGATAGGTATATATGATAGACATTGGGTGTACACACTGATATATATATATATGATAGACATTATGATAGACATTGGGTGTACACACTGATAGATATCTATGATAGACATTGGGTGTACACACTGATAGATATCTATGATAAACTTTGGGTGTACACACTGATAGATATCTATGATAGACATTGGGTGTACACACTGATAGATATCTATGATAGACTTTGGGTGTACACACTGATAGATATCTATGATAGACATTGGGAGTACACACTGATAGATATCTATGATAGACATTGGGAGTACACACTGATAGATATCTATGATAGACATTGGTTATACACTACGATATATATGTGATAGACATTGGGTGTACACACTGATAGATATCTATGATAGACATTGGATGTACACACTGATAGATCTCTATGATAGACATTGGGTGTACACAATGATAGATCTCTATGATAGACATTGGGTGTACACACTGATAGATCTCTATGATAGACATTATGATAGACATTGGGTGTACACACTGATAGATCTCTATGATAGACATTGGGTGTACACACTGATAGATCTCTATAATAGACATTGGGTGTACACACTGATAGGTATATCTATGATAGACATTGGGTGTACACACTGATAGGTATATATGATAGACATTGGGTGTACACACTGATAGATATATATGATAGACATTGGGTGTACACACTGATAGATCTCTATGATAGACATTATGATAGACATTGGGTGTACACACTGATAGATATCTATGATAGACATTGGGTGTACACACTGATAGATATCTATGATAGACATTGGGTGTACACACTGAGAGATATCTATGATAGACATTGGGTGTACACACTGATAGATATCTATGATAGACATCTATGATAGACATTGGGTATACACACTAATAGATATATATGATATACATTGGGTATACACACTGATAGACATCTATGATAGACATTGGGTGTACACACTGATAGATATCTATGATAGACATTGGGTGTACACACTGATAGCTATCTATGATAGACATTGGGTGTACACAATGATAGATATCTATGATAGATATTGGGTGTACACACTGATAGATCTCTATGATAGACATTGGGTGTACACACTGATAGATATCTATGATAGACATTATGATAAACATTGGGTGTACACACTGATAGATGTCTATGATAGACATTGGGTGTACACACTGATAGATCTCTATGATAGACATTGGATGTACACACTGATAGATATCTATGATAGACATTGGGTGTACACACTGATAGATCTCTTTGATAAACATTGGGTGTACACAGTGATAGATCTCTATGATAGACATTATGATAGACATTGGGTGTGCAAACTGATAGATATCTATGATAGACATTTGGTGTACACACTGATAGATATCTATGATAGACATTGGGTGTACACACAGATAGATATCTATGATAGACATTGGGTGTACACACTGATAGATCTCTATGATAGACATTGGGTGTACACACTGATAGATCTCTATGATAGACATTGGGTGTACACACTGATAGATCTCTATGATAGACATTGGGTGTACACACTGATAGGTATATCTATGTTAGACATTGGGTGTACACACTGATAGGTATATATGATAGACATTGGGTGTACACACTGATAGATATATATGATAGACATTATGATAGACATTGGGTATACACACTGATAGATGTCTATGATAGACATTGGGTGTACACACTGATAGATATCTGTGATAGACATTGGATGTACACACTGATAGATCTCTATGATAGACATTGGGTGTACACACTGATAGATCTCTATGATAGACATTGGGTGTACACACTGATAGATCTCTATGATAGACATTATGATAGACATTGGGTGTACAAACTGAAAGATATATATGATAGACATTGGGTGTACACACTGATAGATATCTATGATAGATATTGGGTGTACACACTGATAGATCTCTAGGATAGACATTGGGTGTACACACTGATAGATCTCTAGGATAGACATTGGGTGTACACACTGATAGATCTCTATGATAGACATTGGGTGTACACACTGATAGGTATATATGATAGACATTGGGTGTACACACTGATAGACATATATATGATAGACATTATGATAGACATTGGGTGTACACACTGATAGATATCTATGATAGACATTGGGTGTACACACTGATATATATCTATGATAGACATTGGGTGTACTCACTGATAGGTATATATGATAGACATTGGGTGTACACACTGATATATATATATGATAGACATTATGATAGACATTGGGTGTACACACTGATAGATATCTATGATAGACATTGGGTGTACACACTGATAGATATCTATGATAAACTTTGGGTGTACACACTGATAGATATCTATGATAGACATTGGGTGTACACACTGATAGATATCTATGATAGACTTTGGGTGTACACACTGATAGATATCTATGATAGACATTGGGAGTACACACTGATAGATATCTATGATAGACATTGGGAGTACACACTGATAGATATCTATGATAGACATTGGTTATACACTACGATATATATGTGATAGACATTGGGTGTACACACTGATAGATATCTATGATAGACATTGGATGTACACACTGATAGATCTCTATGATAGACATTGGGTGTACACAATGATAGATCTCTATGATAGACATTGGGTGTACACACTGATAGATCTCTATGATAGACATTATGATAGACATTGGGTGTACACACTGATAGATCTCTATGATAGACATTGGGTGTACACACTGATAGATCTCTATAATAGACATTGGGTGTACACACTGATAGGTATATCTATGATAGACATTGGGTGTACACACTGATAGGTATATATGATAGACATTGGGTGTACACACTGATAGATATATATGATAGACATTGGGTGTACACACTGATAGATCTCTATGATAGACATTATGATAGACATTGGGTGTACACACTGATAGATATGTATGATAGACATTGGGTGTACACACTGATATATATCTATGATAGACATTGGATGTACACACTGATAGATATCTATGATAGACATTGGATGTACACACTGATAGACATTGGGTGTACACACTGAGAGATATCTATGATAGACATTGGGTGTACACACTTAGATATCTATGATAGACATTGGGTGTACACACTGATATATATCTATGATAGACATTGGGTGTACACACTGATAGATCTCTATGATAGACATTGGGTGTACACACTGATAGATCTCTATGATAGACATTGGGTGTACACACTGATAGATCTCTATGATAGACATTGGGTGTACACACTGATAGATCTCTATGATAGACATTGGGTGTACACACTGATAGATCTCTATGATAGACATTGGGTGTACACACTGATAGATCTCTATGATAGACATTGGGTGTACACACTGATAGATCTCTATGATAGACATTGGGTGTACACACTGATAGATATCTATGATAGACATTGGGTGTACACACTGATAGATATCTATGATAGACATTGGGTGTACACACTGATAGATATCTATGATAGACATTGGGAGTACACACTGATAGATATCTATGATAGACATTGGGAGTACACACTGATAGATATCTATGATAGACATTGGTTATACACTATGATATATATATGATAGACATTGGGTGTACACACTGATAGATATCTATGATAGACATTGGATGTACACACTGATAGATATCTATGATAGACATTGGGTGTACACACTGATAGATCTCTATGATAGACATTGGGTGTACTCACTGATAGATCTCTATGGTAGACATTATGATAGACATTGGGTGTACAAACTGATAGATATCTATGATAGACATTGGGTGTACACACTGATAGATATCTATGATAGGCATTGGGTGTACACACTGATAGATATCTATGATAGACATTGGGTGTACACACTGATAGATCTCTATGATAGACATTGGGTGTACACACTGATAGATCTCTATGATAGACATTGGGTGTACACACTGATAGGTATATCTATGATAGACATTGGGTGTACACACTGATAGGTATATATGATAGACATTGGGTGTACACACTGATAGATATCTATGATAGACATTGGGCGTACACACTGATAGACATCTATGATAGACATTGGGCGTACACACTGATAGACCTCTATGATAGACATTGGGCGTACACACTGATAGATCTCTATGATAGACATTGGGCGTACACACTGATAGATATATATGATAGACATTGGGCGTACACACTGATAGATATCTATGATAGACATTGGGCGTACACACTGATAGATATCTATGATACACGTTGGGTGTACACACTGATAGACATCTATGATACACGTTGGGTGTACACACTGATATCTATGATAGACATTGGGTGTACACACTGAAAGATATCTATGATAGACATTGGGTGTACACACTGATAGATATTTTTGATAGACATTGGGAGTACACACTGATAGATATCTATGATAGACATTGGTTATACACACTGATATATATATATATATATATATATGATAGACATTGGGTGTACACACTGATAGATTTCTATGATAGACATTGGGTGTACACACTGATAGATCTCTATGATACACATTGGGTGTACACACTGATAGATCTCTATGATAGACATTGGGTATACATACTGATAGATATCTATGATAGACATTGGTTGTACACACTGATAGATATCTATGATAGACATTGGGCATACACACTGATAGACAGCTATGATAGACATTGGGTGTACACACTGATAGATATCTATGATAGACATTGGGTGTACACACTGATAGATATCTATGATAGACATTGGGTGTGCACAATGATAGATATCTATGATAGACATTGGATGTACACACTGATAGATATCTATGATAGACATTGGGTGTACACACTGAGAGATATCTATGATAGACATTGGGTGTACACACTGATAGATATCTATGATAGACATCTATGATAGACATTGGGTATACACACTAATAGATATATATGATAGACATTGGGTATACACACTGATAGACATCTATGATAGACATTGGGTGTACACACTGATAGATATATGATAGACATTGGGTGTACACACTGATAGCTATCTATGATAGACATTGGGTTTACACACTGATAGATATCTATGATAGACATTGGGTGTACACACTGATAGATATCTATGATAGACATTTGGTGTACACACTGATAGATATCTATGATAGACATTGGGTGTACACACTGATATATATATATATATATATATATATATATATAAAAATATATATGATAGACATTGGGTGTACACAATGATAGATATCTATGATAGACATTGGGTGTACACACTGATATATATATATATATATATATATATATATATATATATATATATATATAATATATATATGATAGACATTGGGTTTACACACTGATAGATATCTATGATAGACA
Organism: Taudactylus pleione; assembly: GCA_031769625.1. NCBI lineage: Eukaryota > Metazoa > Chordata > Amphibia > Anura > Myobatrachidae > Taudactylus > Taudactylus pleione. The sequence goes on from JAUIMM010000409.1 coordinate 330,434, forward strand.
TTGGATGTACACACTGATAGATATGTATGATAGACATTGGATGTACACACTGATAGATATATATGATAGACATTGGGTGTACACACTGATATATATCTATGATGGACATTGGGTGTACACACTGATAGGTTTATCTATGATAGACATTGGATGTACACACTGATAGATCTCTATGATAGACATTGGGTGTACACACTGATAGATCTCTATGATAGACATTGGTTGTACACACTGATAGAGCTATATGATATACATTGGGTGTACACACTGATAGATATCTATGATAGACATTGGGTGTACACACTGATAGATCTCTATGATAGACATTGGGTGTACACACTGATATATAGCTATGATAGACATTGGATGTACACACTGATAGATATCTATGATAGACATTGGGTGTACACACTGATATATCTCTATGATAGACATTGGGTGTACACACTGATAGATATCTATGATAGACATTATGATAGACATTGGGTGTACACACTGATAGATGTCTATGATAGACATTGGGCGTACACACTGATAGATATCTATGATAGACATTGGATGTACACACTGATAGATATCTATGATAGACATTGGGTGTGCACACTGATAGATCTCTATGATAGACATTGGGTGTACACACTGATAGATCTCTATGATAGACATTATGATAGACATTGGGTGTACAAACTGATAGATATATATGATAGACATTGGGTGTACACACTGATAGATATCTATGATAGACATTGGGTGTACACACTGATAGGTATATCTATGATAGACATTGGGTGTACACACTGATAAGTAAATATGAAAGACATTGGGTGTACACACTGATAGATATATATGATAGACATTATGATAGACATTGGGTATACACACTGATAGATGTCTATGATAGACATTGGGTGTACACACTGATAGATCTCTATGATAGACATTGGGTGTACACACTGATAGATCTCTATGATAGACATTATGATAGACATTGGGTGTACACACTGATAGATATCTATGATAGACATTGGGTGTACACACTGATAGATATCTATGAAAGACATTGGGTGTACACACTGATAGATATCTATGATAGACATTGGGTGTACACACTGATAGATATCTATGATAGACATTGGGTGTACACACTGATAGATATCTATGATAGACATTGGGTGTACACACTGATAGATATCTATGATAGACATTGGGAGTACACACTGATAGATATCTATGATAGACATTGGGTGTACACACTGATAGATATTTTTGATAGACATTGGGAGTACACACTGATAGATATCTATGATAGACATTGGTTATACACACTGATATATATATATATATATATATATATATATATGATAGACATTGGGTGTACACACTGATAGATTTCTATGATAGACATTAGGTGTACACACTGATAGATATCTATGATACACATTTGGTGTACACACTGATAGATCTCTACGATAGACATTGGGTATACATACTGATAGATATCTATGATAGACATTGGTTGTACACACTGATAGATATCTATGATAGACATTGGGCATACACACTGATAGATAGCTATGATAGACATTGGGCGTACACACTGATAGATCTCTATGATAGAAATTGGGTGTACATACTGAGAGCTATCTATGATAGACATTGGTTGTGCACACTTAGATATTTATGATAGACATTGGGTGTACATACTGATAGATATCTATGATAGTCATTGGGTGTACACACTGATAGATATCTATGATAGACATTGGGTGTGCACACTGATAGATATCTATGATAGACATTGGATGTACACACTGATAGATATCTATGATAGACATTGGGTGTACACACTGAGAGATATCTATGATAGACATTGGGTGTACACACTGATAGATATCTATGATAGACATCTATGATAGACTTTGGGTATACACACTAATAGATATATATGATAGACATTGGGTATACACACTGATAGACATCTATGATAGACATTGGGTGTACACACTGATAGATATCTATGATAGACATTGGGTGTACACACTGATATATATCTATGCTAGACATTGGGTTTACACACTGATAGATATCTATGATAGACATTGGGTGTACACACTGATAGATATCTATGATAGACATTTGTGTACACACTGATAGATATCTATGATAGACATTGGGTGTACACACTGATATATATATATATATAAAAATATATATGATAGACATTGGGTGTACACAATGATAGATATCTATGATAGACATTGGGTGTACACACTGATAGATATCTATGATAGACATTGGGTGTACACACTGATATATATATATATAAAAATATATATGATAGACATTGGGTTTACACACTGATAAATATCTATGACAGACATTGGATGTACAACCCACTGATAGATATCTATGATAGACATTGGATGTACACACTGATAGATATGTATGATAGACATTGGATGTACACACTGATAGATATATATGATAGACATTGGGTGTACACACTGATAGATATCTATGATAGACATTGGGTGTACACACTGATAGGTATATCTATGATAGACATTGGGTGTACACACTGATAGATCTCTATGATAGACATTGGGTGTACACACTGATAGATCTCTATGATAGACATTGGTTGTACACACTGATAGATCTATATGATATACATTGGGTGTACACACTGATAGATATCTATGATAGACATTGGGTGTACACACTGATAGATATCTATGATAGACATTGGGTGTACACACTGATATATATATATATATAAAAATATATATGATAGACATTGGGTGTACACACTGATAGATATCTATGATAGACATTGGGTGTACACACTGATAGATATCTATGATAGACATTGGGTTTACACACTGATAGGTATATCTATGATAGACATTGGATGTACACACTGATAGATCTCTATGATAGACATTGGGTGTACACACTGATAGATCTCAATGATAGACATTGGTTGTACACACTGATAGATATCTATGAAAGACATTGGGTGTACACACTGATAGATATCTATGATAGACATTGGGTGTACACACTGATATATATATATATATATAAATATATATGATAGACATTGGGTGTACACAATGATAGATATCTATGATAGATATTGGGTGTACACACTGATAGATCTCTATGATAGACATTGGGTGTACACACTGATAGATATCTATGATAGACATTATGATAAACATTGGGTGTACACACTGATAGATGTCTATGATAGACATTGGGTGTACACACTGATAGATCTCTATGATAGACATTGGATGTACACACTGATAGATATCTATGATAGACATTGGGTGTACACACTGATAGATCTCTTTGATAGACATTGGGTGTACACACTGATAGATCTCTATGATAGACATTATGATAGACATTGGGTGTGCAAACTGATAGATATCTATGATAGACATTTGGTGTACACACTGATAGATATCTATGATAGACATTGGGTGTACACACAGATAGATATCTATGATAGACATTGGGTGTACACACTGATAGATCTCTATGATAGACATTGGGTGTACACACTGATAGATCTCTATGATAGACATTGGGTGTACACACTGATAGATCTCTATGATAGACATTGGGCATACACACTGATAGATAGCTATGATAGACATTGGGAGTACACACTGATAGATATCTATGATAGACATTGGTTATACACACTGATATATATATATATATATATATATATATATATATGATAGACATTGGGTGTACACACTGATAGATTTCTATGATAGACATTAGGTGTACACACTGATAGATATCTATGATACACATTTGGTGTACACACTGATAGATCTCTACGATAGACATTGGGTATACATACTGATAGATATCTATGATAGACATTGGTTGTACACACTGATAGATATCTATGATAGACATTGGGCATACACACTGATAGATAGCTATGATAGACATTGGGCGTACACACTGATAGATCTCTATGATAGAAATTGGGTGTACATACTGAGAGCTATCTATGATAGACATTGGTTGTGCACACTTAGATATTTATGATAGACATTGGGTGTACATACTGATAGATATCTATGATAGTCATTGGGTGTACACACTGATAGATATCTATGATAGACATTGGGTGTGCACACTGATAGATATCTATGATAGACATTGGATGTACACACTGATAGATATCTATGATAGACATTGGGTGTACACACTGAGAGATATCTATGATAGACATTGGGTGTACACACTGATAGATATCTATGATAGACATCTATGATAGACTTTGGGTATACACACTAATAGATATATATGATAGACATTGGGTATACACACTGATAGACATCTATGATAGACATTGGGTGTACACACTGATAGATATCTATGATAGACATTGGGTGTACACACTGATATATATCTATGCTAGACATTGGGTTTACACACTGATAGATATCTATGATAGACATTGGGTGTACACACTGATAGATATCTATGATAGACATTTGTGTACACACTGATAGATATCTATGATAGACATTGGGTGTACACACTGATATATATATATATATAAAAATATATATGATAGACATTGGGTGTACACAATGATAGATATCTATGATAGACATTGGGTGTACACACTGATAGATATCTATGATAGACATTGGGTGTACACACTGATATATATATATATAAAAATATATATGATAGACATTGGGTTTACACACTGATAAATATCTATGACAGACATTGGATGTACAACCCACTGATAGATATCTATGATAGACATTGGATGTACACACTGATAGATATGTATGATAGACATTGGATGTACACACTGATAGATATATATGATAGACATTGGGTGTACACACTGATAGATATCTATGATAGACATTGGGTGTACACACTGATAGGTATATCTATGATAGACATTGGGTGTACACACTGATAGATCTCTATGATAGACATTGGGTGTACACACTGATAGATCTCTATGATAGACATTGGTTGTACACACTGATAGATCTATATGATATACATTGGGTGTACACACTGATAGATATCTATGATAGACATTGGGTGTACACACTGATAGATATCTATGATAGACATTGGGTGTACACACTGATATATATATATATATAAAAATATATATGATAGACATTGGGTGTACACACTGATAGATATCTATGATAGACATTGGGTGTACACACTGATAGATATCTATGATAGACATTGGGTTTACACACTGATAGGTATATCTATGATAGACATTGGATGTACACACTGATAGATCTCTATGATAGACATTGGGTGTACACACTGATAGATCTCAATGATAGACATTGGTTGTACACACTGATAGATATCTATGAAAGACATTGGGTGTACACACTGATAGATATCTATGATAGACATTGGGTGTACACACTGATATATATATATATATATATATAAATATATATGATAGACATTGGGTGTACACAATGATAGATATCTATGATAGATATTGGGTGTACACACTGATAGATCTCTATGATAGACATTGGGTGTACACACTGATAGATATCTATGATAGACATTATGATAAACATTGGGTGTACACACTGATAGATGTCTATGATAGACATTGGGTGTACACACTGATAGATCTCTATGATAGACATTGGATGTACACACTGATAGATATCTATGATAGACATTGGGTGTACACACTGATAGATCTCTTTGATAGACATTGGGTGTACACACTGATAGATCTCTATGATAGACATTATGATAGACATTGGGTGTGCAAACTGATAGATATCTATGATAGACATTTGGTGTACACACTGATAGATATCTATGATAGACATTGGGTGTACACACAGATAGATATCTATGATAGACATTGGGTGTACACACTGATAGATCTCTATGATAGACATTGGGTGTACACACTGATAGATCTCTATGATAGACATTGGGTGTACACACTGATAGATCTCTATGATAGACATTGGGTGTACACACTGATAGGTATATCTATGTTAGACATTGGGTGTACACACTGATAGGTATATATGATAGACATTGGGTGTACACACTGATAGATATATATGATAGACATTATGATAGACATTGGGTATACACACTGATAGATGTCTATGATAGACATTGGGTGTACACACTGATAGATATCTGTGATAGACATTGGATGTACACACTGATAGATCTCTATGATAGACATTGGGTGTACACACTGATAGATCTCTATGATAGACATTGGGTGTACACACTGATAGATCTCTATGATAGACATTATGATAGACATTGGGTGTACAAACTGAAAGATATATATGATAGACATTGGGTGTACACACTGATAGATATCTATGATAGATATTGGGTGTACACACTGATAGATATCTATGATAGACATTGGGTGTACACACTGATAGATATCTAGGATAGACATTGGGTGTACACACTGATAGATCTCTATGATAGACATTGGGTGTACACACTGATAGATCTCTATGATAGACATTGGGTGTACACACTGATAGACATATATATGATAGACATTATGATAGACATTGGGTGTACACACTGATAGATATCTAGGATAGACATTGGGTGTACACACTGATAGATCTCTATGATAGACATTGGGTGTACACACTGATAGACATATATATGATAGACATTATGATAGACATTGGGTGTACACACTGATAGATATCTATGATAGACATTGGGTGTACACACTGATATATATCTATGATAGACATTGGGTGTACTCACTGATAGGTATATATGATAGACATTGGGTGTACACACTGATATATATATATGATAGACATTATGATAGACATTGGGTGTACACACTGATAGATATCTATGATAGACATTGGGTGTACACACTGATAGATATCTATGATAAACTTTGGGTGTACACACTGATAGATATCTATGATAGACATTGGGTGTACACACTGATAGATATCTATGATAGACTTTGGGTGTACACACTGATAGATATCTATGATAGACATTGGGAGTACACACTGATAGATATCTATGATAGACATTGGGAGTACACACTGATAGATATCTATGATAGACATTGGTTATACACTACGATATATATGTGATAGACATTGGGTGTACACACTGATAGATATCTATGATAGACATTGGATGTACACACTGATAGATCTCTATGATAGACATTGGGTGTACACAATGATAGATCTCTATGATAGACATTGGGTGTACACACTGATAGATCTCTATGATAGACATTATGATAGACATTGGGTGTACACACTGATAGATCTCTATGATAGACATTGGGTGTACACACTGATAGATCTCTATAATAGACATTGGGTGTACACACTGATAGGTATATCTATGATAGACATTGGGTGTACACACTGATAGGTATATATGATAGACATTGGGTGTACACACTGATAGATATATATGATAGACATTGGGTGTACACACTGATAGATCTCTATGATAGACATTATGATAGACATTGGGTGTACACACTGATAGATATCTATGATAGACATTGGGTGTACACACTGATATATATCTATGATAGACATTGGATGTACACACTGATAGATATCTATGATAGACATTGGATGTACACACTGATAGAAATTGGGTGTACACACTGAGAGATATCTATGATAGACATTGGGTGTACACACTTAGATATCTATGATAGACATTTGGTGTACACACTGATATATATCTATGATAGACATTGGGTGTACACACTGATAGATCTCTATGATAGACATTGGGTGTACACACTGATAGATCTCTATGATAGACATTGGGTGTAAACACTGATAGATCTCTATGATAGATATTGGGTGTACACACTGATAGATCTCTATGATAGACATTGGGTGTACACACTGATAGATCTCTATGATAGACATTGGGTGTACACACTGATAGATCTCTATGATAGACATTGGGTGTACACACTGATAGATCTCTATGATAGACATTGGGTGTACACACTGATAGATATCTATGATAGACATTGGGTGTACACACTGATAGATATCTATGATAGACATTGGGTGTACACACTGATAGATCTCTATGATAGACATTGGGTGTACACACTGATAGATATCTATGATAGACATTGGGAGTACACACTGATAGATATCTATGATAGACATTGGTTATACACTATGATATATATATATGATAGACATTGGGTGTACACACTGATAGATATCTATGATAGACATTGGATGTACACACTGATAGATCTCTATGATAGACATTGGGTGTACTCACTGATAGATCTCTATGGTAGACATTATGATAGACATTGGGTGTACAAACTGATAGATATCTATGATAGACATTGGGTGTACACACTGATAGATATCTATGATAGGCATTGGGTGTACACACTGATAGATATCTATGATAGACATTGGGTGTACACACTGATAGATCTCTATGATAGACATTGGGTGTACACACTGATAGATCTCTATGATAGACATTGGGTGTACACACTGATAGGTATATCTATGATAGACATTGGGTGTACACACTGATAGGTATATATGATAGACATTGGGTGTACACACTGATAGATATATATGATAGACATTGGTTGTACACACTGATAGATCTCTATGATAGACATTATGATAGACATTGGGTGTACACACTGATAGATATCTATGATAGACATTGGGTGTACACACTGATATATATATATATGATAGACATTGGATGTACACACTGATAGATATCTATGACAGACATTGGATGTACACACTGATAGACATTGGGTGTACACACTGAGAGATATCTATGATAGACATTGGGTGTACACACTTAGATATCTGATAGACATTGGGTGTACACACTGATATATATCTATGATAGACATTGGGTGTACACACTGATAGATCTCTATGATAGACATTGGGTGTACACACTGATAGATCTCTATGATAGACATTGGGTGTAAACACTGATAGATATCTATGATAGACATTGGGTGTACACACTGATAGATATCTATGATAGACATTGGGTGTACACACTGATAGGTATATCTATGATAGACATTGGGTGTACACACTGATAGGTATATATGAAAGACATTGGGTGTACACACTGATAGATATATATGATAGACATTATGATAGACATTGGGTATACACACTGATAGATGTCTATGATAGACATTGGGTGTACACACTGATAGATCTCTATGATAGACATTGGGCATACACACTGATAGATAGCTATGATAGACATTGGGCGTACACACTGATAGATCTCTATGATAGAAATTGGGTGTACATACTGAGAGCTATCTATGATAGACATTGGTTGTGCACACTTAGATATTTATGATAGACATTGGGTGTACATACTGATAGATATCTATGATAGACATTGGGTGTACACACTGATAGATATCTATGATAGACATTGGGTGTGCACACTGATAGATATCTATGATAGACATTGGATGTACACACTGATAGATATCTATGATAGACATTGGGTGTACACACTGAGAGATATCTATGATAGACATTGGGTGTACACACTGATAGATATCTATGATAGACATTGGGTATACACACTAATAGATATATATGATAGACATTGGGTATACACACTGATAGACATCTATGATAGACATTGGGTGTACACACTGATAGATATCTATGATAGACATTGGGTGTACACACTGATATATATCTATGCTAGACATTGGGTTTACACACTGATAGATATCTATGATAGACATTGGGTGTACACACTGATAGATATCTATGACAGACATTGGGTGTACACACTGATAGATATCTATGATAGACATTGGGTGTACACATTGATATATATATATATATATATATATATATATATATATATATATAAAAATATATATGATAGACATTGGGTGTACACAATGATAGATATCTATGATAGACATTGGGTGTACACACTGATAGATATCTATGATAGACATTGGGTGTACACACTGATATATATATATATATATATATAAATATATATGATAGACATTGGGTTTACACACTGATAAATATCTATGACAGACATTGGATGTACAACCCACTGATAGATATCTATGATAGACATTGGATGTACACACTGATAGATATGTATGATAGACATTGGATGTACACACTGATAGATATATATGATATACATTGGGTGTACACACTGATAGATATCTATGATAGACATTGGGTGTACACACTGATAGGTATATCTATGATAGACATTGGATGTACACACTGATAGATCTCTATGATAGACATTGGGTGTATACACACTGATAGATCTCTATGATAGACATTGGTTGTACACACTGATAGATCTATATGATATACATTGGGTGTACACACTGATAGATATCTATGATAGACATTGGGTGTACACACTGATAGATATCTATGATAGACATTGGGTGTACACACTGATATATATATATATATATATATATATATAAAAATATATATGATAGACATTGGGTGTACACAATGATAGATATCTATGATAGACATTGGGTGTACACACTGATAGATATCTATGATAGACATTGGGTTTACACACTGATAGGTATATCTATGATAGACATTGGATGTACACACTGATAGATCTCTATGATAGACATTGGGTGTACACACTGATAGATCTCTATGATAGACATTGGTTGTACACACTGATAGATCTATATGATATACATTGGGTGTACACACTGATAGATATCTATGATAGACATTGGGTGTACACACTGATAGATATCTATGAAAGACATTGGGTGTACACACTGATAGATATCTATGATAGACATTGGGTGTACACACTGATATATATATATATATATATAAATATATATGATAGACATTGGGTGTACACAATGATAGATATCTATGATAGATATTGGGTGTACACACTGATAGATCTCTATGATAGACATTGGGTGTACACACTGATAGATATCTATGATAGACATTATGATAAACATTGGGTGTACACACTGATAGATGTCTATGATAGACATTTGGTGTACACACTGATAGATCTCTATGATAGACATTGGATGTACACACTGATAGATATCTATGATAGACATTGGGTGTACACACTGATAGGTATATCTATGATAGACATTGGGTGTACACACTGATAGGTATATATGATAGACATTGGGTGTACACACTGATAGATATATATGATAGACATTGGGTGTACACACTGATAGATCTCTATGATAGACATTATGATAGACATTGGGTGTACACACTGATAGATATCTATGATAGACATTGGGTGTACACACTGATATATATCTATGATAGACATTGGATGTACACACTGATAGATATCTATGATAGACATTGGATGTACACACTGATAGAAATTGGGTGTACACACTGAGAGATATCTATGATAGACATTGGGTGTACACACTTAGATATCTATGATAGACATTTGGTGTACACACTGATATATATCTATGATAGACATTGGGTGTACACACTGATAGATCTCTATGATAGACATTGGGTGTACACACTGATAGATCTCTATGATAGACATTGGGTGTAAACACTGATAGATCTCTATGATAGATATTGGGTGTACACACTGATAGATCTCTATGATAGACATTGGGTGTACACACTGATAGATCTCTATGATAGACATTGGGTGTACACACTGATAGATCTCTATGATAGACATTGGGTGTACACACTGATAGATCTCTATGATAGACATTGGGTGTACACACTGATAGATATCTATGATAGACATTGGGTGTACACACTGATAGATATCTATGATAGACATTGGGTGTACACACTGATAGATCTCTATGATAGACATTGGGTGTACACACTGATAGATATCTATGATAGACATTGGGAGTACACACTGATAGATATCTATGATAGACATTGGTTATACACTATGATATATATATATGATAGACATTGGGTGTACACACTGATAGATATCTATGATAGACATTGGATGTACACACTGATAGATCTCTATGATAGACATTGGGTGTACTCACTGATAGATCTCTATGGTAGACATTATGATAGACATTGGGTGTACAAACTGATAGATATCTATGATAGACATTGGGTGTACACACTGATAGATATCTATGATAGGCATTGGGTGTACACACTGATAGATATCTATGATAGACATTGGGTGTACACACTGATAGATCTCTATGATAGACATTGGGTGTACACACTGATAGATCTCTATGATAGACATTGGGTGTACACACTGATAGGTATATCTATGATAGACATTGGGTGTACACACTGATAGGTATATATGATAGACATTGGGTGTACACACTGATAGATATATATGATAGACATTGGTTGTACACACTGATAGATCTCTATGATAGACATTATGATAGACATTGGGTGTACACACTGATAGATATCTATGATAGACATTGGGTGTACACACTGATATATATATATATGATAGACATTGGATGTACACACTGATAGATATCTATGACAGACATTGGATGTACACACTGATAGACATTGGGTGTACACACTGAGAGATATCTATGATAGACATTGGGTGTACACACTTAGATATCTGATAGACATTGGGTGTACACACTGATATATATCTATGATAGACATTGGGTGTACACACTGATAGATCTCTATGATAGACATTGGGTGTACACACTGATAGATCTCTATGATAGACATTGGGTGTAAACACTGATAGATATCTATGATAGACATTGGGTGTACACACTGATAGATATCTATGATAGACATTGGGTGTACACACTGATAGGTATATCTATGATAGACATTGGGTGTACACACTGATAGGTATATATGAAAGACATTGGGTGTACACACTGATAGATATATATGATAGACATTATGATAGACATTGGGTATACACACTGATAGATGTCTATGATAGACATTGGGTGTACACACTGATAGATCTCTATGATAGACATTGGGCATACACACTGATAGATAGCTATGATAGACATTGGGCGTACACACTGATAGATCTCTATGATAGAAATTGGGTGTACATACTGAGAGCTATCTATGATAGACATTGGTTGTGCACACTTAGATATTTATGATAGACATTGGGTGTACATACTGATAGATATCTATGATAGACATTGGGTGTACACACTGATAGATATCTATGATAGACATTGGGTGTGCACACTGATAGATATCTATGATAGACATTGGATGTACACACTGATAGATATCTATGATAGACATTGGGTGTACACACTGAGAGATATCTATGATAGACATTGGGTGTACACACTGATAGATATCTATGATAGACATTGGGTATACACACTAATAGATATATATGATAGACATTGGGTATACACACTGATAGACATCTATGATAGACATTGGGTGTACACACTGATAGATATCTATGATAGACATTGGGTGTACACACTGATATATATCTATGCTAGACATTGGGTTTACACACTGATAGATATCTATGATAGACATTGGGTGTACACACTGATAGATATCTATGACAGACATTGGGTGTACACACTGATAGATATCTATGATAGACATTGGGTGTACACATTGATATATATATATATATATATATATATATATATATATATATATAAAAATATATATGATAGACATTGGGTGTACACAATGATAGATATCTATGATAGACATTGGGTGTACACACTGATAGATATCTATGATAGACATTGGGTGTACACACTGATATATATATATATATATATATAAATATATATGATAGACATTGGGTTTACACACTGATAAATATCTATGACAGACATTGGATGTACAACCCACTGATAGATATCTATGATAGACATTGGATGTACACACTGATAGATATGTATGATAGACATTGGATGTACACACTGATAGATATATATGATATACATTGGGTGTACACACTGATAGATATCTATGATAGACATTGGGTGTACACACTGATAGGTATATCTATGATAGACATTGGATGTACACACTGATAGATCTCTATGATAGACATTGGGTGTATACACACTGATAGATCTCTATGATAGACATTGGTTGTACACACTGATAGATCTATATGATATACATTGGGTGTACACACTGATAGATATCTATGATAGACATTGGGTGTACACACTGATAGATATCTATGATAGACATTGGGTGTACACACTGATATATATATATATATATATATATATATAAAAATATATATGATAGACATTGGGTGTACACAATGATAGATATCTATGATAGACATTGGGTGTACACACTGATAGATATCTATGATAGACATTGGGTTTACACACTGATAGGTATATCTATGATAGACATTGGATGTACACACTGATAGATCTCTATGATAGACATTGGGTGTACACACTGATAGATCTCTATGATAGACATTGGTTGTACACACTGATAGATCTATATGATATACATTGGGTGTACACACTGATAGATATCTATGATAGACATTGGGTGTACACACTGATAGATATCTATGAAAGACATTGGGTGTACACACTGATAGATATCTATGATAGACATTGGGTGTACACACTGATATATATATATATATATATAAATATATATGATAGACATTGGGTGTACACAATGATAGATATCTATGATAGATATTGGGTGTACACACTGATAGATCTCTATGATAGACATTGGGTGTACACACTGATAGATATCTATGATAGACATTATGATAAACATTGGGTGTACACACTGATAGATGTCTATGATAGACATTTGGTGTACACACTGATAGATCTCTATGATAGACATTGGATGTACACACTGATAGATATCTATGATAGACATTGGGTGTACACACTGATAGATCTCTATGATAGACATTGGGTGTACACACTGATAGATCTCTATGATAGACATTATGATAGACATTGGGTGTGCAAACTGATAGATATATATGATAGACATTGGGTGTACACACTGATAGATATCTATGATAGACTTTTGGTGTACACACTGATAGATATCTATGATAGACATTGGGTGTACACACTGATAGATCTCTATGATAGACATTGGGTGTACACACTGATAGATCTCTATGATAGACATTGGGTGTACACACTGATAGATATCTATGATAGACATTATGATAAACATTGGGTGTACACACTGATAGATGTCTATGATAGACATTGGGTGTACACACTGATAGATCTCTATGATAGACATTGGATGTACACACTGATAGATATCTATGATAGACATTGGGTGTACACACTGATAGATCTCTATGATAGACATTGGGTGTACACACTGATAGATCTCTATGATAGACATTATGATAGACATTGGGTGTGCAAACTGATAGATATATATGATAGACATTGGGTGTACACACTGATAGATATCTATGATAGATTTTTGGTGTACACACTGATAGATATCTATGATAGACATTGGGTGTACACACTGATAGATCTCTATGATAGACATTGGGTGTACACACTGATAGATCTCTATGATAGACATTATGATAGACATTGGGTGTGCAAACTGATAGATATCTATGATAGACATTGGGTGTACACACTGATATATATATATATAAAAATATATATGATAGACATTGGGTTTACACACTGATAAATATCTATGACAGACATTGGATGTACAACCCACTGATAGATATCTATGATAGACATTGGATGTACACACTGATAGATATGTATGATAGACATTGGATGTACACACTGATAGATATATATGATAGACATTGGGTGTACACACTGATAGATATCTATGATAGACATTGGGTGTACACACTGATAGGTATATCTATGATAGACATTGGGTGTACACACTGATAGATCTCTATGATAGACATTGGGTGTACACACTGATAGATCTCTATGATAGACATTGGTTGTACACACTGATAGATCTATATGATATACATTGGGTGTACACACTGATAGATATCTATGATAGACATTGGGTGTACACACTGATAGATATCTATGATAGACATTGGGTGTACACACTGATATATATATATATATATAAAAATATATATGATAGACATTGGGTGTACACAATGATAGATATCTATGATAGACATTGGGTGTACACACTGATAGATATCTATGATAGACATTGGGTTTACACACTGATAGGTATATCTATGATAGACATTGGATGTACACACTGATAGATCTCTATGATAGACATTGGGTGTACACACTGATAGATCTCAATGATAGACATTGGTTGTACACACTGATAGATCTATATGATAGACATTGGGTGTACACACTGATAGATATCTATGATAGACATTGGGTGTACACACTGATAGATATCTATGAAAGACATTGGGTGTACACACTGATAGATATCTATGATAGACATTGGGTGTACACACTGATATATATATATATATATATATATATATATAAATATATATGATAGACATTGGGTGTACACAATGATAGATATCTATGATAGATATTGGGTGTACACACTGATAGATCTCTATGATAGACATTGGGTGTACACACTGATAGATATCTATGATAGACATTATGATAAACATTGGGTGTACACACTGATAGATGTCTATGATAGACATTGGGTGTACACACTGATAGATCTCTATGATAGACATTGGATGTACACACTGATAGATATCTATGATAGACATTGGGTGTACACACTGATAGATCTCTTTGATAGACATTGGGTGTACACAGTGATAGATCTCTATGATAGGCATTATGATAGACATTGGGTGTGCAAACTGATAGATATCTATGATAGACATTTGGTGTACACACTGATAGATATCTATGATAGACATTGGGTGTACACACAGATAGATATCTATGATAGACATTGGGTGTACACACTGATAGATCTCTATGATAGACATTGGGTGTACACACTGATAGATCTCTATGATAGACATTGGGTGTACACACTGATAGATCTCTATGATAGACATTGGGTGTACACACTGATAGGTATATCTATGTTAGACATTGGGTGTACACACTGATAGGTATATATGATAGACATTGGGTGTACACACTGATAGATATATATGATAGACATTATGATAGACATTGGGTATACACACTGATAGATGTCTATGATAGACATTGGGTGTACACACTGATAGATATCTGTGATAGACATTGGATGTACACACTGATAGATCTCTATGATAGACATTGGGTGTACACACTGATAGATCTCTATGATAGACATTGGGTGTACACACTGATAGATCTCTATGATAGACATTATGATAGACATTGGGTGTACAAACTGAAAGATATATATGATAGACATTGGGTGTACACACTGATAGATATCTATGATAGATATTGGGTGTACACACTGATAGATATCTATGATAGACATTGGGTGTACACACTGATAGATATCTAGGATAGACATTGGGTGTACACACTGATAGATCTCTATGATAGACATTGGGTGTACACACTGATAGGTATATCTATGATAGACATTGGGTGTACACACTGATAGGTATATATGATAGACATTGGGTGTACACACTGATAGACATATATATGATAGACATTATGATAGACATTGGGTGTACACACTGATAGATATCTATGATAGACATTGGGTGTACACACTGATATATATCTATGATAGACATTGGGTGTACTCACTGATAGGTATATATGATAGACATTGGGTGTACACACTGATATATATATATGATAGACATTATGATAGACATTGGGTGTACACACTGATAGATATCTATGATAGACATTGGGTGTACACACTGATAGATATCTATGATAAACTTTGGGTGTACACACTGATAGATATCTATGATAGACATTGGGTGTACACACTGATAGATATCTATGATAGACTTTGGGTGTACACACTGATAGATATCTATGATAGACATTGGGAGTACACACTGATAGA
Source organism: Taudactylus pleione (assembly GCA_031769625.1). Taxonomy (NCBI): domain Eukaryota; kingdom Metazoa; phylum Chordata; class Amphibia; order Anura; family Myobatrachidae; genus Taudactylus; species Taudactylus pleione. Next base: position 348,538 of record JAUIMM010000409.1, read on the forward strand.
TATCTATGATAGACATTGGGAGTACACACTGATAGATATCTATGATAGACATTGGTTATACACTACGATATATATGTGATAGACATTGGGTGTACACACTGATAGATATCTATGATAGACATTGGATGTACACACTGATAGATCTCTATGATAGACATTGGGTGTACACAATGATAGATCTCTATGATAGACATTGGGTGTACACACTGATAGATCTCTATGATAGACATTATGATAGACATTGGGTGTACACACTGATAGATCTCTATGATAGACATTGGGTGTACACACTGATAGATCTCTATAATAGACATTGGGTGTACACACTGATAGGTATATCTATGATAGACATTGGGTGTACACACTGATAGGTATATATGATAGACATTGGGTGTACACACTGATAGATATATATGATAGACATTGGGTGTACACACTGATAGATCTCTATGATAGACATTATGATAGACATTGGGTGTACACACTGATAGATATCTATGATAGACATTGGGTGTACACACTGATATATATCTATGATAGACATTGGATGTACACACTGATAGATATCTATGATAGACATTGGATGTACACACTGATAGACATTGGGTGTACACACTGAGAGATATCTATGATAGACATTGGGTGTACACACTTAGATATCTATGATAGACATTGGGTGTACACACTGATATATATCTATGATAGACATTGGGTGTACACACTGATAGATCTCTATGATAGACATTGGGTGTACACACTGATAGATCTCTATGATAGACATTGGGTGTAAACACTGACAGATCTCTATGATAGACATTGGGTGTACACACTGATAGATCTCTATGATAGACATTGGGTGTACACACTGATAGATCTCTATGATAGACATTGGGTGTACACACTGATAGATCTCTATGATAGACATTGGGTGTACACACTGATAGATCTCTATGATAGACATTGGCTGTACACACTGATAGATATCTATGATAGACATTGGGTGTACACACTGATAGATATCTATGATAGACATTGGTTATACACTATGATATATATATGATAGACATTGGGTGTACACACTGATAGATATCTATGATAGACATTGGATGTACACACTGATAGATATCTATGATAGACATTGGGTGTACACACTGATAGATCTCTATGATAGACATTGGGTGTACTCACTGATAGATCTCTATGGTAGACATTATGATAGACATTGGGTGTACAAACTGATAGATATCTATGATAGACATTGGGTGTACACACTGATAGATATCTATGATAGGCATTGGGTGTACACACTGATAGATATCTATGATAGACATTGGGTGTACACACTGATAGATCTCTATGATAGACATTGGGTGTACACACTGATAGATCTCTATGATAGACATTGGGTGTACACACTGATAGGTATATCTATGATAGACATTGGGTGTACACACTGATAGGTATATATGATAGACATTGGGTGTACACACTGATAGATATCTATGATAGACATTGGGCGTACACACTGATAGACCTCTATGATAGACATTGGGCGTACACACTGATAGACCTCTATGATAGACATTGGGCGTACACACTGATAGATCTCTATGATAGACATTGGGCGTACACACTGATAGATATCTATGATAGACATTGGGCGTACACACTGATAGATATCTATGATAGACATTGGGCGTACACACTGATAGATATCTATGATACACGTTGGGTGTACACACTGATAGACATCTATGATACACGTTGGGTGTACACACTGATATCTATGATAGACATTGGGTGTACACACTGATAGATATTTTTGATAGACATTGGGAGTACACACTGATAGATATCTATGATAGACATTGGTTATACACACTGATATATATATATATATGATAGACATTGGGAGTACACACTGATAGATATCTATGATAGACATTGGTTATACACTACGATATATATGTGATAGACATTGGGTGTACACACTGATAGATATCTATGATAGACATTGGATGTACACACTGATAGATCTCTATGATAGACATTGGGTGTACACAATGATAGATCTCTATGATAGACATTGGGTGTACACACTGATAGATCTCTATGATAGACATTATGATAGACATTGGGTGTACACACTGATAGATCTCTATGATAGACATTGGGTGTACACACTGATAGATCTCTATAATAGACATTGGGTGTACACACTGATAGGTATATCTATGATAGACATTGGGTGTACACACTGATAGGTATATATGATAGACATTGGGTGTACACACTGATAGATATATATGATAGACATTGGGTGTACACACTGATAGATCTCTATGATAGACATTATGATAGACATTGGGTGTACACACTGATAGATATCTATGATAGACATTGGGTGTACACACTGATATATATCTATGATAGACATTGGATGTACACACTGATAGATATCTATGATAGACATTGGATGTACACACTGATAGACATTGGGTGTACACACTGAGAGATATCTATGATAGACATTGGGTGTACACACTTAGATATCTATGATAGACATTGGGTGTACACACTGATATATATCTATGATAGACATTGGGTGTACACACTGATAGATCTCTATGATAGACATTGGGTGTACACACTGATAGATCTCTATGATAGACATTGGGTGTAAACACTGACAGATCTCTATGATAGACATTGGGTGTACACACTGATAGATCTCTATGATAGACATTGGGTGTACACACTGATAGATCTCTATGATAGACATTGGGTGTACACACTGATAGATCTCTATGATAGACATTGGGTGTACACACTGATAGATCTCTATGATAGACATTGGCTGTACACACTGATAGATATCTATGATAGACATTGGGTGTACACACTGATAGATATCTATGATAGACATTGGTTATACACTATGATATATATATGATAGACATTGGGTGTACACACTGATAGATATCTATGATAGACATTGGATGTACACACTGATAGATATCTATGATAGACATTGGGTGTACACACTGATAGATCTCTATGATAGACATTGGGTGTACTCACTGATAGATCTCTATGGTAGACATTATGATAGACATTGGGTGTACAAACTGATAGATATCTATGATAGACATTGGGTGTACACACTGATAGATATCTATGATAGGCATTGGGTGTACACACTGATAGATATCTATGATAGACATTGGGTGTACACACTGATAGATCTCTATGATAGACATTGGGTGTACACACTGATAGATCTCTATGATAGACATTGGGTGTACACACTGATAGGTATATCTATGATAGACATTGGGTGTACACACTGATAGGTATATATGATAGACATTGGGTGTACACACTGATAGATATCTATGATAGACATTGGGCGTACACACTGATAGACCTCTATGATAGACATTGGGCGTACACACTGATAGACCTCTATGATAGACATTGGGCGTACACACTGATAGATCTCTATGATAGACATTGGGCGTACACACTGATAGATATATATGATAGACATTGGGCGTACACACTGATAGATATCTATGATAGACATTGGGCGTACACACTGATAGATATCTATGATACACGTTGGGTGTACACACTGATAGACATCTATGATACACGTTGGGTGTACACACTGATATCTATGATAGACATTGGGTGTACACACTGATAGATATTTTTGATAGACATTGGGAGTACACACTGATAGATATCTATGATAGACATTGGTTATACACACTGATATATATATATATATGATAGACATTGGGTGTACACACTGATAGATTTCTATGATAGACATTGGGTGTACACACTGATAGATCTCTATGATACACATTGGGTGTACACACTGATAGATCTCTATGATAGACATTGGGTATACATACTGATAGATATCTATGATAGACATTGGTTGTACACACTGATAGATATCTATGATAGACATTGGGCATACACACTGATAGACAGCTATGATATACATTGGGTGTACACACTGATAGATATCTATGATAGACATTGGGTGTACACACTGATAGATATCTATGATAGACATTGGGTGTGCACAATGATAGATATCTATGATAGACATTGGATGTACACACTGATAGATATCTATGATAGACATTGGGTGTACACACTGAGAGATATCTATGATAGACATTGGGTGTACACACTGATAGATATCTATGATAGACATCTATGATAGACATTGGGTATACACACTAATAGATATATATGATAGACATTGGGTATACACACTGATAGACATCTATGATAGACATTGGGTGTACACACTGATAGATATCTATGATAGACATTGGGTGTACACACTGATAGCTATCTATGATAGACATTGGGTGTACACAATGATAGATATCTATGATAGATATTGGGTGTACACACTGATAGATCTCTATGATAGACATTGGGTGTACACACTGATAGATATCTATGATAGACATTATGATAAACATTGGGTGTACACACTGATAGATGTCTATGATAGACATTGGGTGTACACACTGATAGATCTCTATGATAGACATTGGATGTACACACTGATAGATATCTATGATAGACATTGGGTGTACACACTGATAGATCTCTTTGATAAACATTGGGTGTACACAGTGATAGATCTCTATGATAGACATTATGATAGACATTGGGTGTGCAAACTGATAGATATCTATGATAGACATTTGGTGTACACACTGATAGATATCTATGATAGACATTGGGTGTACACACAGATAGATATCTATGATAGACATTGGGTGTACACACTGATAGATCTCTATGATAGACATTGGGTGTACACACTGATAGATCTCTATGATAGACATTGGGTGTACACACTGATAGATCTCTATGATAGACATTGGGTGTACACACTGATAGGTATATCTATGTTAGACATTGGGTGTACACACTGATAGGTATATATGATAGACATTGGGTGTACACACTGATAGATATATATGATAGACATTATGATAGACATTGGGTATACACACTGATAGATGTCTATGATAGACATTGGGTGTACACACTGATAGATATCTGTGATAGACATTGGATGTACACACTGATAGATCTCTATGATAGACATTGGGTGTACACACTGATAGATCTCTATGATAGACATTGGGTGTACACACTGATAGATCTCTATGATAGACATTATGATAGACATTGGGTGTACAAACTGAAAGATATATATGATAGACATTGGGTGTACACACTGATAGATATCTATGATAGATATTGGGTGTACACACTGATAGATCTCTAGGATAGACATTGGGTGTACACACTGATAGATCTCTAGGATAGACATTGGGTGTACACACTGATAGATCTCTATGATAGACATTGGGTGTACACACTGATAGGTATATATGATAGACATTGGGTGTACACACTGATAGACATATATATGATAGACATTATGATAGACATTGGGTGTACACACTGATAGATATCTATGATAGACATTGGGTGTACACACTGATATATATCTATGATAGACATTGGGTGTACTCACTGATAGGTATATATGATAGACATTGGGTGTACACACTGATATATATATATGATAGACATTATGATAGACATTGGGTGTACACACTGATAGATATCTATGATAGACATTGGGTGTACACACTGATAGATATCTATGATAAACTTTGGGTGTACACACTGATAGATATCTATGATAGACATTGGGTGTACACACTGATAGATATCTATGATAGACTTTGGGTGTACACACTGATAGATATCTATGATAGACATTGGGAGTACACACTGATAGATATCTATGATAGACATTGGGAGTACACACTGATAGATATCTATGATAGACATTGGTTATACACTACGATATATATGTGATAGACATTGGGTGTACACACTGATAGATATCTATGATAGACATTGGATGTACACACTGATAGATCTCTATGATAGACATTGGGTGTACACAATGATAGATCTCTATGATAGACATTGGGTGTACACACTGATAGATCTCTATGATAGACATTATGATAGACATTGGGTGTACACACTGATAGATCTCTATGATAGACATTGGGTGTACACACTGATAGATCTCTATAATAGACATTGGGTGTACACACTGATAGGTATATCTATGATAGACATTGGGTGTACACACTGATAGGTATATATGATAGACATTGGGTGTACACACTGATAGATATATATGATAGACATTGGGTGTACACACTGATAGATCTCTATGATAGACATTATGATAGACATTGGGTGTACACACTGATAGATATCTATGATAGACATTGGGTGTACACACTGATAGATATCTATGATAGACATTGGGTGTACACACTGAGAGATATCTATGATAGACATTGGGTGTACACACTGATAGATATCTATGATAGACATCTATGATAGACATTGGGTATACACACTAATAGATATATATGATAGACATTGGGTATACACACTGATAGACATCTATGATAGACATTGGGTGTACACACTGATAGATATCTATGATAGACATTGGGTGTACACACTGATAGCTATCTATGATAGACATTGGGTGTACACAATGATAGATATCTATGATAGATATTGGGTGTACACACTGATAGATCTCTATGATAGACATTGGGTGTACACACTGATAGATATCTATGATAGACATTATGATAAACATTGGGTGTACACACTGATAGATGTCTATGATAGACATTGGGTGTACACACTGATAGATCTCTATGATAGACATTGGATGTACACACTGATAGATATCTATGATAGACATTGGGTGTACACACTGATAGATCTCTTTGATAAACATTGGGTGTACACAGTGATAGATCTCTATGATAGACATTATGATAGACATTGGGTGTGCAAACTGATAGATATCTATGATAGACATTTGGTGTACACACTGATAGATATCTATGATAGACATTGGGTGTACACACAGATAGATATCTATGATAGACATTGGGTGTACACACTGATAGATCTCTATGATAGACATTGGGTGTACACACTGATAGATCTCTATGATAGACATTGGGTGTACACACTGATAGATCTCTATGATAGACATTGGGTGTACACACTGATAGGTATATCTATGTTAGACATTGGGTGTACACACTGATAGGTATATATGATAGACATTGGGTGTACACACTGATAGATATATATGATAGACATTATGATAGACATTGGGTATACACACTGATAGATGTCTATGATAGACATTGGGTGTACACACTGATAGATATCTGTGATAGACATTGGATGTACACACTGATAGATATCTATGATAGACATTGGGTGTACACACTGATAGATCTCTATGATAGACATTGGGTGTACACACTGATAGATCTCTATGATAGACATTATGATAGACATTGGGTGTACAAACTGAAAGATATATATGATAGACATTGGGTGTACACACTGATAGATATCTATGATAGATATTGGGTGTACACACTGATAGATCTCTAGGATAGACATTGGGTGTACACACTGATAGATCTCTAGGATAGACATTGGGTGTACACACTGATAGATCTCTAGGATAGACATTGGGTGTACACACTGATAGGTATATATGATAGACATTGGGTGTACACACTGATAGACATATATATGATAGACATTATGATAGACATTGGGTGTACACACTGATAGATATCTATGATAGACATTGGGTGTACACACTGATATATATCTATGATAGACATTGGGTGTACTCACTGATAGGTATATATGATAGACATTGGGTGTACACACTGATATATATATATGATAGACATTATGATAGACATTGGGTGTACACACTGATAGATATCTATGATAGACATTGGGTGTACACACTGATAGATATCTATGATAAACTTTGGGTGTACACACTGATAGATATCTATGATAGACATTGGGTGTACACACTGATAGATATCTATGATAGACTTTGGGTGTACACACTGATAGATATCTATGATAGACATTGGGAGTACACACTGATAGATATCTATGATAGACATTGGGAGTACACACTGATAGATATCTATGATAGACATTGGTTATACACTACGATATATATGTGATAGACATTGGGTGTACACACTGATAGATATCTATGATAGACATTGGATGTACACACTGATAGATCTCTATGATAGACATTGGGTGTACACAATGATAGATCTCTATGATAGACATTGGGTGTACACACTGATAGATCTCTATGATAGACATTATGATAGACATTGGGTGTACACACTGATAGATCTCTATGATAGACATTGGGTGTACACACTGATAGATCTCTATAATAGACATTGGGTGTACACACTGATAGGTATATCTATGATAGACATTGGGTGTACACACTGATAGGTATATATGATAGACATTGGGTGTACACACTGATAGATATATATGATAGACATTGGGTGTACACACTGATAGATCTCTATGATAGACATTATGATAGACATTGGGTGTACACACTGATAGATATCTATGATAGACATTGGGTGTACACACTGATATATATCTATGATAGACATTGGATGTACACACTGATAGATATCTATGATAGACATTGGATGTACACACTGATAGACATTGGGTGTACACACTGAGAGATATCTATGATAGACATTGGGTGTACACACTTAGATATCTATGATAGACATTGGGTGTACACACTGATATATATCTATGATAGACATTGGGTGTACACACTGATAGATCTCTATGATAGACATTGGGTGTACACACTGATAGATCTCTATGATAGACATTGGGTGTACACACTGATAGATCTCTATGATAGACATTGGGTGTACACACTGATAGATCTCTATGATAGACATTGGGTGTACACACTGATAGATCTCTATGATAGACATTGGGTGTACACACTGATAGATCTCTATGATAGACATTGGGTGTACACACTGATAGATATCTATGATAGACATTGGGTGTACACACTGATAGATATCTATGATAGACATTGGGTGTACACACTGATAGATATCTATGATAGACATTGGGAGTACACACTGATAGATATCTATGATAGACATTGGGAGTACACACTGATAGATATCTATGATAGACATTGGTTATACACTATGATATATATATGATAGACATTGGGTGTACACACTGATAGATATCTATGATAGACATTGGATGTACACACTGATAGATATCTATGATAGACATTGGGTGTACACACTGATAGATCTCTATGATAGACATTGGGTGTACTCACTGATAGATCTCTATGGTAGACATTATGATAGACATTGGGTGTACAAACTGATAGATATCTATGATAGACATTGGGTGTACACACTGATAGATATCTATGATAGGCATTGGGTGTACACACTGATAGATATCTATGATAGACATTGGGTGTGCACAATGATAGATATCTATGATAGACATTGGATGTACACACTGATAGATATCTATGATAGACATTGGGTGTACACACTGAGAGATATCTATGATAGACATTGGGTGTACACACTGATAGATATCTATGATAGACATCTATGATAGACATTGGGTATACACACTAATAGATATATATGATAGACATTGGGTATACACACTGATAGACATCTATGATAGACATTGGGTGTACACACTGATAGATATCTATGATAGACATTGGGTGTACACACTGATAGCTATCTATGATAGACATTGGGTGTACACAATGATAGATATCTATGATAGATATTGGGTGTACACACTGATAGATCTCTATGATAGACATTGGGTGTACACACTGATAGATATCTATGATAGACATTATGATAAACATTGGGTGTACACACTGATAGATGTCTATGATAGACTTTGGGTGTACACACTGATAGATCTCTATGATAGACATTGGATGTACACACTGATAGATATCTATGATAGACATTGGGTGTACACACTGATAGATCTCTTTGATAAACATTGGGTGTACACAGTGATAGATCTCTATGATAGACATTATGATAGACATTGGGTGTGCAAACTGATAGATATCTATGATAGACATTTGGTGTACACACTGATAGATATCTATGATAGACATTGGGTGTACACACAGATAGATATCTATGATAGACATTGGGTGTACACACTGATAGATCTCTATGATAGACATTGGGTGTACACACTGATAGATCTCTATGATAGACATTGGGTGTACACACTGATAGATCTCTATGATAGACATTGGGTGTACACACTGATAGGTATATCTATGTTAGACATTGGGTGTACACACTGATAGGTATATATGATAGACATTGGGTGTACACACTGATAGATATATATGATAGACATTATGATAGACATTGGGTATACACACTGATAGATGTCTATGATAGACATTGGGTGTACACACTGATAGATATCTGTGATAGACATTGGATGTACACACTGATAGATCTCTATGATAGACATTGGGTGTACACACTGATAGATCTCTATGATAGACATTGGGTGTACACACTGATAGATCTCTATGATAGACATTATGATAGACATTGGGTGTACAAACTGAAAGATATATATGATAGACATTGGGTGTACACACTGATAGATATCTATGATAGATATTGGGTGTACACACTGATAGATCTCTAGGATAGACATTGGGTGTACACACTGATAGATCTCTAGGATAGACATTGGGTGTACACACTGATAGATCTCTATGATAGACATTGGGTGTACACACTGATAGGTATATATGATAGACATTGGGTGTACACACTGATAGACATATATATGATAGACATTATGATAGACATTGGGTGTACACACTGATAGATATCTATGATAGACATTGGGTGTACACACTGATATATATCTATGATAGACATTGGGTGTACTCACTGATAGGTATATATGATAGACATTGGGTGTACACACTGATATATATATATATGATAGACATTATGATAGACATTGGGTGTACACACTGATAGATATCTATGATAGACATTGGGTGTACACACTGATAGATATCTATGATAAACTTTGGGTGTACACACTGATAGATATCTATGATAGACATTGGGTGTACACACTGATAGATATCTATGATAGACTTTGGGTGTACACACTGATAGATATCTATGATAGACATTGGGAGTACACACTGATAGATATCTATGATAGACATTGGGAGTACACACTGATAGATATCTATGATAGACATTGGTTATACACTACGATATATATGTGATAGACATTGGGTGTACACACTGATAGATATCTATGATAGACATTGGATGTACACACTGATAGATCTCTATGATAGACATTGGGTGTACACAATGATAGATCTCTATGATAGACATTGGGTGTACACACTGATAGATCTCTATGATAGACATTATGATAGACATTGGGTGTACACACTGATAGATCTCTATGATAGACATTGGGTGTACACACTGATAGATCTCTATAATAGACATTGGGTGTACACACTGATAGGTATATCTATGATAGACATTGGGTGTACACACTGATAGGTATATATGATAGACATTGGGTGTACACACTGATAGATATATATGATAGACATTGGGTGTACACACTGATAGATCTCTATGATAGACATTATGATAGACATTGGGTGTACACACTGATAGATATCTATGATAGACATTGGGTGTACACACTGATAGATATCTATGATAGACATTGGGTGTACACACTGAGAGATATCTATGATAGACATTGGGTGTACACACTGATAGATATCTATGATAGACATCTATGATAGACATTGGGTATACACACTAATAGATATATATGATATACATTGGGTATACACACTGATAGACATCTATGATAGACATTGGGTGTACACACTGATAGATATCTATGATAGACATTGGGTGTACACACTGATAGCTATCTATGATAGACATTGGGTGTACACAATGATAGATATCTATGATAGATATTGGGTGTACACACTGATAGATCTCTATGATAGACATTGGGTGTACACACTGATAGATATCTATGATAGACATTATGATAAACATTGGGTGTACACACTGATAGATGTCTATGATAGACATTGGGTGTACACACTGATAGATCTCTATGATAGACATTGGATGTACACACTGATAGATATCTATGATAGACATTGGGTGTACACACTGATAGATCTCTTTGATAAACATTGGGTGTACACAGTGATAGATCTCTATGATAGACATTATGATAGACATTGGGTGTGCAAACTGATAGATATCTATGATAGACATTTGGTGTACACACTGATAGATATCTATGATAGACATTGGGTGTACACACAGATAGATATCTATGATAGACATTGGGTGTACACACTGATAGATCTCTATGATAGACATTGGGTGTACACACTGATAGATCTCTATGATAGACATTGGGTGTACACACTGATAGATCTCTATGATAGACATTGGGTGTACACACTGATAGGTATATCTATGTTAGACATTGGGTGTACACACTGATAGGTATATATGATAGACATTGGGTGTACACACTGATAGATATATATGATAGACATTATGATAGACATTGGGTATACACACTGATAGATGTCTATGATAGACATTGGGTGTACACACTGATAGATATCTGTGATAGACATTGGATGTACACACTGATAGATCTCTATGATAGACATTGGGTGTACACACTGATAGATCTCTATGATAGACATTGGGTGTACACACTGATAGATCTCTATGATAGACATTATGATAGACATTGGGTGTACAAACTGAAAGATATATATGATAGACATTGGGTGTACACACTGATAGATATCTATGATAGATATTGGGTGTACACACTGATAGATCTCTAGGATAGACATTGGGTGTACACACTGATAGATCTCTAGGATAGACATTGGGTGTACACACTGATAGATCTCTATGATAGACATTGGGTGTACACACTGATAGGTATATATGATAGACATTGGGTGTACACACTGATAGACATATATATGATAGACATTATGATAGACATTGGGTGTACACACTGATAGATATCTATGATAGACATTGGGTGTACACACTGATATATATCTATGATAGACATTGGGTGTACTCACTGATAGGTATATATGATAGACATTGGGTGTACACACTGATATATATATATGATAGACATTATGATAGACATTGGGTGTACACACTGATAGATATCTATGATAGACATTGGGTGTACACACTGATAGATATCTATGATAAACTTTGGGTGTACACACTGATAGATATCTATGATAGACATTGGGTGTACACACTGATAGATATCTATGATAGACTTTGGGTGTACACACTGATAGATATCTATGATAGACATTGGGAGTACACACTGATAGATATCTATGATAGACATTGGGAGTACACACTGATAGATATCTATGATAGACATTGGTTATACACTACGATATATATGTGATAGACATTGGGTGTACACACTGATAGATATCTATGATAGACATTGGATGTACACACTGATAGATCTCTATGATAGACATTGGGTGTACACAATGATAGATCTCTATGATAGACATTGGGTGTACACACTGATAGATCTCTATGATAGACATTATGATAGACATTGGGTGTACACACTGATAGATCTCTATGATAGACATTGGGTGTACACACTGATAGATCTCTATAATAGACATTGGGTGTACACACTGATAGGTATATCTATGATAGACATTGGGTGTACACACTGATAGGTATATATGATAGACATTGGGTGTACACACTGATAGATATATATGATAGACATTGGGTGTACACACTGATAGATCTCTATGATAGACATTATGATAGACATTGGGTGTACACACTGATAGATATGTATGATAGACATTGGGTGTACACACTGATATATATCTATGATAGACATTGGATGTACACACTGATAGATATCTATGATAGACATTGGATGTACACACTGATAGACATTGGGTGTACACACTGAGAGATATCTATGATAGACATTGGGTGTACACACTTAGATATCTATGATAGACATTGGGTGTACACACTGATATATATCTATGATAGACATTGGGTGTACACACTGATAGATCTCTATGATAGACATTGGGTGTACACACTGATAGATCTCTATGATAGACATTGGGTGTACACACTGATAGATCTCTATGATAGACATTGGGTGTACACACTGATAGATCTCTATGATAGACATTGGGTGTACACACTGATAGATCTCTATGATAGACATTGGGTGTACACACTGATAGATCTCTATGATAGACATTGGGTGTACACACTGATAGATCTCTATGATAGACATTGGGTGTACACACTGATAGATATCTATGATAGACATTGGGTGTACACACTGATAGATATCTATGATAGACATTGGGTGTACACACTGATAGATATCTATGATAGACATTGGGAGTACACACTGATAGATATCTATGATAGACATTGGGAGTACACACTGATAGATATCTATGATAGACATTGGTTATACACTATGATATATATATGATAGACATTGGGTGTACACACTGATAGATATCTATGATAGACATTGGATGTACACACTGATAGATATCTATGATAGACATTGGGTGTACACACTGATAGATCTCTATGATAGACATTGGGTGTACTCACTGATAGATCTCTATGGTAGACATTATGATAGACATTGGGTGTACAAACTGATAGATATCTATGATAGACATTGGGTGTACACACTGATAGATATCTATGATAGGCATTGGGTGTACACACTGATAGATATCTATGATAGACATTGGGTGTACACACTGATAGATCTCTATGATAGACATTGGGTGTACACACTGATAGATCTCTATGATAGACATTGGGTGTACACACTGATAGGTATATCTATGATAGACATTGGGTGTACACACTGATAGGTATATATGATAGACATTGGGTGTACACACTGATAGATATCTATGATAGACATTGGGCGTACACACTGATAGACATCTATGATAGACATTGGGCGTACACACTGATAGACCTCTATGATAGACATTGGGCGTACACACTGATAGATCTCTATGATAGACATTGGGCGTACACACTGATAGATATATATGATAGACATTGGGCGTACACACTGATAGATATCTATGATAGACATTGGGCGTACACACTGATAGATATCTATGATACACGTTGGGTGTACACACTGATAGACATCTATGATACACGTTGGGTGTACACACTGATATCTATGATAGACATTGGGTGTACACACTGAAAGATATCTATGATAGACATTGGGTGTACACACTGATAGATATTTTTGATAGACATTGGGAGTACACACTGATAGATATCTATGATAGACATTGGTTATACACACTGATATATATATATATATATATATGATAGACATTGGGTGTACACACTGATAGATTTCTATGATAGACATTGGGTGTACACACTGATAGATCTCTATGATACACATTGGGTGTACACACTGATAGATCTCTATGATAGACATTGGGTATACATACTGATAGATATCTATGATAGACATTGGTTGTACACACTGATAGATATCTATGATAGACATTGGGCATACACACTGATAGACAGCTATGATAGACATTGGGTGTACACACTGATAGATATCTATGATAGACATTGGGTGTACACACTGATAGATATCTATGATAGACATTGGGTGTGCACAATGATAGATATCTATGATAGACATTGGATGTACACACTGATAGATATCTATGATAGACATTGGGTGTACACACTGAGAGATATCTATGATAGACATTGGGTGTACACACTGATAGATATCTATGATAGACATCTATGATAGACATTGGGTATACACACTAATAGATATATATGATAGACATTGGGTATACACACTGATAGACATCTATGATAGACATTGGGTGTACACACTGATAGATATCTATGATAGACATTGGGTGTACACACTGATAGCTATCTATGATAGACATTGGGTTTACACACTGATAGATATCTATGATAGACATTGGGTGTACACACTGATAGATATCTATGATAGACATTTGGTGTACACACTGATAGATATCTATGATAGACATTGGGTGTACACACTGATATATATATATATATATATATATATATATATAAAAATATATATGATAGACATTGGGTGTACACAATGATAGATATCTATGATAGACATTGGGTGTACACACTGATATATATATATATATATATATATATATATATATATATATATATATAAATATATATATGATAGACATTGGGTTTACACACTGATAGATATCTATGATAGACATTGGATGTACACACTGATAGATATGTATGATAGACATTGGATGTACACACTGATAGATATATATGATAGACATTGGGTGTACACACTGATATATATCTATGATGGACATTGGGTGTACACACTGATAGGTTTATCTATGATAGACATTGGATGTACACACTGATAGATCTCTATGATAGACATTGGGTGTACACACTGATAGATCTCTATGATAGACATTGGTTGTACACACTGATAGAGCTATATGATATACATTGGGTGTACACACTGATAGATATCTATGATAGACATTGGGTGTACACACTGATAGATCTCTATGATAGACATTGGGTGTACACACTGATATATAGCTATGATAGACATTGGATGTACACACTGATAGATATCTATGATAGACATTGGGTGTACACACTGATATATCTCTATGATAGACATTGGGTGTACACACTGATAGATATCTATGATAGACATTATGATAGACATTGGGTGTACACACTGATAGATGTCTATGATAGACATTGGGCGTACACACTGATAGATATCTATGATAGACATTGGATGTACACACTGATAGATATCTATGATAGACATTGGGTGTGCACACTGATAGATCTCTATGATAGACATTGGGTGTACACACTGATAGATCTCTATGATAGACATTATGATAGACATTGGGTGTACAAACTGATAGATATATATGATAGACATTGGGTGTACACACTGATAGATATCTATGATAGACATTGGGTGTACACACTGATAGGTATATCTATGATAGACATTGGGTGTACACACTGATAAGTAAATATGAAAGACATTGGGTGTACACACTGATAGATATATATGATAGACATTATGATAGACATTGGGTATACACACTGATAGATGTCTATGATAGACATTGGGTGTACACACTGATAGATCTCTATGATAGACATTGGGTGTACACACTGATAGATCTCTATGATAGACATTATGATAGACATTGGGTGTACACACTGATAGATATCTATGATAGACATTGGGTGTACACACTGATAGATATCTATGAAAGACATTGGGTGTACACACTGATAGATATCTATGATAGACATTGGGTGTACACACTGATAGATATCTATGATAGACATTGGGTGTACACACTGATAGATATCTATGATAGACATTGGGTGTACACACTGATAGATATCTATGATAGACATTGGGAGTACACACTGATAGATATCTATGATAGACATTGGGTGTACACACTGATAGATATTTTTGATAGACATTGGGAGTACACACTGATAGATATCTATGATAGACATTGGTTATACACACTGATATATATATATATATATATATATATATATATATGATAGACATTGGGTGTACACACTGATAGATTTCTATGATAGACATTAGGTGTACACACTGATAGATATCTATGATACACATTTGGTGTACACACTGATAGATCTCTACGATAGACATTGGGTATACATACTGATAGATATCTATGATAGACATTGGTTGTACACACTGATAGATATCTATGATAGACATTGGGCATACACACTGATAGATAGCTATGATAGACATTGGGCGTACACACTGATAGATCTCTATGATAGAAATTGGGTGTACATACTGAGAGCTATCTATGATAGACATTGGTTGTGCACACTTAGATATTTATGATAGACATTGGGTGTACATACTGATAGATATCTATGATAGTCATTGGGTGTACACACTGATAGATATCTATGATAGACATTGGGTGTGCACACTGATAGATATCTATGATAGACATTGGATGTACACACTGATAGATATCTATGATAGACATTGGGTGTACACACTGAGAGATATCTATGATAGACATTGGGTGTACACACTGATAGATATCTATGATAGACATCTATGATAGACTTTGGGTATACACACTAATAGATATATATGATAGACATTGGGTATACACACTGATAGACATCTATGATAGACATTGGGTGTACACACTGATAGATATCTATGATAGACATTGGGTGTACACACTGATATATATCTATGCTAGACATTGGGTTTACACACTGATAGATATCTATGATAGACATTGGGTGTACACACTGATAGATATCTATGATAGACATTTGTGTACACACTGATAGATATCTATGATAGACATTGGGTGTACACACTGATATATATATATATATAAAAATATATATGATAGACATTGGGTGTACACAATGATAGATATCTATGATAGACATTGGGTGTACACACTGATAGATATCTATGATAGACATTGGGTGTACACACTGATATATATATATATAAAAATATATATGATAGACATTGGGTTTACACACTGATAAATATCTATGACAGACATTGGATGTACAACCCACTGATAGATATCTATGATAGACATTGGATGTACACACTGATAGATATGTATGATAGACATTGGATGTACACACTGATAGATATATATGATAGACATTGGGTGTACACACTGATAGATATCTATGATAGACATTGGGTGTACACACTGATAGGTATATCTATGATAGACATTGGGTGTACACACTGATAGATCTCTATGATAGACATTGGGTGTACACACTGATAGATCTCTATGATAGACATTGGTTGTACACACTGATAGATCTATATGATATACATTGGGTGTACACACTGATAGATATCTATGATAGACATTGGGTGTACACACTGATAGATATCTATGATAGACATTGGGTGTACACACTGATATATATATATATATAAAAATATATATGATAGACATTGGGTGTACACACTGATAGATATCTATGATAGACATTGGGTGTACACACTGATAGATATCTATGATAGACATTGGGTTTACACACTGATAGGTATATCTATGATAGACATTGGATGTACACACTGATAGATCTCTATGATAGACATTGGGTGTACACACTGATAGATCTCAATGATAGACATTGGTTGTACACACTGATAGATATCTATGAAAGACATTGGATGTACACACTGATAGATATCTATGATAGACATTGGGTGTACACACTGATATATATATATATATATAAATATATATGATAGACATTGGGTGTACACAATGATAGATATCTATGATAGATATTGGGTGTACACACTGATAGATCTCTATGATAGACATTGGGTGTACACACTGATAGATATCTATGATAGACATTATGATAAACATTGGGTGTACACACTGATAGATGTCTATGATAGACATTGGGTGTACACACTGATAGATCTCTATGATAGACATTGGATGTACACACTGATAGATATCTATGATAGACATTGGGTGTACACACTGATAGATCTCTTTGATAGACATTGGGTGTACACACTGATAGATCTCTATGATAGACATTATGATAGACATTGGGTGTGCAAACTGATAGATATCTATGATAGACATTTGGTGTACACACTGATAGATATCTATGATAGACATTGGGTGTACACACAGATAGATATCTATGATAGACATTGGGTGTACACACTGATAGATCTCTATGATAGACATTGGGTGTACACACTGATAGATCTCTATGATAGACATTGGGTGTACACACTGATAGATCTCTATGATAGACATTGGGCATACACACTGATAGATAGCTATGATAGACATTGGGAGTACACACTGATAGATATCTATGATAGACATTGGTTATACACACTGATATATATATATATATATATATATATATATGATAGACATTGGGTGTACACACTGATAGATTTCTATGATAGACATTAGGTGTACACACTGATAGATATCTATGATACACATTTGGTGTACACACTGATAGATCTCTACGATAGACATTGGGTATACATACTGATAGATATCTATGATAGACATTGGTTGTACACACTGATAGATATCTATGATAGACATTGGGCATACACACTGATAGATAGCTATGATAGACATTGGGCGTACACACTGATAGATCTCTATGATAGAAATTGGGTGTACATACTGAGAGCTATCTATGATAGACATTGGTTGTGCACACTTAGATATTTATGATAGACATTGGGTGTACATACTGATAGATATCTATGATAGTCATTGGGTGTACACACTGATAGATATCTATGATAGACATTGGGTGTGCACACTGATAGATATCTATGATAGACATTGGATGTACACACTGATAGATATCTATGATAGACATTGGGTGTACACACTGAGAGATATCTATGATAGACATTGGGTGTACACACTGATAGATATCTATGATAGACATCTATGATAGACTTTGGGTATACACACTAATAGATATATATGATAGACATTGGGTATACACACTGATAGACATCTATGATAGACATTGGGTGTACACACTGATAGATATCTATGATAGACATTGGGTGTACACACTGATATATATCTATGCTAGACATTGGGTTTACACACTGATAGATATCTATGATAGACATTGGGTGTACACACTGATAGATATCTATGATAGACATTTGTGTACACACTGATAGATATCTATGATAGACATTGGGTGTACACACTGATATATATATATATATAAAAATATATATGATAGACATTGGGTGTACACAATGATAGATATCTATGATAGACATTGGGTGTACACACTGATAGATATCTATGATAGACATTGGGTGTACACACTGATATATATATATATAAAAATATATATGATAGACATTGGGTTTACACACTGATAAATATCTATGACAGACATTGGATGTACAACCCACTGATAGATATCTATGATAGACATTGGATGTACACACTGATAGATATGTATGATAGACATTGGATGTACACACTGATAGATATATATGATAGACATTGGGTGTACACACTGATAGATATCTATGATAGACATTGGGTGTACACACTGATAGGTATATCTATGATAGACATTGGGTGTACACACTGATAGATCTCTATGATAGACATTGGGTGTACACACTGATAGATCTCTATGATAGACATTGGTTGTACACACTGATAGATCTATATGATATACATTGGGTGTACACACTGATAGATATCTATGATAGACATTGGGTGTACACACTGATAGATATCTATGATAGACATTGGGTGTACACACTGATATATATATATATATAAAAATATATATGATAGACATTGGGTGTACACACTGATAGATATCTATGATAGACATTGGGTGTACACACTGATAGATATCTATGATAGACATTGGGTTTACACACTGATAGGTATATCTATGATAGACATTGGATGTACACACTGATAGATCTCTATGATAGACATTGGGTGTACACACTGATAGATCTCAATGATAGACATTGGTTGTACACACTGATAGATATCTATGAAAGACATTGGGTGTACACACTGATAGATATCTATGATAGACATTGGGTGTACACACTGATATATATATATATATATATATAAATATATATGATAGACATTGGGTGTACACAATGATAGATATCTATGATAGATATTGGGTGTACACACTGATAGATCTCTATGATAGACATTGGGTGTACACACTGATAGATATCTATGATAGACATTATGATAAACATTGGGTGTACACACTGATAGATGTCTATGATAGACATTGGGTGTACACACTGATAGATCTCTATGATAGACATTGGATGTACACACTGATAGATATCTATGATAGACATTGGGTGTACACACTGATAGATCTCTTTGATAGACATTGGGTGTACACACTGATAGATCTCTATGATAGACATTATGATAGACATTGGGTGTGCAAACTGATAGATATCTATGATAGACATTTGGTGTACACACTGATAGATATCTATGATAGACATTGGGTGTACACACAGATAGATATCTATGATAGACATTGGGTGTACACACTGATAGATCTCTATGATAGACATTGGGTGTACACACTGATAGATCTCTATGATAGACATTGGGTGTACACACTGATAGATCTCTATGATAGACATTGGGTGTACACACTGATAGGTATATCTATGTTAGACATTGGGTGTACACACTGATAGGTATATATGATAGACATTGGGTGTACACACTGATAGATATATATGATAGACATTATGATAGACATTGGGTATACACACTGATAGATGTCTATGATAGACATTGGGTGTACACACTGATAGATATCTGTGATAGACATTGGATGTACACACTGATAGATCTCTATGATAGACATTGGGTGTACACACTGATAGATCTCTATGATAGACATTGGGTGTACACACTGATAGATCTCTATGATAGACATTATGATAGACATTGGGTGTACAAACTGAAAGATATATATGATAGACATTGGGTGTACACACTGATAGATATCTATGATAGATATTGGGTGTACACACTGATAGATATCTATGATAGACATTGGGTGTACACACTGATAGATATCTAGGATAGACATTGGGTGTACACACTGATAGATCTCTATGATAGACATTGGGTGTACACACTGATAGATCTCTATGATAGACATTGGGTGTACACACTGATAGACATATATATGATAGACATTATGATAGACATTGGGTGTACACACTGATAGATATCTAGGATAGACATTGGGTGTACACACTGATAGATCTCTATGATAGACATTGGGTGTACACACTGATAGACATATATATGATAGACATTATGATAGACATTGGGTGTACACACTGATAGATATCTATGATAGACATTGGGTGTACACACTGATATATATCTATGATAGACATTGGGTGTACTCACTGATAGGTATATATGATAGACATTGGGTGTACACACTGATATATATATATGATAGACATTATGATAGACATTGGGTGTACACACTGATAGATATCTATGATAGACATTGGGTGTACACACTGATAGATATCTATGATAAACTTTGGGTGTACACACTGATAGATATCTATGATAGACATTGGGTGTACACACTGATAGATATCTATGATAGACTTTGGGTGTACACACTGATAGATATCTATGATAGACATTGGGAGTACACACTGATAGATATCTATGATAGACATTGGGAGTACACACTGATAGATATCTATGATAGACATTGGTTATACACTACGATATATATGTGATAGACATTGGGTGTACACACTGATAGATATCTATGATAGACATTGGATGTACACACTGATAGATCTCTATGATAGACATTGGGTGTACACAATGATAGATCTCTATGATAGACATTGGGTGTACACACTGATAGATCTCTATGATAGACATTATGATAGACATTGGGTGTACACACTGATAGATCTCTATGATAGACATTGGGTGTACACACTGATAGATCTCTATAATAGACATTGGGTGTACACACTGATAGGTATATCTATGATAGACATTGGGTGTACACACTGATAGGTATATATGATAGACATTGGGTGTACACACTGATAGATATATATGATAGACATTGGGTGTACACACTGATAGATCTCTATGATAGACATTATGATAGACATTGGGTGTACACACTGATAGATATCTATGATAGACATTGGGTGTACACACTGATATATATCTATGATAGACATTGGATGTACACACTGATAGATATCTATGATAGACATTGGATGTACACACTGATAGAAATTGGGTGTACACACTGAGAGATATCTATGATAGACATTGGGTGTACACACTTAGATATCTATGATAGACATTTGGTGTACACACTGATATATATCTATGATAGACATTGGGTGTACACACTGATAGATCTCTATGATAGACATTGGGTGTACACACTGATAGATCTCTATGATAGACATTGGGTGTAAACACTGATAGATCTCTATGATAGATATTGGGTGTACACACTGATAGATCTCTATGATAGACATTGGGTGTACACACTGATAGATCTCTATGATAGACATTGGGTGTACACACTGATAGATCTCTATGATAGACATTGGGTGTACACACTGATAGATCTCTATGATAGACATTGGGTGTACACACTGATAGATATCTATGATAGACATTGGGTGTACACACTGATAGATATCTATGATAGACATTGGGTGTACACACTGATAGATCTCTATGATAGACATTGGGTGTACACACTGATAGATATCTATGATAGACATTGGGAGTACACACTGATAGATATCTATGATAGACATTGGTTATACACTATGATATATATATATGATAGACATTGGGTGTACACACTGATAGATATCTATGATAGACATTGGATGTACACACTGATAGATCTCTATGATAGACATTGGGTGTACTCACTGATAGATCTCTATGGTAGACATTATGATAGACATTGGGTGTACAAACTGATAGATATCTATGATAGACATTGGGTGTACACACTGATAGATATCTATGATAGGCATTGGGTGTACACACTGATAGATATCTATGATAGACATTGGGTGTACACACTGATAGATCTCTATGATAGACATTGGGTGTACACACTGATAGATCTCTATGATAGACATTGGGTGTACACACTGATAGGTATATCTATGATAGACATTGGGTGTACACACTGATAGGTATATATGATAGACATTGGGTGTACACACTGATAGATATATATGATAGACATTGGTTGTACACACTGATAGATCTCTATGATAGACATTATGATAGACATTGGGTGTACACACTGATAGATATCTATGATAGACATTGGGTGTACACACTGATATATATATATATGATAGACATTGGATGTACACACTGATAGATATCTATGACAGACATTGGATGTACACACTGATAGACATTGGGTGTACACACTGAGAGATATCTATGATAGACATTGGGTGTACACACTTAGATATCTGATAGACATTGGGTGTACACACTGATATATATCTATGATAGACATTGGGTGTACACACTGATAGATCTCTATGATAGACATTGGGTGTACACACTGATAGATCTCTATGATAGACATTGGGTGTAAACACTGATAGATATCTATGATAGACATTGGGTGTACACACTGATAGATATCTATGATAGACATTGGGTGTACACACTGATAGGTATATCTATGATAGACATTGGGTGTACACACTGATAGGTATATATGAAAGACATTGGGTGTACACACTGATAGATATATATGATAGACATTATGATAGACATTGGGTATACACACTGATAGATGTCTATGATAGACATTGGGTGTACACACTGATAGATCTCTATGATAGACATTGGGCATACACACTGATAGATAGCTATGATAGACATTGGGCGTACACACTGATAGATCTCTATGATAGAAATTGGGTGTACATACTGAGAGCTATCTATGATAGACATTGGTTGTGCACACTTAGATATTTATGATAGACATTGGGTGTACATACTGATAGATATCTATGATAGACATTGGGTGTACACACTGATAGATATCTATGATAGACATTGGGTGTGCACACTGATAGATATCTATGATAGACATTGGATGTACACACTGATAGATATCTATGATAGACATTGGGTGTACACACTGAGAGATATCTATGATAGACATTGGGTGTACACACTGATAGATATCTATGATAGACATTGGGTATACACACTAATAGATATATATGATAGACATTGGGTATACACACTGATAGACATCTATGATAGACATTGGGTGTACACACTGATAGATATCTATGATAGACATTGGGTGTACACACTGATATATATCTATGCTAGACATTGGGTTTACACACTGATAGATATCTATGATAGACATTGGGTGTACACACTGATAGATATCTATGACAGACATTGGGTGTACACACTGATAGATATCTATGATAGACATTGGGTGTACACATTGATATATATATATATATATATATATATATATATATATAAAAATATATATGATAGACATTGGGTGTACACAATGATAGATATCTATGATAGACATTGGGTGTACACACTGATAGATATCTATGATAGACATTGGGTGTACACACTGATATATATATATATATATATATAAATATATATGATAGACATTGGGTTTACACACTGATAAATATCTATGACAGACATTGGATGTACAACCCACTGATAGATATCTATGATAGACATTGGATGTACACACTGATAGATATGTATGATAGACATTGGATGTACACACTGATAGATATATATGATATACATTGGGTGTACACACTGATAGATATCTATGATAGACATTGGGTGTACACACTGATAGGTATATCTATGATAGACATTGGATGTACACACTGATAGATCTCTATGATAGACATTGGGTGTATACACACTGATAGATCTCTATGATAGACATTGGTTGTACACACTGATAGATCTATATGATATACATTGGGTGTACACACTGATAGATATCTATGATAGACATTGGGTGTACACACTGATAGATATCTATGATAGACATTGGGTGTACACACTGATATATATATATATATATATATATATATAAAAATATATATGATAGACATTGGGTGTACACAATGATAGATATCTATGATAGACATTGGGTGTACACACTGATAGATATCTATGATAGACATTGGGTTTACACACTGATAGGTATATCTATGATAGACATTGGATGTACACACTGATAGATCTCTATGATAGACATTGGGTGTACACACTGATAGATCTCTATGATAGACATTGGTTGTACACACTGATAGATCTATATGATATACATTGGGTGTACACACTGATAGATATCTATGATAGACATTGGGTGTACACACTGATAGATATCTATGAAAGACATTGGGTGTACACACTGATAGATATCTATGATAGACATTGGGTGTACACACTGATATATATATATATATATATAAATATATATGATAGACATTGGGTGTACACAATGATAGATATCTATGATAGATATTGGGTGTACACACTGATAGATCTCTATGATAGACATTGGGTGTACACACTGATAGATATCTATGATAGACATTATGATAAACATTGGGTGTACACACTGATAGATGTCTATGATAGACATTTGGTGTACACACTGATAGATCTCTATGATAGACATTGGATGTACACACTGATAGATATCTATGATAGACATTGGGTGTACACACTGATAGATCTCTATGATAGACATTGGGTGTACACACTGATAGATCTCTATGATAGACATTATGATAGACATTGGGTGTGCAAACTGATAGATATATATGATAGACATTGGGTGTACACACTGATAGATATCTATGATAGACTTTTGGTGTACACACTGATAGATATCTATGATAGACATTGGGTGTACACACTGATAGATCTCTATGATAGACATTGGGTGTACACACTGATAGATCTCTATGATAGACATTGGGTGTACACACTGATAGATATCTATGATAGACATTATGATAAACATTGGGTGTACACACTGATAGATGTCTATGATAGACATTGGGTGTACACACTGATAGATCTCTATGATAGACATTGGATGTACACACTGATAGATATCTATGATAGACATTGGGTGTACACACTGATAGATCTCTATGATAGACATTGGGTGTACACACTGATAGATCTCTATGATAGACATTATGATAGACATTGGGTGTGCAAACTGATAGATATATATGATAGACATTGGGTGTACACACTGATAGATATCTATGATAGATTTTTGGTGTACACACTGATAGATATCTATGATAGACATTGGGTGTACACACTGATAGATCTCTATGATAGACATTGGGTGTACACACTGATAGATCTCTATGATAGACATTATGATAGACATTGGGTGTGCAAACTGATAGATCTATATGATATACATTGGGTGTACACACTGATAGATATCTATGATAGACATTGGGTGTACACACTGATAGATATCTATGAAAGACATTGGGTGTACACACTGATAGATATCTATGATAGACATTGGGTGTACACACTGATATATATATATATATATATATTATAGACATTGGGTGTACACAATGATAGATATCTATGATAGATATTGGGTGTACACACTGATAGATCTCTATGATAGACATTGGGTGTACACACTGATAGATCTCTATGATAGACATTATGATAGACATTGGGTGTGCAAACTGATAGATATATATGATAGACATTGGGTGTACACACTGATAGATATCTATGATAGACTTTTGGTGTACACACTGATAGATATCTATGATAGACATTGGGTGTACACACTGATAGATCTCTATGATAGACATTGGGTGTACACACTGATAGATCTCTATGATAGACATTGGGTGTACACACTGATAGATCTCTATGATAGACATTGGGTGTACACACTGATAGATCTCTATGATAGACATTGGGTGTACACACTGATAGGTATATCTATGATAGACATTGGGTGTAAACACTGATAGGTATATATGATAGACATTGGGTGTACACACTGATAGATATATATGATAGACATTATGATAGACATTGGGTATACACACTGATAGATGTCTATGATAGACATTGGGTGTACACACTGATAGATATCTGTGATAGACATTGGATGTACACACTGAGATATCTATGATAGACATTGGGTGTACACACTGATAGATCTCTATGATAGACATTGGGTGTACACACTGATAGATCTCTATGATAGACATTATGATAGACATTGGGTGTACAAACTGATAGATATCTATGATAGACATTGGGTGTACACACTGATAGATATCTATGATAGACATTGGGTGTACACACTGATAGATATCTAGGATAGACATTGGGTGTACACACTGATAGATCTCTATGATAGACATTGGGTGTACACACTGATAGGTATATCTATGATAGACATTGGGTGTACACACTGATAGGTATATATGATAGACATTGGGTGTACACACTGATAGATATATATGATAGACATTATGATAGACATTGGGTGTACACACTGATATATATCTATGATAGACATTGGGTGTACTCACTGATAGGTATATATGATAGACATTGGGTGTACACACTGATATATATATATGATAGACATTATGATAGACATTGGGTGTACACACTGATAGATCTCTATGATAGACATTGGGTGTACACACTGATAGATCTCTATGGTAGACATTATGATAGACATTGGGTGTACAAACTGATAGATATCTATGATAGACATTGGGAGTACACACTGATAGATATCTATGATAGACATTGGTTATACACACTGATATATATATATATATATATATATATGATAGACATTGGGTGTACACACTGATAGATTTCTATGATAGACATTGGGTGTACACACTGATAGATATCTATGATACACATTTGGTGTACACACTGATAGATCTCTACGATAGACATTGGGTATACATACTGATAGATATCTATGATAGACATTGGTTGTACACACTGATAGATATCTATGATAGACATTGGGCATACACACTGATAGATAGCTATGATAGACATTGGGCGTACACACTGATAGATCTCTATGATAGAAATTGGGTGTACATACTGAGAGCTATCTATGATAGACATTGGTTGTGCCCACTTAGATATTTATGATAGACATTGGGTGTACATACTGATAGATATCTATGATAGACATTGGGTGTACACACTGATAGATATCTATGATAGACATTGGGTGTGCACACTGATAGATATCTATGATAGACATTGGATGTACACACTGATAGATATCTATGATAGACATTGGGTGTACACACTGAGAGATATCTATGATAGACATTGGGTGTACACACTGATAGATATCTATGATAGACATCTATGATAGACATTGGGTATACACACTAATAGATATATATGATAGACATTGGGTATACACACTGATAGACATCTATGATAGACATTGGGTGTACACACTGATAGATATCTATGCTAGACATTGGGTGTACACACTGATAGATATCTATGCTAGACATTGGGTTTACACACTGATAGATATCTATGATAGACATTGGGTGTACACACTGATAGATATCTATGATAGACATTGGGTGTACACACTGATAGATATCTATGATAGACATTGGGTGTACACACTGATATATATATATATATATAAATATATATGATAGACATTGGGTGTACTCAATGATAGATATCTATGATAGACATTGGGTGTACACACTGATAGATATCTATGATAGACATTGGGTGTACACACTGATATATATATATATATATATAAAAATATATATGATAGACATTGGGTTTACACACTGATAAATATCTATGACAGACATTGGATGTACAACCCACTGATAGATATCTATGATAGACATTGGATGTACACACTGATAGATATGTATGATAGACATTGGATGTACACACTGATAGATATATATGATAGACATTGGGTGTACACACTGATAGATATCTATGATAGACATTGGGTGTACACACTGATAGGTATATCTATGATAGACATTGGATGTACACACTGATAGATCTCTATGATAGACATTGGGTGTACACACTGATAGATCTCTATGATAGACATTGGTTGTACACACTGATAGATCTATATGATATACATTGGGTGTACACACTGATAGATATCTATGATAGACATTGGGTGTACACACTGATAGATATCTATGATAGACATTGGGTGTACACACTGATATATATATATATATATAAAAATATATATGATAGACATTGGGTGTACACAATGATAGATATCTATGATAGACATTGGGTGTACACACTGATAGATATCTATGATAGACATTGGGTTTACACACTGATAGGTATATCTATGATAGACATTGGATGTACACACTGATAGATCTCTATGATAGACATTGGGTGTACACACTGATAGATCTCTATGATAGACATTGGTTGTACACACTGATAGATCTATATGATATACATTGGGTGTACACACTGATAGATATCTATGATAGACATTGGGTGTACACACTGATAGATTTCTATGAAAGACATTGGGTGTACACACTGATAGATATCTATGATAGACATTGGGTGTACACTCTGATATATATATATATATATAAATATATATGATAGACATTGGGTGTACACAATGATAGATATCTATGATAGATATTGGGTGTACACACTGATAGATCTCTATGATAGACATTGGGTGTACACACTGATAGATATCTATGATAGACATTATGATAAACATTGGGTGTACACACTGATAGATGTCTATGATAGACATTGGGTGTACACACTGATAGATCTCTATGATAGACTTTGGATGTACACACTGATAGATATCTATGATAGACATTGGGTGTACACACTGATAGATCTCTATGATAGACATGGGGTGTACACACTGATAGATCTCTATGATAGACATTATGATAGACATTGGGTGTGCAAACTGATAGATATATATGATAGACATTGGGTGTACACACTGATAGATATCTATGATAGACATTGGGTGTACACACTGATAGATATCTATGATAGACATTGGGTGTACACACTGATAGATCTCTATGATAGACATTGGGTGTACACACTGATAGATCTCTATGATAGACATTGGGTGTACACACTGATAGGTATATCTATGATAGACATTGGGTGTACACACTGATAGGTATATATGATAGACATTGGGTGTACACACTGATAGATATATATGATAGACATTATGATAGACATTGGGTATACACACTGATAGATGTCTATGATAGACATTGGGTGTACACACTGATAGATATCTGTGATAGACATTGGATGTACACACTGATAGATATCTATGATAGACATTGGGTGTACACACTGATAGATCTCTATGATAGACATTGGGTGTACACACTGATAGATCTCTATGATAGACATTATGATAGACATTGGGTGTACAAACTGATAGAAATATATGATAGACATTGGGTCTACACACTGATAGATATCTATGATAGACATTGGGTGTACACACTGATAGATATCTATGATAGACATTGGGTGTACACACTGATATCTAGGATAGACATTGGGTGTACACACTGATAGATCTCTATGATAGACATTGGGTGTACACACTGATAGGTATATCTATGATAGACATTGGGTGTACACACTGATAGGTATATATGATAGACATTGGGTGTACATACTGATAGATATATATGATAGACATTATGATAGACATTGGATGTACACACTGATAGATATCTATGATAGACATTGGGTGTACACACTGATATATATCTATGATAGACATTGGGTGTACTCACTGATAGGTATATATGATAGACATTGGGTGTACACACTGATATATATATATGATAGACATTATGATAGACATTGGGTGTACACACTGATAGATCTCTATGATAGACATTGGGTGTACACACTGATAGATCTCTATGGTAGACATTATGATAGACATTGGGTGTACAAACTGATAGATATCTATGATAGACATTGGGTGTACACACTGATAGATATCTATGATAGGCATTGGGTGTACACACTGATAGATATCTATGATAGACATTGGGTGTACACACTGATAGATCTCTATGATAGACATTGGGTGTACACACTGATAGATCTCTATGATAGACATTGGGTGTACACACTGATAGGTATATCTATGATAGACATTGGGTGTACACACTGATAGGTATATATGATAGACTTTGGGTGTACACACTGATAGATATATATGATAGACATTGGTTGTACACACTGATAGATCTCTATGATAGACATTATGATAGACATTGGGTGTACACACTGATATATATCTATGATAGACATTGGGTGTACACACTGATAGATCTCTATGATAGACATTGGGTGTACACACTGATAGATCTCTATGATAGACATTGGGTGTACACACTGATAGATATCTATGATAGACATTGGGTGTACACACTGATAGATATCTATGATAGACATTGGGTGTACACACTGATAGATCTCTATGATAGACATTGGGTGTACACACCGATAGATCTCTATGATAGACATTGGGTGTACACACCGATAGATCTCTATGATAGACATTGGGTGTACACACCGATAGATATCTATGATAGACATTGGGTGTACACACCGATAGATATCTATGATAGACATTGGGTGTACACACTGATAGATATCTATGATAGACATTGGGTGTACACACTGATAGAAATCTATGATAGACATTGGGTGTATACACTGATAGATATCTATGATAGACATTGGGTGTACACACTGATAGATATCTATGATAGACATTGGGTGTACACACTGATAGATATCTATGATAGACATTGGGAGTACACACTGATAGATATCTATGATAGACATTGGGAGTACACACTTATAGATATCTATGATAGACATTGGGTGTACACACTGATAGATATCTATGATACACATTGGGTATACACACTGATAGATATATAAGATAGACATTGGGCGTACACACTGATAGATCTCTATGATAGACATTGGGCGTACACACTGATAGATATATATGATAGACATTGGGCGTACACACTGATAGATATCTATGATAGACATTGGGTGTACACACTGATAGATATCTATGATAAACATTGA
Source organism: Taudactylus pleione (assembly GCA_031769625.1). Taxonomy (NCBI): domain Eukaryota; kingdom Metazoa; phylum Chordata; class Amphibia; order Anura; family Myobatrachidae; genus Taudactylus; species Taudactylus pleione. Next base: position 382,685 of record JAUIMM010000409.1, read on the forward strand.
GTGTACACACTGATAGATATCTATGATAGACATTGGGTGTACACAGTGATAGATATCTATGATAGACATTGGGTGTACACACTGATAGATATCTATGATAGACATTGGGAGTACACACTGATAGATATCTATGATAGACATTGGTTATACACTATGATATATATATATGATAGACATTGGGTGTACACACTGATAGATATCTATGATAGACATTGGGTGTACACACTGATAGATATCTATGATACACATTGGGTGTACACACTGATAGATATATATGATAGACATTGGGTGTACACACTGATAGATCTCTATGATAGACATTGGGCGTACACACTGATAGATATCTATGATAGACATTGGGCGTACACACTGATAGATATCTATGATAGACATTGGGTGTACACACTGATAGATATCTATGATAGACATTGGGTGTACACACTGATAGATATCTATGATAAACATTGGGTGTACACACTGATATATATATATATATATATATATTGTGAGACAGTTAGGTTAGGGGGTCCCTCTCCTGGGTAGAGGACTCCTTCCTTACACACACACACAGCAGCAGGGAAGCAGCACACCAGTCTGGATGCAAGTACAAGCTGGTCGGCGCCAGTCTTTATTGTACAATGACAGAAATATAAAGAAAACATAAATATAAATCCTAGCCCTGTCGGGGCACTAACTTCACAGGTAGTTCCCTCACTACCAGAACCTGGCAGGGCCTAATGCCCTCGCCAGCAACAAAGCACAGCACAGTACTCACAAATAGGTTTTTCAAGTGTCTCTGAGCAAACTCCCTGCCTGCTCTCCCAGGTGAGACACCCAGCCCTAAACACACTAGGCTTATATTGGCCACTCTCAGGTGGAAAACTAACAAGCCTGTTACCAGGCTGCGAGAACCAAAACCTGGAGTGGCCGTGGGTGGAGCCCTCCCTCTCCTCTCACACACAACCCCCTGGTCTCAAACCGGCTTTTCAAAAAGCCGAAACTCAAGCCTCCTACACTGCAGACTTTCTCCTGGGGGTTTAAAACGCAAAAGACAGGAATCTGGGACAAATGTACCTGCCACAGACCACTTTACCAGTGATCCTATCACAATATATATATATATGATAGACATTGGGTGTGCAAACTGATAGATATTTATGAAAGACATTGGGTGTACACACTCATAGATATCTATGATACACATTGGGTGTACACACTGATAGATATCTATGATAGACATTGGGTGTACACACTGATAGATATCTATGATAGACATTGGGTGTACACACTGATAGATCTCTATGATAGACATTGGGTGTACACACTGATAGATCTCTATGATAGACATTGGGTGTACACACTGATAGATATCTATGATAGACATTGGGTGTACACACTGATAGATATCTATGATAGACATTGGGTGTACACACTGATAGATATCTATGATAGACATTGGGTGTACACACTTAGATATCTATGATAGACATTGGGTGTACACACTGATATATATCTATGATAGACATTGGGTGTACACACTGATAGATCTCTATGATAGACATTGGGTGTACACACTGATAGATATCTATGAAAGACATTGGGTGTACACACTGATAGATATCTATGATAGACATTGGGTGTACACTCTGATATATATATATATATATATAAATATATATGATAGACATTGGGTGTACACAATGATAGATATCTATGATAGATATTGGGTGTACACACTGGTAGATCTCTATGATAGACATTGGGTGTACACACTGATAGATATCTATGATAGACATTATGATAAACATTGGGTGTACACACTGATAGATGTCTATGATAGACATTGGGTGTACACACTGATAGATCTCTATGATAGACTTTGGATGTACACACTGATAGATATCTATGATAGACATTGGGTGTACACACTGATAGATCTCTATGATAGACATTGGGTGTACACACTGATAGATCTCTATGATAGACATTATGATAGACATTGGGTGTGCAAACTGATAGATATATATGATAGACATTGGGTGTACACACTGATAGATATCTATGATAGACATTGGGTGTACACACTGATAGATATCTATGATAGACATTGGGTGTACACACTGATAGATCTCTATGATAGACATTGGGTGTACACACTGATAGATCTCTATGATAGACATTGGGTGTACACACTGATAGGTATATCTATGATAGACATTGGGTGTACACACTGATAGGTATATATGATAGACATTGGGTGTACACACTGATAGATATATATGATAGACATTATGATAGACATTGGGTATACACACTGATAGATGTCTATGATAGACATTGGGTGTACACACTGATAGATATCTGTGATAGACATTGGATGTACACACTGATAGATATCTATGATAGACATTGGGTGTACACACTGATAGATCTCTATGATAGACATTGGGTGTACACACTGATAGATCTCTATGATAGACATCATGATAGACATTGGGTGTACAAACTGATAGATATATATGATAGACATTGGGTGTACACACTGATAGATATCTATGATAGACATTGGGTGTACACACTGATAGATATCTATGATAGACATTGGGTGTACACACTGATATCTAGGATAGACATTGGGTGTACACACTGATAGATCTCTATGATAGACATTGGGTGTACACACTGATAGGTATATCTATGATAGACATTGGGTGTACACACTGATAGGTATATATGATAGACATTGGGTGTACACACTGATAGATATATATGATAGACATTATGATAGACATTGGGTGTACACACTGATAGATATCTATGATAGACATTGGGTGTACACACTGATATATATCTATGATAGACATTGGGTGTACTCACTGATAGGTATACATGATAGACATTGGGTGTACACACTGATATATATATATGATAGACATTATGATAGACATTGGGTGTACACACTGATAGATCTCTATGATAGACATTGGGTGTACACACTGATAGATCTCTATAGTAGACATTATGATAGACATTGGGTGTACAAACTGATAGATATCTATGATAGACATTGGGTGTACACACTGATAGATATCTATGATAGGCATTGGGTGTACACACTGATAGATATCTATGATAGACATTGGGTGTACACACTGATAGATCTCTATGATAGACATTGGGTGTACACACTGATAGATCTCTATGATAGACATTGGGTGTACACACTGATAGGTATATCTATGATAGACATTGGGTGTACACACTGATAGGTATATATGATAGACTTTGGGTGTACACACTGATAGATATATATGATAGACATTGGTTGTACACACTGATAGATCTCTATGATAGACATTATGATAGACATTGGGTGTACACACTGATATATATCTATGATAGACATTGGGTGTACACACTGATAGATCTCTATGATAGACATTGGGTGTACACACTGATAGATCTCTATGATAGACATTGGGTGTACACACTGATAGATATCTATGATAGACATTGGGTGTACACACTGATAGATATCTATGATAGACATTGGGTGTACACACCGATAGATCTCTATGATAGACATTGGGTGTACACACCGATAGATCTCTATGATAGACATTGGGTGTACACACCGATAGATATCTATGATAGACATTGGGTGTACACACCGATAGATATCTATGATAGACATTGGGTGTACACACCGATAGATATCTATGATAGACATTGGGTGTACACACTGATAGATATCTATGATAGACATTGGGTGTACACACTGATAGAAATCTATGATAGACATTGGGTGTATACACTGATAGATATCTATGATAGACATTGGGTGTACACACTGATAGATATCTATGATAGACATTGGGTGTACACACTGATAGATATCTATGATAGACATTGGGAGTACACACTGATAGATATCTATGATAGACATTGGGAGTACACACTTATAGATATCTATGATAGACATTGGGTGTACACACTGATAGATATCTATGATACACATTGGGTATACACACTGATAGATATATAAGATAGACATTGGGCGTACACACTGATAGATCTCTATGATAGACATTGGGCGTACACACTGATAGATATATATGATAGACATTGGGCGTACACACTGATAGATATCTATGATAGACATTGGGTGTACACACTGATAGATATCTATGATAAACATTGAGTGTACACACTGATAGATATCTATGATAGACATTGGGTGTACACAGTGATAGATATCTATGATAGACATTGGGTGTACACACTGATAGATATCTATGATAGACATTGGGAGTACACACTGATAGATATCTATGATAGACATTGGTTATACACTATGATATATATATATGATAGACATTGGGTGTACACACTGATAGATATCTATGATAGACATTGGGTGTACACACTGATAGATATCTATGATACACATTGGGTGTACACACTGATAGATATATATGATAGACATTGGGTGTACACACTGATAGATCTCTATGATAGACATTGGGCGTACACACTGATAGATATCTATGATAGACATTGGGCGTACACACTGATAGATATCTATGATAGACATTGGGTGTACACACTGATAGATATCTATGATAGACATTGGGTGTACACACTGATAGATATCTATGATAAACATTGGGTGTATACACTGATATATATATATATATATTGTGAGACAGTTAGGTTAGGGGGTCCCTCTCCTGGGTAGAGGACTCCTTCCTTACACACACACACAGCAGCAGGGAAGCAGCACACCAGTCTGGATGCAAGTACAAGCTGGTCGGCGCCAGTCTTTATTGTACAATGACAGAAATATAAAGAAAACATAAATATAAATCCTAGCCCTGTCGGGGCACTAACTTCACAGGTAGTTCCCTCACTACCAGAACCTGGCAGGGCCTAATGCCCTCGCCAGCAACAAAGCACAGCACAGTACTCACAAATAGGTTTTTCAAGTGTCTCTGAGCAAACTCCCTGCCTGCTCTCCCAGGTGAGACACCCAGCCCTAAACACACTAGGCTTATATTGGCCACTCTCAGGTGGAAAACTAACAAGCCTGTTACCAGGCTGCGAGAACCAAAACCTGGAGTGGCCGTGGGTGGAGCCCTCCCTCTCCTCTCACACACAACCCCCTGGTCTCAAACCGGCTTTTCAAAAAGCCGAAACTCAAGCCTCCAACACTGCAGACTTTCTCCTGGGGGTTTAAAACGCAAAAGACAGGAATCTGGGACAAATGTACCTGCCACAGACCACTTTACCAGTGATCCTATCACAATATATATATATATGATAGACATTGGGTGTGCACACTGATAGATATTTATGAAAGACATTGGGTGTACACACTCATAGATATCTATGATACACATTGGGTGTACACACTGATAGATATCTATGATAGACATTGGGTGTACACACTGATAGATATCTATGATAGACATTGGGTGTACACACTTAGATATCTATGATAGACATTGGGTGTACACACTGATATATATCTATGATAGACATTGGGTGTACACACTGATAGATCTCTATGATAGACATTGGGTGTACACACTGATAGATATCTATGATAGACATTGGATGTACACACTGATAGACATTGGGTGTAAACACTTATAGATATCTATGTTAGACATCTATGATAGACATTGGGTATACACACTGATAGATATCTATGATAGACATCTATGATAGACATTGGGTGTACACACTGATAGATATCTATGATAGACAATGGGTGTACACACTGATAGATATCTATGATAGACATTGGGTGTACACACTGATAGATATCTATGATAGACATTGGGTGTACACACTGATAGATATCTGTGATAGACATTGGGTGTACACACTGATAGATATCTATGATAGACATTGGGTGTACACACTGATAGATATCTATGATAGACATTGGGTGTAAACACTGATAGATATCTATGATAGACATTGGGTGTACACACTTAGATATCTGTGATAGACATTGGGTGTACACACTGATAGATATCTGGGATAGACATTGGGTGTACACACTGATAGATATCTATGATAGACATTGGGTGTACACATTGATGGATATCTAAGATAGACATTGGGTGTACACACTGATATATATCTATGATAGACAATGGGTGTACACACTGATAGATATCTATGATAGACATTGGGTGTACACACTGATAGATATCTATGATAGACATTGGGTATACACACTGATAGATATCTATGATAGACATTGGGTGTGCACACTGATAGATATCTATGATAGACATTGGGTGTGCACACTGATAGATATCTATGATAGACATTGGGTGTGCACACTGATAGATATCTATGATAGACATTGGGTGTGCACACTGAGAGATATCTATGATAGACATTGGGTGTACACACTGATAGATATCTATGATAGACATCTATGATAGACATTGGGTATACACACTAATAGATATATATGATAGACATTGGGTATACACACTGATAGACATCTATGATAGACATTGGGTGTACACACTGATAGATATCTATGATACACATTGGGTGTACACACTAATAGATATATATGATAGACATTGGGTGTACACACTGATTGATATCTATGATAGACATTGGGTGTACACACTGATAGATATATATATATAAAAATATATATGATAGACATTGGGTGTACACAATGATAGATATCTATGATAGACATTGGGTGTACACACTGATATATATATATATATATATATATATATATAAATATATATGATAGACATTGGGTTTACACACTGATAGATATCTATGATAGATATTGGGTGTACACACTGATATATATATATATATATATATATATATATAAATATATATATGATAGACATTGGGTGTACACACTGATAGATATGTATGATAGACATTGGGTGTACACACTGATAGCTATCTACGATAGACATTGGGTGTACACACTGATAGATATCTACGATAGACATTGGGTGTACACACTGATAGATATCTACGATAGACATTGGGTGTACACACTGATAGACATCTACGATAGACATTGGGTGTACACACTGATAGACATCTATGATACACATTGGGTGTACACACTGATAGACATCTATGATAGACATTGGGTGTACACACTGATAGACATCTATGATAGACATTGGGTGTACACACTGATAGATCTCTATGATTGACATTGGGTGTACACACTGATAGATATGTATGATAGACATTGGGTGTACACACTGATAGATATGTATGATAGACATTGGGTGTACACACTGATAGAT
>JAUIMM010000409.1:997500-1326083 GCA_031769625.1 Taudactylus pleione
TCTGGTATGACGCCTTATTGTACATCATATTATTAAGTTTGAGCACACAGAAGTGGAATCAGAAAATATTACACCATTTGGGCTCATCGTGTTGGTTTTGATATATATCTGTGTATTTTAGAGTCTTTTGACGCAGCTGCATCCTTATGCTAATGCTGCGGCCAATTTCATTAATAGTGAGACGCCCACTTGCAGCGTCTTGCGGCGTTGCAGTGCGATCTCTGTGCGTCTTTAGACCATCTGTGCACCAATGGATGCATCCGATACTGTTCTGCATCTCTAAGCGCTAACAATGGGAGCGCACGCACTGTGCCACTGGGACTCATGCACAGAATTAAAAACATTGGCCAACTGCATGCGGTATCAGACCCTATGTGACTTTGTTTTGGATCTCACTATGGTGTCTAGATCTAACAACTTCTCAGTATAACTATTAATAGGATAAGGTATTTTTATAGAGAAAGATGTCACATTCATTACATCACTAAGTGACCCGTGTGCTCTTTAATAGAGACATTTTCAGATTTACAGTATGTCATCACTATGTGCCATTTTAACAAGGAGTGTTCTTCTTTGTAGACTCACGCATTACACTACTAATGTAAGAAAAAACGGAAGAGAGATTCTGGGTCTAGTTACTAAGCAGTGTTAGGAGACAGAGTGAAAAGTGATAAGGTCCCAGCCAATCAGCTCCCAACTGTCATCTGTGTTTGAAAAATGATAGTTGGGAGCTGATTGGCTGGCACTTTATCACATACTTATCACTTTTCACTCTGTCTCATAACACTGCTTAGTAAATAGATCCCTTAGGCTTTTAAAGGTAGGGACTAGTCACACCACACAGCACTGGCCACAACTGCTGTGCAGACGGGATGTAGTCAGGATACCTGCTGGCGCTATCCCGCCCGCCAATATCCCGACACGACATCCCGAAATGGGACTAAAGATATCTTTAGCCTATCTTTAGCCCCACTACAGAATCCCAACACCCGGCTTACCGATAGTAGGTAAGCCGGGCGTCGGCAGCGGATAGCCGTGGGTGGGGGGAGATTTAGGTTTAGGGCTCCCGGGGGGACTTAATGTTAGGCACCTCCCCGGGAGGGTTAGGGTAGGGGAAGGGGGTCAAGGTTAGGCACCATTAGGGGGGATAGGGTTAGGCACCCCTCCTGGTGGGTAAGGATTAGGGGCAGGGGGTTAGCTTTAGGCACTAACGGGGGGAGGTTAGGCACCCCTAAGGGAGTTTTAGGGGGGAAGGGTTTACTTCCCTGGCGATGTTGGGATCTCCTCCGTCGGGCTGATGCCGCTGGCATTTCAATCCAATTCCGTGCAGACAACACCCCCACATCACTAGTCAACAACCCAAGCACTGGACACACCACTTACGGTGCACACAATAGGCCCTTTATAAATTTCAGCTCCAGGCCCATGTGGGCCTTAATCTGGCACTGACCCCCCCACATTCACACACATTATTACATCACCCCAGCACCGACAGTATTAAAACACCCCATCCCCCCAAAAGATAAAAATAACTACAGCTCCCCATTGCATAAGTATTCCAACACCCCCCTTCCCTCTCAAATGTCATGTAAACATGTACACCTCCGCTGGCACTTACCTGCCTGGAAGGCTGCTCTGTCCCTGGTCCCTGCGGAGCTCCAGGTACAGGAAGAGATGACACAGACAGGATAGACTAGAGAAAGGGCGGAGACTCGGGGTAAGGGGGCGGGGTCTTCAGCAGGGACAGGAGGAGATAGATTAATATAGTCAGACAGGGTAAGAGAGGGGGCGGGGCCTCCTGGAGTGGGGGCGGAGCCTTAGCCGGGGAGAGGAAGGATCCCGGGGAAGGGACAGAGGACACAGAGGTAGGTGCACAGCCCCTGCAGCGGAGCGACTGAGAGCGCTTTCTGCCTGTCACCCGGCCGTCAGTCATACCTGTACACTAGTGATACCGGCCCTCACTGAGGCAAAAGTCTACCGACCCCGGGGGCATATGGCCCCCTGCCCCCCGGCCCAGCCCGCCACTGACTGGGATAGATAGTCCTATTACAAATAAATTGGTCTCAAAAAGACTCTGTATCCATCTGTCACCAGTGCCTTGCTATTATCGTAACAAATGCTGCAACTAGCCTCAAGAATAAATAATGTGCGTATGTTGTTCAATAACCTGGGATTGTAGCACTTTATTTCCTGAGCCGTATTCCGGTATCTCAAATTAATAATAAATCAGATCTAGGGAACGGTGATGAAGATCTGTCCTCTATATCAATGCATGTCTCATGTTATTAGCCCATTCAGAACAAGACAGATAGAGAAACATTTATTGATAAGTGCGAATGCTAATAGCGTATTCTCTCTTATCCCTCAGACTGTATGATCACATCACTACAATTAGTAACAGTGTAGTACAGTGTCATACCCAGTAGTGTCAGGTGTATACTGTATAGCCAGCGCTAAGCGTCATTGTGTGCTGTACAGTGGGCACACCCTGCTAGGGTCACGTTATCTTCTTCTATGGCTAAGTAGACACAGAGATGTTGTTACAGACTGATGCTAACCACTACATAAACAGAATAATAATTGCTGGGTATTATTATACCTGAAGGAATAGAGTAGTGACAATGTAAGTTTACCCCTTATCCTCAGTAATAAGCAGCACTTAGAAACAGCTTAATCTCTCTGGTTTCTGGCGGACACTAGTTACGTAGCAATTTGTATATATAACTGAGCAAAAGGTCGTATAATGTATTAATAAAACTGCTGGCGTACATTCAGCCCATTAAAGCGGTCAGGATCTGAGAGTAGCGTTCAACAATCTTTTTTTTTTTATCACAGTTCTAAATAGGAATGGTTCAGGGGCATTTCCCTTTTGTTGTAACTTTGTATTACTGACATACGTTTCACACCAAAGCTTAATCGTGTATTGTAATGTGGGATAGTTAGCAAGAATATATTGTACTGTAGATAGATCAACAAATTTGAGCTAAATTCCAGCAAGGTGAACCGGTTCTTGCAACGGGCTGGGTATGAGTATTTTTCTAATCCCTACCCTAACCCCTAACCCTCCCTCCCCAGTGCCTAACCTTAACCTCCCCCCTACTGCCTAACCCTAACCTCCCCCCTAGTGCCTAACCCTAACCTCCCCCTAGTGCCTAACCCTAACTCTCCCCCTAGTGCCTAATCCTAACCCTCCTCCTAGTGCCTAACCCTAACCCTCCCCCTAGTGCCTAACCCTAACCTCCCCCTAGTGCCTAACCCTAACCTCCCCCCTAGTGCCTAACCCTAACTCTCCCCCTAGTGCCTAACCCTAACCTCCCCCTAGTGCCTAACCCTAACCTCCCCCCTAGTGCCTAACCCTAACCTCCCCCCTAGTGCCTAACCCTAACTCTCCCCCTAGTAAATCTAACGGAAGCGGTATGATTTACCGCCAGACCCCAGCCCGGCGGTTGGAATCCCAACACCAGGAGGCCGGCAGAGGAGGAAATCCCGATTGTCGAAGGTAAGTATTAGCTAACCTATTTGTAATCCCCTAACCCTCCTTTAGGGTGCCTAACCCTAACCTTCCCCCCGAGTGCCTAACCCTAAGTCCCCCCCGGGAGTCCTAAACCTAACCCTCCCCCTCCCGCAGTTGTCTGCAGCGGCGCCCGGCATCTCTTCAATAGGGATGCTGGGCGTCGGTTAAATGGCTGGCGTCTAGATTTAGAGGCCTGTCATTTAACCCTAGTTGGGATTAAGCAGTCGGGAAGCCGGCTGTCGGGATTACGTCCACTGGCTTCCCGACTGCATACCAACCTAACCTACCCTCCTAGTACCTAAACCTAACCTCCCCCTCCCTGCACCCTAATCCTAACACGCCCTCCCCGGTGCCTAACCCTAACCCTCCCCCTAAAACACCCCATACTTACCTTTGGGATGCCGGTGGCGGGATCCCAACCTGTCGGGATTTTGGAGCCGGTATTCAGACCGTCGGCATCCTGCACGCCGGGATGCAGACCACATCCCCTTGCGACAGCTTGTCACTGAGCTGTGACTGTCTCTTCTTTCTCCCTGCCCAGTGTGCAACTCCAATAAGCCAGGACCTAAATAAAGAGTACACTCTCCCCCTTCACTCTCTGCACCCAAGAGGTGGAGACAGGAGGAGCCTAATGCCAGTGAGATCTGTGTTACCGGTGCCAGGACAGTAAAAAGACTAAAGTCGGGTACACACTAGACGATATGTCGTCCGATGCCACAGTACACCATTTAGTGTGTACCCATGATATGCTTGCTCCCGTGGGTTGCTAGCGATATCGGCCATTGGCCCTGTTGCAGGAACAACGGAAGATGCCCCCCCTTTCGGACCCGGCAACGGCAAGTGTGTATGCACTTGCCACATGCAGTTTCCCGTCGCCGACGATGTCGTCCTGGGTACACATTGTTTTATCATTCGAACATATTGTTCAGTAGAAATAGAAAAGTAATGGACATGTGATCGTCGGGTTTATTCTTTCGTTTGTCTCGGCATGGCGAGGCGTGGAAAATCTGTCCGCTTTTTCCAACGTATTTTCTCCATTAAAGAAAAAAAAAAAACTCAACCTTTTGGACACGTTACAGTTTCTAATTATTTCCATTCAAAGTGTTAACAAAAAACTTGTGGCTCAGGTTTGTTTTGGCCGCTGATCTTGATTTTGAAAAAAAAAAGTAAAAAATTCCTAATTGCAGTTTTACGGTTCCTACGAGCTGTAGAGCTCAGGGCGTTGGGGGTCCCAGTGGATTATCATTTTGTCATTAGAACGTTTTATAGCAAATCAGTACTAATGGGCTGTACAGAAGTTTTCGGAGACGTTATTCCCACCCAAAATTTGCCAGTTAAGTAACACTTCACTGCGTGTTCTGTAGGCAGCAAAGCCATGTGGGCGCAGTGTGTGATTCAGGCGTTTCGTGCCAGATCTAACCTGTCCCATTTGGTTGACAAAGAGGAAAATGCAGAAATGAATGAGCTTCAAATGCGCAAAACTAAAATATGTGCAGAGTTTACACAGTATAAGTTCCACACTTGTAATAATTTGGAAAATAAAAAAAGAGGTATTGCTAATTGAGATAGATACATAGAGATGGGTCAGATATGAGATATTGGGCCTCATTCAGACCCGCTCACAAGCGCAATGTGCTCGCAAGCGAGTCGATGGTGGGGCACTGCGCACGCGCGAGCCCCAGGGCGAGTGAGAGATTCACTCGTTCCAGGGCTCGCTACAAATGGGACGGCTGTCGATGTTGATCGACAGCTCACCCCATTTTGTAGGCGGGTCGGGGGGGGGGGGTGGCTAGCCAAACGGAGGTGTTCCCGAAGGAACGCCTGCCATTTGTGGGTGGCCCTACTGACATCACTCATGATGTCAGTAGTGTGCTCCCTGCTCTAGCAGGAAACTCACTGGGGCTTGCGGCAGACCAGACTCTACCACAAGGGTCTCGTCGCAAGCCCGATGGACCATTACATGGCCGCTCGCAAAAGCTGTGGGTGGTCACCCACAGCTTAGCGAACGGCCAGGAGGCCGGCTAAAAAGAAAAAAGCGTCCGCCCTCATTCAAAGCGAGCGCTCGCTTTTTGCAAGCGGCTCTGAATGAGGTCCATTGTCTACTGAGAGACTAAGCTGCATATTTGTTCACTGCAATTCATAGCAATAAGGGATCTTTGTTCGCCTAAGGGCCATATTCAATTTGAGGCGAAAAAGTCCGTAATTTATCGCCGATGATGTCATTTTCGCCTATTTCAATTATCCCCATATTCAATTTCAAAGACTTTTTGCCGGTACTAAAAGTCTTTGTTAAAAAACGGGAATAACTTTTCTCCATGTATTACATGGCAAAAAAAGGTGCAGAATTGGGGTTTAGGGGTGCAGGCTTAAAAAAAATAGCCTGCACCCCTGGGAATGTCCCGTAAAAGTAATTTGTGTCAAAAAAATTTTTTATAAAAAAATCAGGACACCCAAAAAAATTTACTTTAATTTTGGGGGTGAAAAAAAAAAAATAGAGGACAAACTTCTAAAATAGCGTTCCCAAGTATGCGGCAGGTGTTTTCTTCATTGCGGGGTGTAGCAGCAGGTACATTTTTTAAGAATTTTTAAAAAAACATTTTAGTGACTTAAAAATATACTTGCACCCATTTTCAATTTCATGTACCCCTAATGTGATGGTCATAGTTATTTCCCCCCCAAAAAAATTGCTAAATGCTCTTCTTCATCTGTTCTTCACAAGCGCATTTATGCACATACCGCGGCTATTTAAAAACCCAACTTCCCTTTAGCAGGCCAAATTGGGGGTACCCATAGTGATCCCCCTTGTCAGGACATCTTTAGGAGGGTGCCAGGCTGATTTCTCCGAAAATGACAGGACTTTTCGCCTGCTCCAGTTTCGCCGAGTCCCTTTTTCACGTCCTTACAAATTGAATACGGGGATAAGCGGGGACGCACGCGATACTTTTCCGCCTGCAAAATGGGCGAAGGAGGCGAAAAGTCCAGCAGGGGAAAAGTCCGGACTTTTTGCCTCAATTTGAATACGGGCCTAAATGTGTCATTTGCGAGTCGCAGGGAGAGAGGCTCCGATAAGAACCTGTTGCGGCAATCAGATGCGATCACTTTATTTCCTGCTTAAGACCTCTGGCGCGCTACTGTTACATCTGTCAGCGCATGTGCGATCTGACAGCACCAGGGACATGCACCATGTAGACCATAGGCTACAAGACCAACGCCATCCAAATTAATGTTTCACATTACGGAGCCTGGTAAATTTGCCGGTTAAGCAGTCGCCAAAGAAACCTACGGAAGCTGCTTTTGCAAACAAACACTGAGAGACTGGAGCAGCTATTGGAAATATCAGCTGTGGTCTCCCCTGGTTACATACTGGGCATGCTTCACTGAGCTTTTCGGGTAATAACCTGTAAATTAGGATTGATATTTATAGCTCAAAGTAACATTAATAGCTGCAGAAATGACTTGCTGAGCTCAGTCTTGCTGCTAATACCCACTACAAACAATATCACACAAAGCTCCCAATGCCACCACGATCAGCATAAACAGTACTATAAATACATTTACAGCACATTTTGTTTGGTTTTTAGATATACAGTATTTACGCTATTTTATTTTCTTCTTGAATGACAGTGGGCAGCGATTCAATTGTTGCGTGGGCAGCGATAAATAATGAGCGCTCAGTTTTGCAATTCAATTGTTCTGGGCGTTCATAAATTACCGCCCTCTTCACGCCCTATTAGGCTGGGTTTAGCCGTGTAAAACCTGTCTAAAGTCCTGGTTAGGGTGCCCTAACCACAGGTTTCTCGCACATTTTTGCTCGCACCCCCCTGAGGAGAAATGCTGGCTCCAGCGGCTAGTGCGCTCAGACTGAGCAACAATTGAATTGCTCCATCGGACACCTTGAAAAAATAGCCGCCGGCTAAACAACTGAATCGTCCCCGGTAGTTTTGTATGATAGACCCGTCAATCTTCTGCATGAGGCGGAAATGTTTAGAGGACGTATGTTTCATATGTTGTGTTATTGAGGCTGCCTCCCCCCTAGTCTCCGCAGTACAATTATCCCAGGACTTACATTTACGACCTTCTGAGAAAAGCCTCACAGTCCTGGTAAGAGATGGATTGATGATGTCTACAAGACAAGTCCCCACGTCAGGTTAGTGTCATCCTAATAATACAAGGATAGAAGATATATTTACAGGGGACAACATGGGCTGGATGAAGAATAATCTGAGTCCACAATTATGACATCTGTTGTATTTTGCCCGTTCGGTGCCCATGACGTAGATGTGGCCGCCTCAGGCATGCCCAGTGAGATGGACCATCTAGACCTGTGATGTTTTTCACTCCATCCTTATATGTTTGACAATTTACGCACCAATAAACCAAAGTTATGTATCTATTAACAACAAACCAATGGCATGAGGATGCTTGGTGTCAGTGGGGCTGGTTTATATTTGGAAGCAAAACAAAATAAAGTAGGAACTTTGCACCTGGAACAAAGCATATTCCAGGACAATGGATACAATCACATTATTTTTATTAGTATTATATTTGCATGTAGGGTAAATACTGACTGTATTTGCATGTAGCCCACAGATAGTGGACAGCTTTATTTTAACACTGCAACTTAGATTTCAGTTTGGGTACGCCCCTCCCAAATCTAAATTCCTTTGCACATTTTGGGGTTGATTCAAGTGCGATATGTCGCGATTTAGGGCCGTGCGTATATTTGCTATCTCCTAAATAGCGGCTATAGCTTTGATCTCTGGGCTCGATTCAGACCCAGACGCTAAGCTGCGCTCTCGCAGCTAAAAGGGGCCAGGTTTTAAAAATTCCGGGATTGCACTGTCTGGTGTAAGGACGCCCTCTATGGGGTATATACAATTACCCGCGGGACTTCTCCCGCGAGTAATTGGGGCTCGAAAGTCCCGCGGCGCGGGGTTAAGCTATTCAATAAAATAGCTTTTTCCCCGCGCCGGTAAATGTGCCCTCGCTCGCGGGAACACACTGTTTCCGTGAGAAGTGCGGATACAGTGTGCTTTTCTGACGCGCGCGAGGCTGGCAAGGGCGGCTTCGTGCAGCTGTTACCTCGCACCTACATGAGGTGCGAGGTAAAGCACGACAGCAGGGGACTCGCGCGCGGGGTCTCGTGGACACCCGCGCGTGGAGTCCCCATTAATTGACTCACCATATATACCCCTATGTCTTAGATAGCGACGGCAGAGCGATCACACGCCGGTATAAAGACGCCCACTTTTCTTTCTTAACACACGTCATCCCCAGGAAGTTTATGAACAATCGGAACCATCGAGAGCTGCACGCAGCGCTTGAGGTAGATTCTACCCCACCGCAAGCACTGCGGTCACTGCAGGCTGTAATACAACCAAGTGACGTGTACAATGACGCCTCCATGCTAGTTATGCACACCCATAAAACTCCATTTCGACGCCCAGACACGCCTGGGTTCACAGTACCACTCCCCCGTTCACAAGCACCTTCCCCTGTTACCACCCACAAACGGCGCTATCTGTCACTCATAGTAGCGTCCAGCCTGTGTGCTATGAGCGCACAATTCCCGATCACAGTGACCGGTTCGTGCATGCGTATTTTGCCCACAGCGTGCGTCTGCGGCTCAGCGAACGGGTCTGAATCAGACCCTCTGTGCGCACCTCAGTGGACAGAGCACAAATTGCTGTTATAGGGGGGGGTCCCGTAATGTGCCAGAACGCAATGACCAGCCCTTCGGAGTTAATTGATTTGACCCCTTTAAATCTGCCCCCCCTGCAGCGTGACATGGTCGATCCTTTTTTTTTTTGGCCTTTGCTCCCAACTTTGAACCAGCCCCAATACGTCTGCGGCATCAGACCGGTCCTGCAGCTCAGTGATTTGTCCGGTGTGTTAGAGTGCGGTGTGTGTAAGAGCGAGAGACGTGGACGAAAGTGCGAATCATTTACAGCAAACCATAGGACTACGTGTGTAACGTAACACTACACGCTGGCCGCTGCCAAGTCTCAGGTTGACCGGCTCGCCGTGTGACATTGATGTGGAGCAGATTGCTACTGTAAACCTTGCGGGGCCTGGAGGAATGCTGAACGCAGCGTCTAAAGTTACATCACGGAGTCATTTAAAGCTTTTCTTTCTTTCTTACTCAGGCTCTTGAATAAGCCTAAAATCATTATACTGTTTCCTTTCAGGGCTGTCAGGATCAGCGCAAGCCAAAACCCAGAGGTCATGCGGGGGGTCAGGCGGGGGGAAAGCGAGAGGACAATGACGCCGAAATTGGAGGCATTAACAGCTTTTCTCCCAGCAGGACATCCTGGGGAGAACTTGTCAATTTCAAGAAGGCTTCACGTGAACTTTCAGAAGGACTCTTCTCCGTCCGTCGGTGGATGCTATGTAGCTTCGCCGTAATAGCAGGACGGGTAAGCCACAAGTGTTTAGAAAGGGATCTGTTATAAAGTACCATTGAGTTCATAGCAACACAAAATAAATTCCGCCCCTCCCGTCTGCTTAATAAAATCATATGTAGGGTTATTTAATGTGTAACTGTGCAGTAACTCGCGATACCTAGTCAGGCAATAGCTTACATTGCCTGACCTTTACTAGGTCGATGATAGCTGATTGCTGATTGGACGCAGAGTTTTCTTACATAAGTAGAGCCGGATAAGTATCATTTGTTACTGTTAAACCACTGAGATAATCCATATTAAATCTGTCCAGGTATATTTACTATGCGGTGCTTTTCATATAACATGTTTCGTGTTTAATGTTATTACTCCTTTAAATCCAGCGGACAAAACCACGGCAGGTTTCACCAGCGCTGTATAGTAAATTTACCCCAAAACCCTGGATACAGTATGCGGCTGATTTAGCGTTGGTTCGAGTCATTGTGGCTCCACAATGGCGGTAATCTCTGCAATGCATAGCGGTGGGTGGGGCTATGATGATGCAATCATCGTGCCCCCCGCAGACCCACCTACCTCTGCCCCAAGATCTTCCCACCCACATTGAGCCCCACCCCTCTCAGTGCCGACCTGGCTGCCTCACCCCGGAAGAGTCAGCCAAAAGGTCAGCACGGCTATATTGTAGAAATCTACTTACAAACAAATGACTCTTCACATTGGTCGGTTATGTCAGATGGCTTCTTTTACTCATCCAAATGTTATCACGGCACATTTGTCCACATGAGATGGCTTCCTGACACTAGCTATGCCCCACCAGCCCTATCACCCTGCTGCTAGTTATAAGCCCCACCCACTGGATCCCACAATCCTTTATACCTTCACACACCAAATCAGTCACGCCCAGGTAGTGCAGATGTGTGTGAGACACTTGTTGTAGTAGGCAGCATGACTCTTAACCCTATCTGCCCCTGGGGAAAAAGCTCTGTTTGGGTTATCAGAACGTGGCAAAGTACTCTCTGTGCCCCTAATATAGATATGTACATACTTCTACCATATATGTATAATACCAGATGTTATAAAGTGTAAAACGAAGCACATTTGTGGAATTCCCAGTAAGCCCTGGCAGACATTGGCGGCATGGCATACTGGTGTCTGTGTGTTAGAGCCATATGGGACCTTCATTTCTTCTGTTCTGTAGGGTTGGTAGCAATGATAGTGCAGGAAAAGTGCAGCCTCCGCCCACTTCTTGTCAACTTTATAGCCACTCGTCCTAACTTACTTTTCAACTCATTACCCGTTTTACTGCCCCACAGCCACCCACTGCTGCCCCGTCTGGTGCCCTGTTCCCTTTCTGCTCATGCACCACCCCTTGTTAATCCCCCAGCTTCTCATGCCCTCATTCTACTCTTCCCAATTGCACTCAGTGCCCGCTTCTGTTTGCCCAGCCCTGCTGCACCCTGCCAGCTTCCTATGTTCCTCCCAGCTGCCAATGTCATCACCCTCTGCTCTCACTTCCTGCATTTCCATCATTTCTCCTCTCCAAGCCCAGCGTCTGGTCTTCCCATCTCACTTCACCCATCACTGATATAAGCTTGTCCTGCAGGACAGGTCCAATCATCCGCTCCTACTGCTTTTGGAACGATAATCGGCCCTGGGTGCAGCACACACACTCTGAGATTATCGGCCCGAGCAGCTGTATAAACCCGCTGACGGGCCCGATTGTTGTCTGCCCAGCTTTAGATCCTTTCTGCTATTGGAAAAAATAGTCAAAGACAACATTGTTGAAATGTTGAATTAAAAAAAATATATATATATTTGTATCAGGTATTGCCATCTTGAGATGGTGATAGCGGAATATTATTGCCATGGTGCAAATACTGATGCTGCACTTTTTAAATATGCTTTGCCCTTGATTAGGAAAGTATTACCGCCACCCGGGCAAGAGAAGACAGCCCCTGTGCAGAGATGGCCGCAATGGCTATTCCGGACGCAAGTCGAGCGATTGTTTGTCATTGCGTATTCATATACTGACCTGCTCATGCACAGCGACCCCACCCTGCACCCATTATAGATACGCCAATGCGCCCAGATTATCAATGGTGGTAGGTCTCTTCACCCATATATAAAAATCCCCCATACGTTTAAAATATTTTTTACTTTTTTTTTTTTTTGTGATAAATTCTTTGTCACTGATTTGCTGCTGTGTAAAATGAGCGTCTCTAATATGGAAAGTCCTTTGATGTGTGAGCATTTTACATCCCGGAACAAACTGTGCGACATCGACTTGTGTTCCCCTTACTTTGCTTTAAGTTTGGGGCAGCGTGATGTACGAGGACCTGGAGTAAATATGAATTGTGTATCCTGTGGTTTCTCAGCAACATCTCATTATTACATTCAGACATTGAGAGAACATGACGTGATATTAATAAATCATCTCTGCTACCTCCCTCCATGGCAAACGGAAGACGAGTAAACTCTACACCACCGCGGTGTAGTGTCCAGATTCTGCAGTCATCCATCATTCAACAAGCTGGGTACATATTAAATGAGTTTGGAGTTTGTGCTCAGTAAACTAAACCCACAATGTGCAAACCATCTGGTTTGGGGCGTGATATTTCAGGTTAAATAATTTGTCTAGATGGAGAAATATTTGGTTAATTTTAAGAGACATCAAGCTCAGCAGTGATGAGACACTTGATGTATGAGGTGCGCGGAGCCAAGCCGTAAGTGGAAGAGCTTCTTGTAGATGTCATAACTTGACTAGAATTGGCTTCCAATGCAAGGAAAATGTCAGCAAGTCTGGGCACTTAAATGCACAGAGGAAGCCATGGGTCTAGGCATATAATAATAATAATTGTATACACTCTTAATAATACTCTCTTAAATTCTTCTGAGCGGAGAACGCAGTAACAATTCTCGGCGTGCCACATCGACTTGAATTATTAGAAAGTAATGGGCCTGAGACTGCACATGGAAGGGAGTTGCTGGAAAATTTTCATATACAGTAAAAACTACATTAAGGTACACCTGTATAAAGTAAGACTTTTAGGTAAACCGCTCTATAGGAAATTTCTTCGTATAATGGTGTTGATTTGGGTAACAATGATTCCACACAGAAGAGGTGGCTTTTTTAGTCTTATACCTAAGTATGATAATGTCCTTCTTCATAGCACTGGCAAGAACTGCTGCTAATGGTGGCTGACTTACTTACTTTGACACAAACAATATCCTACACCAGAATTTTATCAACTTCTTCTTGTCCAACACATTCATCATCAATATCCTCATTAGCATCAGATACACAATTATCCCGCTCATCCTGTTGCACTTCCACAGTAGCATCCTCAATTTCTATGTCTAAACCAACATCATCATTACTTTTACTACTACTCATCCTCACCTTTGCAGAGGGTTCAGAAATGGTGGAAAGAGGTGTCTCTACAATTAAAGTGTTAAAATCAAAAATGTCAAGCTTACTTGTGGACACCTGTGACCGGACGCCTTTCGCCTAGGCCGTCCCTGGTCACATGTTAGCGCTTTTGGACTCCCACTCACCATCAGTGACCGCCTGTCACTGACTCCGCCCACTGCACCATGGGCGTTTAACGATGCTGCCACCACCAAACTCTACCATCGGCGTTTTGAACCGCTTATTAGGTACACTCAGGCTCCTGCCTCGGAACCTGGAACCGTTTCTGCAGCGTATGCGTTTGACTAACTGCGGACACACCTCCTGTTTGGTGTCGGCTGTTCCCACCTGATCCCTCGCAATGGACCAGGTCTGCACGGTAGCTTGGCAGAGAGCTTGAACTTGGAGACACGGAGCTCTTACCCAGAACAGCAGGAGAACGGAATAGCGTTTTGGCGCAATTCTGTTGGTCGCAGGATTGAGTCAATTGGTAAAGGCAAATGGTGTTTATTTGCTCAATGTCTTAAAGAAGACCCTCCCTTCCGTCTGAAGGGGAATATCACACAGAAATCAAACAGCAATTCTCCACAAAGGATTTTCAAAGATGTACCACATACAGGAATCATATCAGCAGGTCTCCTCCACACAGAAGTTACAGGGTTGTACCACATACAGGGCTCACAGGCCCTCTTTTTATCTCATTCTTACCCACCATATCACAGGGGGCAAGTCCACCCTGTGTTCCTTCTAGCCAATCAGGTTATCTCAGAAAACATAAATTAACAACATATTACATTTCAAAGGAGTCAATATCCTCCTTCCTAATCCACCAACACAAACTGATTTATCATACATTATACTGTCTCCTAAAATGTTGATATAACATTTCCCAGGAAATAGTAAATGACATTCATCAATCAGTTTGGCATTTCCAACCTTAACACATTCAGGGGCCTATTCATCAACACTAAAATAATGTTTTTAAGGACATTTTCCTTAAATAACATTATTTTGGTGTTCATGAACAGACAACACAGGAGATATCACAGATATCTCCTTGCTAAGTTCCCCTGCGTTAATTTCCACACTCCCCATACATTAGTACATTAGTATGGGGATGTGGAAATTATGGTATTCATCAAATTCCAAAAATTATCAATTTTCGGAATTTGATGCAGTTACTATTCGCCACTGTGAGGTGGCGAATAGCAGAATCCACTTACCTGTATCAGCGTGTGCAGGTCCCCCGATGAGTCCCTCCGGCGCTCTGCTCCGTCCTCAGGCTCCGGAGGCTGGTCTGTCATGTGACTTCCCAGCAAAACACAAGAAAGTTTAGAAAAAGAAAAAAAAAAATTTTTTTTTTCTAATCTGTCATGTGGTCTGCTGGGAAACCACATGACAGACCAGCAGGACGGAGCCGGAGGCTGCTGCGCAGACAGGTAAGTCGGGGGGGGGGGGGTGAGCGGAGGGGAGAGGGGGGTGGGGGGGATCGGGGGGGGGGGTACGAAACTTAACGCATCTGTAGGCAGTGCTGCGCATGCGCTGGTTTTACAGATGTAACAGCGCATGCGCAGCACTGTTTCCAGATGCGATAAGGTAGTATAGGCAGGAAAAGTATCTATTTCCCGAAAAGCTGTCATCGCAAAAATGACAGGTACCGGAATAGATACTTATGGAGAGGTGGAATGATGAATTCCACCTATAATTAGCTAGAACTCCATGAGAGTTCTAAAGCTAATTATCTCCATTGAATTTTTACGTTTAATGAATAGGCCCCTCAGTGACATCCAAAAGGTTCTTAACAACAAATTGTCTTTTCAAAGGAAGTTCTGTACATGAAGGGTTTGACTATATGACACCATTCACACCTTTACACAGAGAACTTCCAGCCAGAGGTCACTGACCACAACAGGTCTTCCTATTCATCAGACCTCCTGCTAGTTTCTGCAGACACAGAGGCTGGTCATGTCATGTACAGGCATATATTCAATAAGTGCATTTTCTCTACAAAATATACATTCAAACCATATAGCCTATTAAACATATGTTGCTTCATGCACTAATGCATTGCAGATCAGCTGCAGTGCATTACAGCAATACATATATACTTTAATACAGTTTACTATGAACCATGTGCAGTGTGCTTTTAAACTGTCCACTTTAACTGTTTCAGCGCTGGTCGCAGTGGGAGCTGGCTCTCCCTGTCCCTCAGCGGCCATGACACACTCTATCTACACTCCCCCAGTGCAGCGAGTGCAGGCCGCTGCATATAAAACATTAAAAACATACTTAACACTCAGCGCATAGCGCAGAATATACATTTACAATGGGCGCCTGTCGCCTTTTTGTCCTTTTAAAAATGGCAGCACAGCACGGGGTTTAACCCCTTCACTGCTGTGGCAGCCATTAACCCCGTGTGGCCTGCCGTCCGGCCACACTTCTCCCCTCCCCCTCAAGCGGGCTACCAGAGGGCCATGTCCCAACGATTTGGCTCCTGGTCCCGCAGTCTCGTGGGGGGTTCGGCCCCAGCCTTGACAGTTCATCCATATTGCAGTGGGCCTTTCCTTGTTGGTGCACAATGTCCAAATAGTCACACTGAAGTCCAAGGCTCCAACACAACAGTCTGTCAGTTTCCCTTTTGGGGAGCCGGTCGCACACATAGTGCCAAAGGGGGTCCAATGCCCAAACAATTGCCAACCACTGTGTTCCAATTGTGGCATACCCCACCTCCCACCATAGCAGTATCCTGCTCAAACAAGCCAAAGGGTGCTACTGCCCATATGGCTCCTCCTGGCTCAGTACTGCTCCCAGTCCATGCAATGACGCATTAGTTCGTACCACAATGTCCTGTTCCTGAAATTGCGCCATCTGCACTGGAGCTGGTATCAGAGCCTTCTTCAATGACTGGAATGCCAACTCACAAGCGGGTATCCAGTCCACTGACTTGGGAAGTCCCTCCCCGGTCAACTCTGTAAGGGGTGTCACTACAGTACTACAGTCAGGGACAACTCGTCCGTAGGGCCTTACAGTTTCTGAGGTCAGTATCTGTCTTGGGGTTGTGGGCCGGGGACAGTCTCTGGTTGCCTCCATCCCCACTGGTCTGGGCCTACCACTGTCTCCCCCCACACTATACCCTGGGCACTGCACCTCAGTCATCTCCACCTGGCATCTGTCTGCACTACCTGTCAGACCTGCCCTACCATCCTCCTCCAATGACCTATGACTAGGGGAACCTACCCTGTCACCTAGGTCTCCTCTCACCATCTCATCCGCTACCTGTTCCACAGTGATGGCGGACAGATCACCAGCCTCTGAGCTCCGTGTGACATCCACCACGGATAGGCTGCGTGTCTTCCCCGATCTACTTGGCACAAGCAGGGGACCTTGCTCCCTAACTGGCCTATCCCCTTCTACCTTCCTGGCTACCCTGTACTTTAACCCTTCCCGCCAGGTCACACTCACTGCTGCTATCCCTGAAAGGCCGCTGCCAGCTTGGCACAATATGCCTTCCAGATGTGGGTCAGCAAGCTGAGCTTCCCTGAACTCCTGTCTGGGGCCCTTACTTTCTTCTAAGTAGGGACAGTCTACAGGGGGATATAGGTTGGGATTGCTAGGTTCAGTTTGGTTGAGGTCAGTCAAAGGGAAGTCAGTGTGGTCATTCATACTCACCGCCGGAGTTGGCAAACTAGGGACAGGAGCATCACTGGGCGGCCTCACAGGATCCAACAAGCTGGAGCCAACATCCTCTGCGTTGCTAGGGGATGTAGGCTTACCAGAGGCAAAAGGCATGCTGGGTAGATGTGCTGATCTAGCCGCTGTAGTCTTTTCCTCTGGGCTGGTTGATGCTGCGGTAAGCTGCGCTGGCAGTTGTCTAGCTGCTGTAGTCTTTTCCTCTGGGCTGGGCTGTTCTGGTGCAGTTGATGTAGACTGTGATCTGGAAACTTGACTCCGGGCGATGGCGTCAGCAAACATGGTAACGATTCCACCACCAAGGTCATTCCCCAGTACCACATTGGTTGGAAGGCCATCCAAGACAGCAACATCCCTCAACTCTGGGCCAGCTCCCCAGTCCAGGTAGACTCTCGCAACAGGTACCTCTAGCTCCATTCTGCCTGCCACGGTCACTTTGGCAGTGCGACCTGGCAGTACTATGGCAGGATCAATAAGGTAGGGGCTCACAACAGTGATTGAGGCCCCAGAGTTTCTTAATCCTTGTCCCTGCAGGGGCCCCACTTGGCCCGTCTGCAGGTGCCGCCACATATTTTGGGGTGGCCCCTTGGCCATGCAGGTGACTCTCTCCGTAGAGTCCACCTAATTCTCCCCACACTCCATTGGACTGACTGGAGTAGGAACAGTCTCTTTGGGCTCACCTCCCCAGGTCAGGCAAGCAAGCCGGGATCCAGCACTCGGATCAGTGGCACGAGTCTGGGGTGCTTGGGGTGTGGGACAGTTCATCCTCAGATGTCCGATTTTCCCACAGTCATAACACTTCTTGTCCAGTCTGGGCCCCGGTGGTCTCTGATGATTTGCAGGGACAGGGCGGGGCGGTTGCTGGCCAAGAGCACCCAGGTTGGAGGATGCCCGCTTTGGGGGGTGATGAGCAGAAGAGTGGTGTTCCCCTGGTTGTACAGTCCATTGGGGTCGGCTACTAGTCGGGCGCTTCTGCCCTTGTGGCTGAATTGCCACATACTTGTCCGCTAACTGGGCCGCCATCTTCAAGCTTGCTGGCTCCCGGTCTAGCACCCACCCCTTCACCTCTGGGGCGCACCTGCGGTAGAACTGCTCTTGGTATAGCAGATCAATCAGTGCGTCCCAGGTAGTGGCACCAGATCCCTTCACCCACTTCACCACGTACTGCCTCAGCTGGGTGGCAAACTGCTCATGGGTGCTGGTAGGGTTCTTGGGCAAGTCCCGGAACTTTTTCCTGTAAGACTCAGGAGTGACAAAGTATCGCTGTAGGAGGGCCCTTATGACTTTGTCATAGTCACTGCAGTCCTCGGTGGCCACTCCTCGATAGGCCTCCAGGGCCTCTCCGTGCAGTGTGGGCACCAGGTGTCTGACCCCCTCCTGCTTGGGTAAATCATGTAGTTTACAAGTCCTTTCAAATACTTGCAAATGTCCATCAATGTCCCCATCACTGTCTGCAAACTTGGCAAACTGGATACGATCTGATCTGGGTACAGCAGTCTGCAACGGTGCTTGGGGTACCACGGCCCATGGTGCCCGCTTGTCATGCCAAATCCGGATGATTAGCAGACACTCCTGCTCCGTTGCCTTTTCTCCCAATTCCGCTAGCCGCTCCGCTAGGGAATCCATTCTGTCCCCCCTGGGACGTGGGGATCCCTGCCATGCTTGGGAATGCTGAAAAACATAACTGCTGTGAGAAGGGGCGGGACTTGTTGCTCTCACCACGTTCTGAGGGGCGTCCATTGTTACGCTGGCCGCACTTTCCACCTCCGTCTGATGCAACTCCATTCCGCTGTTATCAGTCACCCTGCGCGTTCTCCTGAACTGCAGTTACTCCTCTCCTGAGTAACTCGGCTTCTCTCGTCAGGTGACCGAAAAGCCGCCTGGGATTATCCCACCGCTGCCACCAGATGTGAACAGATGCCTTTCGCCTAGGCCGTCCCTGGTCACGTGTTAGCGCTTTTGGACTCCCACTGACCGTCAGTGACCGCCTGTCACTGACTCCGCCCACTGCGCCATGGGCATTTAACGATGCTGCCACCACCAAACTCTACCATCGGTGTTTGGAGCCGCTTATTAGGTACACTCAGGCTCCTGCCTCGGAACCTGGAACCGCTTCTGCTGCATATGTGTTTGACTAACTGCGGACACACCTCCTGTTTGGTGTCGGCTGTTCCCACCTGATCCCTCGCATTGGACCAGGTCTGCACGGTAGCTTGGCAGAGAGCTTGAACTTGGAGACACGGAGCTCTTACCCAGAACAGCAGGAGAACGGAATAGCGTTTTGGCGCAATTCTGTTGGTCGCAGGATTGAGTCAATTGGTAAAGGCAAACAGTGTTTATTTGCTCAATGTCTTAAAGAAGACCCTCCCTTCCGTCTGAAGGGGAATATCACACAGAAATCAAACAGCAATACTCCACAAAGGATTTTCAAAGATGTACCACATACAGGAATCTTATCAGCAGGTCTCCTCCACACAGAAGTTACAGGGTTGTACCACATACAGGGCTCACAGGCCCTCTTTTTATCTCATTCTTACCCACCATATCACAGGGGGGCAAGTCCACCCTGTGTTCCTTCTAGCCAATCAGGTTATCTCAGAAAACATAAATTAACAACATATTACATTTCAAAGGAGTCACTCAATATTCTCCTTCCTAATCCACCAACACAAACTGATTTATCATACATTATACTGTCTCCTAAAATGTTGATATAACATTTCCCAGGAAATAGTAAATGACATTCATCAATCAGTTTGGCATTTCCAACCTTAACACATTCAGTGACATCCAAAAGGTTCTTAACAACAAATTGTCTTTTCAAAGGAAGTTCTGTACATGAAGGGTTTGGCTATATGACACCATTCACACCTTTACACAGAGAACTTCCAGCCAGAGGTCACTGACCACAACAGGTCTTCCTATTCATCAGATCTCCTGCTAGTTTCTGCAGACACAGAGGCTGGTCATGTCATATACAGGCATATATTCAATAAGTGCATTTTCTCTACAAAATATACATTCAAAATCAAACCATATAGTGCATAGCCTATTAAACATATGTTGCTTCATGCACTAATGCATTGCAGATCAGCTGCAGTGCATTACAGCAATACATATATACTTTAATACAGTTTACTATGAACCATGTGCAGTGTGCTTTTAAACTGTCCACTTTAACTGTTTCAGCGCTGGTCGCA
Source organism: Taudactylus pleione (assembly GCA_031769625.1). NCBI lineage: Eukaryota > Metazoa > Chordata > Amphibia > Anura > Myobatrachidae > Taudactylus > Taudactylus pleione. Next base: position 1,017,712 of record JAUIMM010000409.1, read on the forward strand.
GTGGGAGCTGGCTCTCCCTGTCCCTCAGCGGCCATGACACACTCTACCTACACTCCCCCAGTGCAGCGAGTGCAGGCCGCTGCATATAAAACACTAAAAACACACTTAACACTCAGCGCATAGCGCAGAGTATACATTTACAATGGGCGCCTGGCACCTTTTTGTCCTTTTAAAAATGGCGGCACAGCACGGGGGTTAACCCCTTCACTGCTGTGGCAGCCATTAACCCCGTGTGGCCTGCCTCCGGCCACAACACCCTTAGGGGTAAATTTATTAAGAATTGTGTCTGTCCTAGATGCCATTCATGGGCGAGTTTGCCCTGTTTTTCATACACAGAGATTTACTAAAGGTAAACACATTATTATTATAATTTATTTATATGGCGCCACAAGTGTTCCGCAGCGCCTTACAAAGTACAAAACCAAAAAAGTGACTTACAGTACAATACAATATGGGACAAGGACATGGATAATATACATTGATACATTGGTGGCCTTAACACCCAAATAAGCAACAGAGCATAAGCAACCAAATGTTAGGTGTCCTAGTGGTGGGTAAGAAGTAGATGAAAATAAAGTAAGGAGAAGCACAAGAGGGTAGAGGGCCTTGCTCGCAAGAGCTTACATTCTCAAGGGGAGGGGCAGACATACAGGCATGATACAGATGGGGTAGACGGGGAGGAAGGAGCATGTAGCAGCATGTGGGAGGGTGGGAAGATGATCTTCTCAGTCTTAGACATATTAAGTTTAAGAAATCACTGGGACATCCAGGAAGAGATAGCAGAGAGACAGGTCAAAAGAGCTGATGAGTTCACCTAGAGAGGACGTATAGAGGCAGAAAAGGAGTGGTCCAAGAACAGAACCTTGGGGAACACCTACTGCGAGAGGATGTGGTGGGGAGGATAAGCCATGAGAGGAGACATAGAAGGATCAATCAGAGAGGTAGGAGGATAGCCAGGAGAGAGCGGTGTCATGTACACCAAGAGAGTGAAGAATTTGCAGCAGGAGAGGGTGGTCCACAGTGTCAAAAGCAGCAGAAAGGTCAAGGAGAATAAGCAGAGAGTAGTGGCCTTTGGATTTGGCAGCAAGGAGGTCGTTGCTGACTTTAGTGAGGGCAGTTTCAGTGGAGTGGAGAGAACGGAAGCCAGACTGAAATGGGTCAAGGAGGGAGTGGGAGGAAAGAAAGGTGGTAATTGGGGTCGTCCCCCGGCCAAAGCATTAAACCCCCAAATAGTTAGTCCAGCCCAGATATCCCTCAGGAAGTGGGAACCCCCAATAACGGGGACCCCTGGCAGGGTCTGAAGCCCGGGCAATCCCCTTCACCCCTGGGCGGTGGGTGCGGGGTTGATGTATGTTGAGAATAGATTTTAACTAATATTGTCCTTTACAGTAGGAATACATGTCTCAACAAGCCTTCCCCACTTGCTGGGACTTGGAGAACCATAAGTGCCAGCAAGCTGGCAATAAGAGCCCGCTGGTACCTATAGTTCCCCTGTAAAGGAAATAATGACAGTACACACACTGAATGTTTTATTATTTTATTACACAGTCACTCACTCACCTGCACTCACACTACACACTTACATATCCCCTGGCGCCGGTCAGTCATCTTCTCTAGTATCATCCTACGCGGGTGTGAAAATAAAAAACTATAAGCCGATCCATGCGGACATAGAAGACCTATGGGCCTTCAGCCTCTGCAGCCTACCAGGGTCCTGGCAGCCTGTGAGGCAAGGAAGTCTATATCCATGGTTGCAGACCCTGGCCTCGCCACTCCTAGAAACTGAGGGTGATGTGCTACATTTCCAGGAATGCAGGCCGTCCCCGCCCACACACTGCCCTGGAAACGCCTCTGCCTCTCTGCCTATCAATTAGGCAGAGGCATAGCGGGGCCTGCGTGCGATCTTGCAGGACCCGTTCGGCACATGTGCATATTCCAGTGACTTGGACCATGGAGCCAATCAGCGGCCACTACTATGGCAACAGGTTGCTGATTGGCTGTGAGTGGTCTGTCTCTTAGCCAATCAATGGCCAGCCTGGTGCTTGTTTTTGGGGGGGACCCATATAATTTTTTTCACATTTTTTTTGTCTTTATTACACTCAGAAGCATGCACAGATCACAATAATTTGTGCAGTGCTTTTGTTAAACACGCTGCTGACAGGCACCTCTATTGTGTTCAGTCCAAATACAACTAAACACAAACATCTGCAAACATCATCAAAAAACATGATTCAGTCAAACACGATTCTTAGTAAATTTCTGAGTTTGTTTTAAGCAAACTCACTTGTGTCCGTATGATGCCCAGCGTGTTTAATACTTGCACGAACACGATTCTTAGAAAATGTACCCCTTAGACTCTCCTCAGGGGTCTGTAAAGTTTGTGAACACACAATTTGTTCTTCAGCCTCAGTTTTCAGTTTGTGCACTGATTTGCCTGTTTTAAAAGTCACACCTCTAGCGAGAAGGTCAGTACTGCATGCAAGGTTACAGAAGATGCTCTTACCAGGAGAGCGAACTTTGTGATTTTTTTAATGCACACCAGCGTTTTTGGTGGGATGCATTGCATGCAAAATGCATGACGTCATGCATCCGGCTCCTTGTGTAACCCTGTCAAATATATTACTGGTCTCTCCTGGTGTTACCCAGGCACATACACTACTGTTCTCTCCTGGTGTAACCCAGGCACATATACTACTGTTCTCTCCTGGTGTAACCCAGGCACATATACCACTGTTCTCTCCTGGTGTAACCCAGGCACATACATAACTGTTCTCTCCTGGTGTAACCCAGGTACATACACTACTGTTCTCTCCTGGTGTAACCCAGGCGCATATACTACTGTTCTCTCCTGGTGTAACCCAAGTACATATACTACTGTTTTCTCCTGGTGTAACCCAGGCACATGTACTACTGTTCTCTCCTTGTGTAACCCTGGCGAATATACTACTGTTCTCTCCTGGTGTAACAAAGGTGCATATACTACTGTTCTCTCCTGGTGTAACCCAGGCACATATACTACTGTTCTCTCCTGGTGTAACCCAGGCACATACACTACTGTTCTCTCCTGGTGTAACCCAGGCACATACACTACTGTTCTCTCCTGGTGTAACCCAGGCACATATACTACTGTTCTCTCCTGGTGTAACCCAGGCACATATACTACTGTTCTCTCCTGGTGTAACCCAGGCACATACACTACTGTTCTCTCCTGGTGTAACCCAGGCACATATACTACTGTTCTCTCCTGGTCTAACCCAGGCACATACACTACTGTTCTCTCCTGGTGTAACCCTGGCACATACTACTGTTCTCTCCTGGTGTAACCCAGGCGCATATACTACTGTTCTCTCCTGGTGTAACCCAGGCACATATATTACTGTTCTCTTCTGGTGTAACCCAGGTACATACACTACTGTTCTCTCCTGGTGTAACCCTGGCACATATGCTACTGTTCTCTCCTGGTGTAACCCAGGCGCATATACTACTGTTCTCTCCTGGTGTAACCCAGGCACATATACTACTGTTCTCTCCTGGTGTAACCCAGGCACATATATTACTGTTCTCTTCTGGTGAAACCCAGGTACATACACTACTGTTCTCTCCTGGTGTAACCCTGGCACATATGCTACTGTTCTCTCCTGGTGTAACCCAGGCGCATATACTACTGTTCTCTCCTGGTGTAACCCAGGCGCATACACTACTGTTCTCTCCTGGTGTAACCCAGGCGCATACACTACTGTTCTCTCCTGGTGTAACCCAGGTGCATATACTACTGCTCTCTCCTGGTGTAACCCAGGCACATATACTACTGTTCTCTCCTGGTGTAACCCAGGCACATACACTACTGTTCTCTCCTGGTGTAACCCAGGCACATACACTACTGTTCTCTCCTGGTGTAACCCATGCACATATACTACTGTTCTCTCCTGATGTTACCCAGGTACATACACTACTGTTCTCTCCTGGTGTAACCCAGGCCCATATACTACTGTTCTCTCCTGGTGTAACCCAGGCACATATACTACTGTTCTCTCCTGGTGTTACCCAGGTACATACACTACTGTTCTCTCCTGGTGTAACCCAGGCACATATACTACTGTTCTCTCCTGATGTAACCCAGGCACATATACTACTGTTCTCTCCTGATGTAACCCAGGCACATATACTACTGTTCTCTCCTGGTGTAACCCAGGCACATATACTACTGTTCTCTCCTGGTGTAACCCAGGCACATACACTACTGTTCTCTCCTGGTGTAACTCAGACACATATACTACTGCTCTCTCCTGGTGTAACCCAGGCACATATACTACTGTTCTCTCCTGGTGTAACCCAGGCGCATATACTACTGTTCTCTCCTGATGTAACCCAGGCACATATACTACTGTTCTCTCCTGGTGTAACCCAGGCACATATACTACTGTTCTCTCCTGGTGTAACCCTGGCGAATATACTACTGTTCTCTCCTGGTGTAACCCAGGTGCATATACTACTGTTCTCTCCTGGTGTAACCCAAGTACATATACTACTGTTCTCTCCTGGTGTAACCCAGACACATATACTACTGTTCTCTCCTGGTGTAACCCTGGCGAATATATTACTGTTCTCTCCTGGTGTAACCCAGGTGCATATACTACTGCTCTCTCCTGGTGTAACCCAGGCACATATACTACTGTTCTCTCCTGGTGTAACCCAGGCGCATATACTACTGTTCTCTCCTGATGTAACCCAGGCACATATACTACTGTTCTCTCCTGGTGTAACCCAGGCACATATACTACTGTTCTCTCCTGGTGTAACCCTGGCGAATATACTACTGTTCTCTCCTGGTGTAACCCAGGTGCATATACTACTGTTCTCTCCTGGTGTAACCCAAGTACATATACTACTGTTCTCTCCTGGTGTAACCCAGACACATATACTACTGTTCTCTCCTGGTGTAACCCTGGCGAATATATTACTGTTCTCTCCTGGTGTAACCCAGGTGCATATACTACTGTTCTCTCCTGGTGTAACCCAGGTACATACACTACTGTTGTCTCCTGGTGTAACCCAGGCACATATACTACTGTTCTCTCCTGGTGTAACCCAGGCTCATATACTACTGTTGTCTCCTGGCATAAACCTGGCACATATACTACTGTTGCCTCCTGGCATAAACCTGCCGCATATCCTACTGTTTTCTCCTGGCATAAACCTGACACATATATCAATGTTTTGGCAGAGCTGGACGCAACTTGAGATGCTTTTGACACTTTTTTTTCCATGTGCATTTAACGGGTGTATTTTATTTGGATGTAATCGTAGCGACAGAGCAGAGCTGCGTAGTGCCTTTTAACCGCGAGAACCTTTGGAACGCACCTGGACAGTTCTTTGCACTAAAGTCCAGTAGAAAGTGGCAGAGACCAGCTGATGGTGGCCACCGGCCAGGCAAAAAATTTTCCTTGACTAACACAAAGCAAAGGCCGGGTCATAGCAACTTTCCAAGCTGACATTAATTCTGTCTAAGCCGCCCTTTTAAATGACCAGGGTAAGCTCCGGCTACTCACATATTACTTAGTGACTTGTTTTTCCCTGCCGTTTCCTCTATTCCACCACAGTTCCTTGTGGTTTCCACTTACTAACCCGTCCAAGATTAAGGTTTATGTGGAAAACTGTCTGTGACGACACCAATGGCTGTTACGGTGAGAGGAAGCCATTTTTAGGCACTCTATAACGCATCCATAAAATAATACAGCGCTTGGCGATCTCCCCTTCTGGATTCTCTACTTTCTCACATCATTCTTCTGTATAAATAGATTTTACAAGCCGTGGCAATATATTCCTTGCTGCACCCTATATCTATCTTCTCTCTTGTTCTAACCCTGTCCTAGAAGCCCGACTAGAAAGTTATTGTGAAGAGTTTATTTTTACCCTGCCTGAATTTCCAGACGCTGAACAACACAGTACATGGAATAAATCTGCTCTGTCTCACAGCTGCCATGTAAAAAGGGCTTTTTAGAAGGAAACAAAATGAATGGGACAAACGCTTGTAAAACATAATACCTCTTTACTAGACCTTGGAGTGCAGTTATTTTGTTCTCGGAGAGTTGTTCTTTCTCTCTGCTGTTTCGCTGTTTATGAAACGTCTTATTGATTGCACGCAAAAGGATTATGCATTCTATATATTTAGGGATATTTAAACTGTGCCATAAAATTAAAGTACAAATCCAGCCTCCTGTTTTATGTGTTATTTTTATATGATTGGAAATCTGGGATCACGTTATTTTTCAAAGTGAAATCCTTTTTTTTGTTCTCTTCTTGTACCTCAGATACATGAGTAAATATTCCCCTAGGTAGTACTAACAATTTATTTTTACATTTGTGTGTGTGTGTGTGTTTATTCACAGACCCCCGTGATTTGGATTTGGTTCTAAGTTATCATCGTGTTTTGGTTCAGTTTCGGATTTCTTTAAAAATGTATAAAAACAGATAAAATCATGTAACTTGGACCTGTTTATGTTCCTTTAGTATTATTGACATTAATAACATGAATTTTCAGTCATTTCCAGTCTATTTTCCCCACCTTACAGCACCTGAAATAACGAGGGGGGGACTTAATGCAATCCAAATCATGCACCATCTGGTATTTAAATCCAAGTTCGGATTTGCGAGATGATCAGAGCTGGGACTCAAAGTGATTCCGAACTTGGACCTGTGATACCATACAGTGGCGTAACTAGGGCAGGGCGAGCGGGGCACGTGCCTTGGGCACCGTGGGACCAGCGCCGCCCCCCCTGCGACACGTCCTAGTTAGCCAGTATAGTGCCGACCGCAGTGAGTGTGGTCATCACTACACATTTACACAGGACTGGTGCTAGGCTTCCCAGTGCCGGTCCTGTGCTGCACAGCCTTCCCTCCCCCTGAGTGCTTGCCCATGGGGGGGGAGGCTCCATTTTTACAATTGCCCTAGGCTCCAAATACCCTAGTTACGCCACTGGTGCCATATCATCCCTTTAATTCGGGACACATATGAATTAACAATTCTGTGGCTGGCTGACTTCAAGGAGTAAATTTACTAAAGTGCTGGATTTTTGAAGTGAAGATGTCGTCCATAGCAACCAATCAGATTCTACTTAACATTTATCTAGCACCTTCTAGAACAAGGATGGGCACTTAGCAGCCCTAAAGCTGTTGTTGGACTACAAATCCCAGCACGCATTGCAACATTTCCAGCATGGCCAAATAGCAAAACTGTGGCAGGGCATTCTGAGATATGTAGTTTTAATTTACAAGATCTGGGGGAGGGGCCCGTTTATTGCCCACCCCTATTCTAGAAGATAATAGCTAGAATCTGATTGGTTGCTATAAGCAACATCTACACTTCTAAAAACCTGCACATTAGTACATTTACCCCTAGTCTCCATCTGACTTGGCTTTAATCAGCCACAAAATCTGTGTAATTCACATGTGCCCCGAATTAAAGGGATTAATGGCAAACCTCTCTCTCTCTCTCTCTCTCTTTCTCTCGCTCTCTCTCTTTCTCTCTCTCTTTCATGTAAAAGTGCAATGTTTAGGTTTTTGTTATCACTAAACATCGCACTCTTATATCGTGTTTTTTTTTTCATTTATTTTTTGCTATTCGTGTACACTTACCTTATCCCAGTGGCATACCTATAAATGTTGCTCCCCCCTGCCAAAAAAGTTTAAGGCACCACCCCCAAAACAAACAAACAAACAAACAGACTAAAAAACAAACAAACCCAAAGACGACATTTAACGTGTGTTTTTTCACTATACATTAATATCCCTTACACATTATGACACACTAAGTAATGCCCCATATAACACATTATGCCACACCGTAATGCCCTTATAACAAATTATGCCACACTATAATGCCCTTATAACAAATTATGTCACACAGTGATGCCCCTTACACATTATGCCACACAATAATGCCACATGTAACACATAATGACACACAGTAATGCCCTTACAATAAATTATGCCATGCCTTCATGCCCCTATAACACAATATGCCAAACCGTAATGCCCCTTATGCCACACAGTAATGCCCAATACACATTATGCCCCTTATAACACATAATTCTACACAGTAATGACCTTTATAACACATTAATACCCCTAATAGCACATTGTGCCACACAGTAATGCCCCTAACACATTTTTCACACAGTAATGCAAATTACATCCCACCGTGACAGATCTACTTCACCAACACTCCTCTCCACTCCTGCCAAACTGTCACCTCAGCTCAAGACAGGTTGCACAGTTTCTATGTCCATGTAGAACAAAATTATTGGGAATTTATTTTGCAAGCTGTAAACTGCGTGTATCAAGTTAGTGCCCCTTATACAGTGACCCTTGTAGTAGCCCCTGTAGTTATGCCCCTTATGCAATGCCCCCTGTAGCAGTGCCCCTTATGCAATGCCCCATGTAGCAGTGCCCATTATGCAGGGTCTCCTGTAGCAGTGCCCATTATGCAATGCCATGGTGCAGTGCCCGTTATGCAATAACTCCTGTAGCAGTGCCCTTTATGCAGGCACCCCTTGTAGCAGTGCCCCTTATGCCATGCCCCATGTAGCAGTGCCCCTTATGCAATGCCCCATGTAGCAGTGCCCCTTATTTAATACCCCCTGCAGCAGTACCCATTATTGCAGGACCCCTTGTAGCAGTGCCCCTTATGCAATGCCCCCTGTAGTAATGCCCCTTATGCAATGCCCCCTGTAGTAGTAGTGCCCCTTAAGAAAGGCCCTCTGTAGTAGTGCCCATATGCAGTGCCCCTGTAGTTGTGCCCATATGCAGTGTCCCCTGTAGTTGAGCCCATATGCAGTGCCCCTTGTAGCTGAGCCCATATGCAGTGCCCCTGTAGTTTTGCCCATATACAGTGCCCCCTGTAGTTTATCCCATATGCATTGCCCCCTGTAGTTGTGCCCATATGCAGTGCCCCTGAGTTGTGCCCATATGCAGTGCCCCTGTGGTTGTGCCCATATGCAGTGCCACCTGTAGCTGTGCCCATATGCAGTGTCCCCTGTAGTTGTGACCATATGCAGTGCTCCCTGTAGTAGTGCCCATATGCAGTGCCCCCTGTAGTTTATCCCATATGCAGTACCCCCTGTAGCTGTGCCCATATGCATTGCCCCCTGTAGTTGTGACCATATGCAATGCCCCTGTAGTTTTGCCCATATGCAGTGCCCCTGTAGTTGAGCCCATATGCAGTGCCCCCTGTACCTGTGCCCATATGCAGTGCCCCCTGTAGCTGTGCCCATATGCAGTGTCCCCTGCAGTTGAACCCATATGCAGTGCCCCTGTAGTTGTGCCCTTTAACGTAGTCCCCCTGTAGTTGTGCCCCTTAAAGTAGTGGCGCCCCAGTACTTACCTGATCCCAGTACTTACCTGACTCCATGCAGCCGTCATCCGGGCTGTCGCTCCCGCTGCCATGCTGACTGGATATAACTTGATCCAGCAGGCATGGCAGCGCAGGCTCCTCACTTCGCGGGTAATGTCATGACGTCACCCATGCACTGCATCACTGGGAACGCTGGCCTCTGAAGCGATCAAAGGCTTCCTTAGTCTATGATCACTTCAGAGGCCAGCGATCACAGTTGCAGTGGTGAAGCAACGGCCCCCGGCACCCCCTAGCCACTGTGCGGCTGCGGGAGCCGTAGTTATGCCACTACCTTATTCCCGATGCGATCCAGTACCCGGCTCTCTTGCGATCCCATCTTCTCACTTTTCTTCTTTTTTTATCACAGTTTCTGCAGTCCATTTTCTTTCTGTACATGTACCGTCTGTCTGATGTACTCCTCTCTTCTGTACATGTACCGTCTGTCTGATGTACTCCTCTCTTCTGTACATGAACCGTCTGTATGATGTACTCCTCTCTTCTGTACATGTACCGTCTGTCTGATGTACTCCTCTCTTCTGTACATGTACCGTCTGTCTGATGTACTCCTCTCTTCTGTACATGTACCGTCTGTCAGATGTACTCCTCTCTTCTGTACATGCGCCGTCTGTCTGATGTACTCCTCTCTTCTGTACATGCGCCGTCTGTCTGATGTACTCCTCTCTTCTGTACATGCGCCGTCTGTCTGATGTACTCCTCTCTTCTGTACATGTACCGTCTGTATGATGTACTCCTCTCTTCTGTACATGCACCGTCTGTATGATGTACTCCTCTCTTCTGTACATGCACCGTCTGTATGATGTACTCCTCTCTTCTGTACATGTACTGTCTGTATGATGTACTCCTCTCTTCTGTACATGTACCGTCTGTCTGATGTAATCCTCTCTTCTGTACATGTGCCGTCTGTCTGATGTACTCCTCTCTTCTGTACATATGCCGTCTGTCTGATGTACTCCTCTCTTCTGTACATGTGCCGTCTGTCTGATGTACTCCTCTCTTCTGTACATGTGCCGTCTGTCTGATGTACTCCTCTCTTCTGTACATGTACCGTCTGTCTGATGTACTCCTCTCTTCCGTACATGTACCGTCTGTCTGATGTACTCCTCTCTTCTGCACATGTACCGTCTGTATGATGTACTCTCTTCTGTACATGCACCGTCTGTCTGATGTACTCCTCTCTTCTGTATATGTACCGTCTGTCTGATGTACTCCTCTCTTCTGTACATGTACCGTCTGTCTGATGTACTCCTCTCTTCTGTACATGCACCGTCTGTCTGATGTACTCCTCTCTTCTGTACATGTACCGTCTGTCTGAAGTACTCCTCTCTTCTGCACATGTACCGTCTGTATGATGTACTCTCTTCTGTACATGTACCGTCTGTATGATGTACTCCTCTCTTCCGTACATGTACCGTCTGTCTGATGTACTCCTCTCTTCTGTTCATGTACCGTCTGTCTGATGTACACCTCTCTTCTGTACATGCACCGTCTGTCTGATGTATTCCTCTCTTCTGTATATGTACCGTCTGTCTGATGTACTCCTCTCTTCTGTACATGTACCGTCTGTCTGATGTACTCCTCTCTTCTGTACATGCACCGTCTGTCTGATGTACTCCTCTCTTCTGTACATGTACCGTCTGTCTGATGTACTCCTCTCTTCTGTACATGCACCGTCTGTCTGATGTTCTCCTCTATTCTGTACATGCGCCGTCTGTCTGATGTACTCCTCTCTTCTGTACATGTACCGTCTGTCTGATGTACTCCTCTCTTCTGTACATGTACCGTCTGTCTGATGTACTCCTCTCTTCTGTACATGTACCGTCTGTCTGATGTACTCCTCTCTTCTATACATGTACCGTCTGTCTGATGTACTCCTCTCTTCTGTACATGTACCGTCTGTCTGATGTACTCCTCACTTCTGTACATGTACCGTCTGTCTGATGTACTCCTCTCTTCTGTACATGCGCCGTCTGTCTGATGTACTCCTCTCTGCTGTATATGTACCGTCTGTCTGATGTACTCCTCTCTTCTGTACATGCACGGTCTGTCTGATGTACTCCTCTCTTCTGCACATGTGCCGTCTGTATGATGTACTCCTCTCTTCTGTACATGCACTGTCTATCTGATATACTCCTCTCTTCTGTACATGCACCGTCTGTCTGATGTACTCCTCTTTTCTGCACATGTACTGTCTATCTGATATACTCCTCTCTTCTGTACATGTACCGTCTGTCTGAAGTACTCCTCTCTTCTGTACATGTACCGTCTGTCTGAAGTACTCCTCTCTTCTGCACATGTACCGTCTGTATGATGTACTCTCTTCTGTACATGTACCGTCTGTATGATGTACTCCTCTCTTCCGTACATGTACCGTCTGTCTGATGTACTCCTCTCTTCTGTTCATGTACCGTCTGTCTGATGTACTCCTCTCTTCTGTACATGCACCGTCTGTCTGATGTACTCCTCTCTTCTGTATATGTACCGTCTGTCTGATGTACTCCTCTCTTCTGTACATGTACCGTCTGTCTGATGTACTCCTCTCTTCTGTACATGCACCGTCTGTCTGATGTACTCCTCTCTTCTGTACATGTACCGTCTGTCTGATGTACTCCTCTCTTCTGTACATGTACCGTCTGTCTGATGTACTCCTCTCTTCTGTACATGTACCGTCTGTCTGATGTACTCCTCTCTTCTGTACATGCACCGTCTGTCTGATGTACTCCTCTATTCTGTACATGCGCCGTCTGTCTGATGTACTCCTCTCTTCTGTACATGCGCCGTCTGTCTGATGTACTCCTCTCTTCTGTACATGCGCCGTCTGTCTGATGTACTCCTCTCTTCTGTACATGCGCCGTCTGTCTGATGTACTCCTCTCTTCTGTACATGTGCCATCTGTCTGATGTACTCCTCTCTTCTGTACATGTGCCATCTGTCTGATGTACTCCTCTCTTCTGTACATGTACCGTCTGTCTAATGTACTCCTCTCTTCTGTACATGTACCGTCTGTCTGATGTACTCCTCTCTTCTGTACATGTACCGTCTGTCTGATGTACTCCTCTATTCTGTACATGCGCCGTCTGTCTGATGTACTCCTCTCTTCTTTACATGTACCGTCTATCTGATGTACTCCTCTCTTCTGTACATGTACCGTCTGTCTGATGTACTCCTCTCTTCTGTACATGCACGGTCTGTCTGATGTACTCCTCTCTTCTTTACATGTACCGTCTATCTGATGTACTCCTCTCTTCTGTACATGTACCGTCTGTCTGATGTACTCCTCTCTTCTGTACATGCACGGTCTGTCTGATGTACTCCTCTCTTCTGCACATGCACCGTCTGTCTGATGTACTCCTCTCTTCTGTACATGTACCGTCTGTCTGATGTACTCCTCTCTTCTGTACATCTACCGTCTGTCTGATGTACTCCTCTCTTCTGCACATGTACCGTCTGTCTGATGTACTCCTCTCTTCTGTACATGTACCGTCTGTCTGATGTACTCCTCTCTTCTGTACATGTACCGTCTGTCTGATGTACTCCTCTCTTCCGTACATGTACCGTCTGTCTGATGTACTCCTCTCTTCTGTACATGTACCGTCTGTCTGATGTACTCCTCTCTTCTGTACATGCACCGTCTGTCTGATGTACTCCTCTCTTATGTACATGTACCGTCTGTATGATGTACCCCCCCCTTCAGTACATGTACCGTCTGTCTGATGTACTCCTCTCTTCTGTACATGTACCGTCTGTTTGAGCAGGAAGCTCCCCACTGATATCACTAATGATGTCAGTGGGGCCGCCCCCAAACGGCAAGCGTTCAGGCAGGAACGCCTCCGTTTGGCCGGGCACGCCCCCGGCCCGCCCAACAAACGGAGCGAGCTGTCACTCAACATCGACAGCTCGCCCCGTCTGTTACGAGACCTCTAACGACGGATCACCCGCCATTAGCCGGGTTTCGTGCATGAGCACGACAGAGCCGGCTCCGTCGTGCGCATGCGCACTGGAGTAACATTGACCCAGTTGCGAGTTCGTGGAGCTAACGATCGGGTCTGAATAAGCTCCTGAATCCGATAGCTGAGATAGCAGCCTCAGGTATTTTTTCTATAGGTGTTCGCCTAAGAAACTCCATATTTAAGGTTCAGAATTCAGTTATAGGCACCTTAACAGTGCAGGTTATAAGGCTATCCATGGTTGAGTACTGATAGTTAAATCAAAAGACTGATGTACTAATTCTGTCATCTGTGCCCAAACATGGTTATCCTTAAAATGTGTTATTTTATAGTAGCTGGTGATACCTGTAATTGGCCGTCAGAAATAATTTGCATTGTCAGAGTAGTAGTAATTTGTCTGCTGCACATTGCCATATTTTTGATAAAGCCCATCCCCACATGGTCAAAGAGAGGTAAACTCTACTAACAGCTCCATTAGTTACTTTTACTTAGAATCTGGAACAAACTATCTATTAGTAAATTTATCCATACATAAAAAAATAACTGATAGTCAAGAGTCAATAATTCTCTTAATTTATCACTTTCTCTGTATATATATTGTGGCAGTGTCACCAGAGGCGGCTTTGGTGAGCAGCAGATTCTGTGTGTGGTTGGAGAGATCCTTCCACACAGGGAATTAATACTGAGTTCAAATCCCGACAGTGGCTGGCCGACATGGCTGAAAACCCGATCATCCCCAGGTAAGTATCAACTATCCTAACGTAACCCCTCTAACCCTAACCCTCCTTAGGGGTGCCTAACCCTAACCTTCCCCCAGTGCCTAACATTAATCCCCCCTCTAAGTGCCTAAACCTAACCCCCCTTCCCCGCCGCCTAAGCCTAAGTCCCCCGGGGGGGTGCCTAACCCTAAGTCCTCCCCAGGGGGTGCCTAACCCTAAGTTCCCCCCAAGCGTGCCTAACCCTAACCATCCCTTCCTCTAGCCTAACCCTAACCTCCCAGTGGGGTGCCTAATCCTAAATCCCCCCCCGGGATCCCTAAACCTAACCCTCCCCCCCACGGCTGTCCTTCGATCGGGATGCCGGGCGCTGGTCTCCCGGCGTCGGTAAAATTACAGGCGTCTAGATTTAGACGCCTGTCATTTAACCCTCGCCGGGATAAAGCAGTCGGGAAGCCGGCTGTCGGGCTTACGTCCGTCGGCTTCCCGACTGCATACCATGGATGGTGATCGCATAACCCATGAGGCAAATGTACAAGATGTACAGAGGTCTACAGATATGTTGATGGCTTCCAAAGATGAGACTATGGGCTCTATTTATTAACATTATTTTTACTAAAATAAAGTGAAAAAGGGTGTTTTCACACCCTTTTCACATTATTTTAGTTTCACCTGTAGTTATTACAGGGCAATTGGAGTAGAATTAGTAAAATTCTACTCCAACCCCCAGGATCACTTATTTTTAGTAAAGCAGATCGCATTTCCCATAATTGTAATGGGAAATGTGATCTGTGTGCAAGTTACTAAAAATAAATTGTAAAAAAATACCGGGGGAAGCCCTGTGATAATAACGCCACCTGGAGGTGGCGTTATCCAGGGTCTCCCCCGGTTACCGGGCTCCCACTCTGCTCTAACGGGGAGAGCAGAGCCGGGAGCCGGTACCAGTAATCAGCTATGTGGTCTAAGTAGACCGCAAGCTGATTGCTGTAAAAAAAAGAAAAAAAAATTAAAAATTTTTTTTTTCCTTACCTGAATCCAGGGACCGGTGATCGGGCCTCTGGTGATGGCTCCTCTCCGATCAGCTGGTCTCCCACAGTGCACTGGGGCCCGGTCATCAGGCTATCGGGTCCCAGTGCAGTATGGGAGATCACCTGATCGGGAAGCCCGGAGAAGATCACCGTAGGCCAGGAGGATGCATGTAAGTGTAATGAAGGGAGGGGGGGTCGCGGGGGGGGGGGAGGGGGGGGTCCGCGATCGCGGGGGGCGGGGCTTAGTGCCGGGGGCGGGGCTTAGCGTCGGTGGGGGGGTAGTAGCGGTGGTCGGTCGGCGCATGCGCGGGCTCTTAGTCGCGGTATTTTTTCCGAAAATACCGCGACTAGAGTGCGGATGGGATCCGCAGGGACAGAGCATTATCGCAAGCTCTGTCCCTGCAAGGGATTTATAGTAAATACCTGTGATATTGCCTGAATTCGCAATGCGAATTCACTCGGTAATATCACACTACAATCCGCATTCAATATGCGGATTGTAGTAAATAGAGCCCTATGTGACCACAGTGATGTGAATGTGCCCAAGTCACACAGTTTTGCTGTGGGAAGCAGACCCTTGGAGAAAGTTAATTCTGAGAGTCTTGTGAAGAATACTACTCATGTTTGTGAAACAATGCCTACATGCAAGCAGGATGGAACATGCAATGCTGCTGAATCTGCCTGTGGGGAAGTGGAGTGGTCTCACATGATAAAGATTGAAGCAAGTAGTCCATCTAGACAGTATTTGAAAATTAAGACCTCTGTGGAGAGTGAACTTCAACCTGTGCTGGTGGACCATGTTGAAATTATTTATCATATTTTCAAGGCTCAAAAAGCAAGAGCAGAAGAAAATGGAAATGATATATGCCTTAATGAGGTGGAAGATAGCCATCAAAGCCGTGAGATAAAGTCTGCGGATCAATGGAGTAAACACTCAAGTATCTTACATGTACATGAGAGTCTGGAATTTGATGTAGGTGGCAAGAGTAAAGATGAAGTATGTCTCTTTGGAAAAAAGTTCTTAATGCCTCATGTGGTACCTAAGGGTGAGCCTCAAGTACTGCAAAAAGAAAACAAGTGCCACCATTGGTACCACAAAGTAAGGAAAAAAATTTACTCTGGAGCTAGGGGGATGAGACCAGGGCCGCTTCTAGACATTGTGGAGCTGAGGACGAAAGTTCCCAGTTGCGCCCACAAAAAAAAAAAAATTACTTTTTTTAGATGGCGTTCCTCTGCGTGTGCTGAAGGGGGCGTGTCCTTGCGGAACACCCCCAATTCATCACACTGTGGGGCGTGCCCAGCACTTACGAAGGTGCTGGGCTTCCCCCAAGCACTCCCCTCATGGCGAATAATTGCCATGTGCAGTAATGTGCCTTACACTGTATATACATTATAAATACATTATGCCACATGCAGTAATGCCCTGTATAACACATTATACCACATGTAGTAATGCCCTTTATAACACATTATGCCACATGTAGTAATGCCCTGTATAACACATTATGCGACATGTAGTAATGCCCTTTATAACACATTATGCCACATGCAGTAATGCCCTTTATAACACATTATGCCACATGCAGTAATGCCCTGTATAACACATTATACCACACGCAGTAATGCCCTGTATAACACATTATGCCAAACGCAGTAATGCCCTGTATAACACATTATGCCACACGCAGTAATGCCCTGTATAATACATTATGCCACACGCAGTAATGCCCTTTGGCCTGTTTAACACATTATGCCACATGCAGTAATGCCCTGTATAACACATTATACCACATGCAGTAATGCCCTGTATAACACATTATGCCACACGCAGTAATGCCCTTTATAACACATTATACCACACGCAGTAATGCCCTGTATAACACATTATACCACACGCAGTAATGCCCTGTATAACACATTATACCACACGCAGTAATGCCCTGTATAACACATTATACCACACGCAGTAATGCCCTGTATAACACATTATACCACACGCAGTAATGCCCTGTATAACACATTATGCCACACGTAGTAATGCCCTGTATAACACATTATGCCACACGCAGTAATGCCCTGTATAGCACATTATGCCACATGCAGTAATGCCCTGTATAACACATTATGCCACACGCAGTAATGCCCTTTATAACACATTATGCCACACGCAGTAATGCCCTTTATAACACATTATGCCACACGCAGTAATGCCCTTTATAACACATTATGCCACACGCAGTAATGCCCTGTATAACACATTATGCCACACGCAGTAATGCCCTGTATAACACATTATGCCACACGCAGTAATGCCCTGTATAACACATTATGCCACACGCAGTAATGCCCTTTATAACACATTATGCCACACGCAGTAATGTCCTGTATAACACATTATACCACACGTAGTAATGCCCTGTATAACACATTATACCACACGTAGTAATGCCCTGTATAACACATTATGCCACACGCAGTAATGCCCTGTATAACACATTATGCCACACGCAGTAATGCCCTTTATAACACATTATGCCACACGCAGTAATGCCCTTTATAACACATTATACCACACGCAGTAATGCCCTTTATAACACATTATGCCACACGCAGTAATGCCCTTTATAACACATTATACCACACGCAGTAATGCCCTGTATAACACATTATACCACACGCAGTAATGCCCTGTATAACACATTATACCACACGCAGTAATGCCCTGTATAACACATTATACCACATGCAGTAATGCCCTGTATAACACATTATGCCACATGCAGTAATGCCCTGTATAGCACATTATGGCACATGTAGTAATGCCCTGTATAACACGTTATGCCACATGTAGTAATGCCCTGTATAACACATTATGCCACATGTAGTAATGCCCTTTATAACACATTATGCCACACACAGTAATGCCCTTTATAACACATTATGCCACATGTAGTAATGCCCTTTATAACACATTATGCCACACGCAGTAATGCCCTGTATAACACAATATACCACATGCAGTAATGCCCTTTATAACACATTATGCCACATGCAGTAATGCCCTGTATAACACATTATACCACATGCAGTAATGCCCTGTATAACACATTATGCCACACGCAGTAATGCCCTGTATAACACATTATGCGACACACAGTAATGCCCTGTATAACACATTATGCCACATGCAGTAATGTCCTGTATAATACATTGTGCCACACACAGTAATACCCTTTATAATACATTGTCTCCAATTCGAATTATGCCACACAGAAGTCCCTTATTCATGTTATGACACACAGTGGTGCCCCTTTTACACAATGCCCAAATTAGTGCCCCTTATTCACAAGGCCCACAGTAGTAGTGCCCCTAATACAATGCCCACAGTAGTAGTGCCCCTTACACAATGACCCCAGTAGTGGTGCCTCCCATGCAGTGCCCTCATTAGTAGTGCCCGCAGTGGTATTGCCCCCATTGGTATTGTCCCCTATAGTAGTGCCCCCCTATAGATGTGCCTCCACTAGTAATGCCCCCTGTTGTAATGCCCCCAGTAGTAATGTCCCCATTTAGCCATGCCCCAGTAGTAATACCCCACTATAGCCATGTCCCCAGTAGTAATGCCCCCGCATAGCCATGCCCCCAGTAGTAATGTCCCCTATAGCCATTTCCCTCAGTAATAGTAATGCCCATTATAGCCATGCCCCCCTATAGCATTGCCCCCAGTAGCAATGCCCCCTATTGCATTGCCCCAGTAGTAATGCCCCTTATTGTCATGCCCCAGTAGTAATGCCGCTTATAGCCATGCCCCCAGTAGTAATGCCCCTTATAGCCATGCCCTCCTATAGCCATGCCCCCAGTAGTAATGCCCCTTATAGCCATGCCCCAGTAGTAATGCCCCTTATAGCCATGCCCCCTATAGCCATGCCCCCAGTAGTAATGCCCCCCTATAGCCATGCCCCCTGTAGTAATGCCCCTATGGCCATGCCCCCAGTAGTAATGCCCATAGTAGTAATGCTCCCCTATAAACATGCCCCCTGTAGCCATGCCCCCAGTGCTGGTGCTTCTGAAAAAAAAAAACAATTAAAATACAAACACAATACTTACCTTAAGCCCCGCTCCTGCGTCCGCTGCTGTCCGGTCCGACCGCGGCTCCACCACGTATCTATGGGAGAGCCGTCATTACGTCATGATGTCCTCTCTCTGCCGGAAGCCGGAGCTCAGGAGTGAGCTCTGTCTTTCGGCTTCCACTGCGGGGAGGGAGCCGGGTGCCTGCTGACAACAAATATTAGCGGGCGCCCGGCAAATGCAGCCTCCCTGCGGCGGCTACCGTGGGTGAAGCGGCACTGTTTATTTATTTTTTTCAGAGATTTTTTTTTTGGCTCTCTCCTGGGGACTCTGTGGCGCCCTCTAGGGGACGGCGCTCCGGGTGACGGCCCTGTTAGCCCGCACCTAGAACCGCCACTGGATGAGACCCCCAGAAATCACAAGAGTTTGTATGAACATGGATGCGGTGGATTTCCCTCATGAGGAGAGTGAAGAGGGACGGGATGCAATCGGGAAGCCGGCTGCCATTTTACCAACATCCGGCTTCCCGACTGTCATATCCCGGCGAGGGTGATATGCCCAGCGTCTACATGTAGACGGCGCTCATTTCCCCGATGGCCGATCGAAGGGATGCCGGGCACCGTGAGCGGACAACCGCGGGGGGAGAGGGTTAGGTTTAGGGCTCCCGGGGGGGACTTAGGTTTAGGTACCCCCCCGGGAGGTTAGGGTTAGGCTAGGGAGAGGGAGGGTTAGGGTTAGGCACCCCCGGGGGGAGGTTAGGGTTAGGCACTCCCCCGCGGGACTTAGGTTTATGCAGCGGGGAAGGGGGGGTTAGGTTTAGGCACTTAGAGTGGGGATTAGGGTTAGGCACTTGGGGGGAGGTTAGGGTTAGGCACTCTCCCGGGGGACTTACGTTTAGGTGGTGGGGAAGGGGGGTTAGGTTTAGGCACTAAGAGGGGGGATTAGGGTTAGGCACTTGGGGGGGAGGTCAGGGTCAGGCACCCCTAAGGGAGGGTTAGGGGGGTAGGTTAGGTTAGTTAATACTTACCTAGGGACGATCGGGATTTCCAACGCTGTCGGCCTGCCGTTGCCGGGATCTGTTTCAGTGTCGGGCTGCCGCTGACGGGAATCAAACCGGCCGATGGTATTGCATACCGATTCCAGAGGGACATCGTCATGAGAATGCCTCATCCCATGTCGCTGAACCCAGGGGTTTCAAGCTGGAGAGGGGCATATGTAGCAGTGTCACCAGAGGTGGCGTTGGTACTGAGTTGTGACACACTTGTGGGTGCCTGGTGGAGAGAGCTCAGGTGTGGGCTGACGAGAAGGCAGACCAGTCAGGCTGCTGTTGGAAACAGTCTATGTGGGACTGTGGCAGCCAGAGAGCCCAGTGCAGCTAAGCGAGCCATTGGGGGAGGGGGCAGGAGACCTGTGTCTGGACCTTGCAGGAGGCAAGGGGGGACCATAAACCTCTCAGACTGTGTGACATTGAAGCAGCTGGGCTGCAGGCTGAGCAAGCCAGGGCCTACTGTATACCTGGAGGATACAGGGAAGGCCACAAAGGCTGATGGTGTTTGTATAGCTGTGCAAGCCAAGCCAGGCTGGAGCCAGCAATAGTCCTGCAGAGAAGCAGGCAGAGACTTTATTGGCAGACTAGTTGTACCTTGATAGAGAGAGTTCAAGAAGTGAGCTTGTGCCCTAAGAGAGGGCTAGGTTGTTTGTTACTTTATATTTTTGTTTCCTGATTACCATGCTGAAGTAAAGCACCATTTCCTTTATTTTACTGGAACGCAATGTGTGTACTCTAATTCTGCACCTAATCACTGCACCACTGACCCCAATCTACCGAGCTAATTACCGCAAGTTATCACAATATATATATATATATATATATATATATATACATACAGTATATAGCAGGTTTTACCTATAGTAGTGCATAGCAGCACCACAATGATAAGAAAAAAGAAAGGCGGCACTCCCAGTTTCAAAGTAGGTCAAAAAGTATTTAAATTAGTGAAAACATAAGTACAGATAAAGGTCGACGTTTCAAAGCCCTAAGGCTTTTTCATCAGGACTGTACATAGAAACAGAAGTGTAAAGAGAAGCGCAGCGTGTTCCAGCAGCACGGCCAGCGGGACATCCGACAGAAGCTGAGAGCTCCAAACTCTTCACCGAGTCACCCTGCACTGCAACAATGTATAGTGCATGGTTAGAATAGTGTCGGTGTGAATGATACAGTGTCTGTGCCATGTTGATTCAGGCCCTGATTCAGAGCCGGACGCTCTGAGAGAGCGCTCGCTCTGAATCAGGGCGTCTTTTTTTTTTTATTGAGCGGCCTCCTGGCCGATCACATTGCTGTGGGTTGCCACCCACAGCTAATGCGAGCGGCCAGGATGATGGTCACGATGGTCAAGACCATCGCGACCATCGGGCTTGCGACGAGACCCTTGTGGTAGGGTTGCCGCAAGCCCCAGAGAGATTTCGGCTCAAACAGAGCCAAAAGCACTCCCACTGACATCACAAGTGATGTCAGTGGGGCCACCCCCAGACGGTAGGCGTTCTCATGGGAACAACTCCTTCTGGGCAGCCACCCCCCTGGCCCGCCCACCAAAGGGGGCGTGCTGTCACTCAACATCGACAGCACGCCCCCTTTGGTGCGAGACCCGGAGCGACGGATTGCCCGTCGCTATCCGAGTCTCGCGCATGCGCACGATGGAGCCAGCTCCGTCGTGCGCATGCGCTCTGGGCCACCTTCGACCCGGTTGCGAGCGCTCAGCGCTTGCGACTGGGTCTGAATCAGGCCCTCAGTGTAAAGAGTGTGTGGAAGAGTGAAGTACTGTAACGGATGCTGAATACTGCCAAGTGAGTAAAGATGAGAAGAACTGAAACGTCTGTGGTGACTAATGTTGGTAATGATGTTAGAAAAGATGTGATGTCTACGGAAACACGATATCTCCTAACAGGAAACACAATAAACTGATATAAAATCGATATGTGATCACAAATACATAAAGTAAGAGAAAACCAAAGAACTGTAAACCGGCAAGAACCGATAGAGAGTCAGAGCACAGGAAGCACATAATAAATGTGTAGAAAGTAATAATTAGTAAGTTGTAAAAACTGAAAAAATTAGAGAGATTCAATAAAGGGTAAGAAAAGAAAAAAGGGGAAAGAAAACGAGGGAAGGAGGAAGGAGGGGTAAGGGGGAGAAAAGAAGAAGAAAGGAGAAACGGGATGGGAAAAAGGGGGGACAAGGAAGAAAGGGGGGGCACAAGCGAAGGGAAGGAGAGGTGACAGAAGTCGCAGTAAGTTATAAGTCTGATCGATGCGGCACAATGGGAAGAAATGGACTAAGAAGCTTTTCCAAAAAAGTTTCACAAAAAAATGTTCCATGTAAATGTCTCGTTCGGTCCCCTGGGGCTCATAGTGTCTAATTTAGGAATCCACTTGGCCTCTCGCTGGCTTAATTTCTTAGCCCAGTCTCCCCCACGTATATCAGTAGGGATGTGGTCCACGAATTTATATTTCAAGCTTGCTAGCTGATGGTTTGCTTGTTTGAAGTGGTGAGCAACGTGCTGATCCATGTCTTTCCCATTTACAGCAGCCCGGATGGCCGACCTGTGAAGGGCCATACGTTCACGGAACGTATATATATATATATATATATATATATATATATATTTATATACAGTAGAAGCCAGGGGCGGATCTAGACACTTGCTTTAGTGGGGGCGGTGTGTGTGTGTGTGTATGTGCCACCGCGTCTGTGATTCGTCCAACATCATGGATCTCAATGGGACCCCTGGGAGTGAGGTACAACACGTGTCCTCAGGCTCCTCATTAATTAGGTTTTAGTCACCTGTAGGAGGGGGACCTTGCATGTCATATCAGGACCGGTTCTAGACCAAGTAGAGCCCAGGGTGAAAATTCCTTTGGTGCTCCACTTAAAAGGATAAAAAAATCAATACTGTTTTTGTATGTACTAAATAAAAACCCACCTTACCTATGTGGTGGTTTCTCTGCAATGGGGAACATCTGAAGAAGTTGATCCTCTGTGGGCAGACAATGTCCTCAATAAGTAGTCACTATTCACGTTGAAGACCACATGGTCCTGAAGTTGCATGTTTGTGTAGGAATATAGTCAATGTCATCATCATGCAACAGAAGTTCAACCAGAAATGTGCCCCCTGTGTCCCCTCCAGCCTCCTGCCCCGTGTTCCCTCCAGCCCCGTCATTCAAGCCTCCAGCCCTCTGTGTACCCTCCAGCCCCACATTATTCCAGCCTTCAGCCCAGTGTCCCCTCCAGCCCCATGTCAATCCAGCATCCACCTCTCTGTGTACCCTCCAGTTCCCTGTCATTCCAGTCTCCAATCCTCTATGTACCCTCCAGCCCCCATCATTCCAGCCTCCAACCCCTTGTCAGTCCAGCCTTCAGCCTCCTGTCCCCTCCAGCCCCTCATCATTCCAGCCTTCAGCCCTCTGTGTCCTCTCCAGCCACCAGTCATTCCAGCCTCCTGTCCCCTCCAGCCCCTCTTCATTCCAGCCTTCAGCCCTCTGTGTCCCCCAGCCACTTGTCATTCCAGCCTCCTGTCCCCTCATTCAGCCTTCAGCCCCGTGTCCCCTTCAGCCACCTGTCATTCCAGCCTTCAGCCCCCCAACATTCCAGCCTCCTGTCTCCCCTCCAGGCCCCAGTCATCCTGTCTCCCCTCCAGGCCCCTGTCATTTCAGCCTCCAGCCCCGAGTAACCTCAACATCAACACGCTCCCCGGCCCCCACCAATGTACCTTAATTTCTGCAGCCGGACTGCTCCTTTTCCTTCTAGTTCGGCGTCCTGCTGCTCCTGCTCCTCAGCACGTGACACGTAGGCTACGCAGCACGTGTCCCTGTAGAGAGCCGGCTGGGTCAAGGGGGCATGGCCTAATCGAGGGCCCGTGGCCACACCCCCTTATCACCCCGCCCTCCCATAATACACAACTGCAAAAATATTGTTTACTGTTAGAAGCTGATTGGTTGACACTTTATCTCTCCCCAAGCCGACCCCTTAATCCACTAAACTTCAGTTAGTACTTATTATCAGTCTATGATACTTCATGCATTTTACAGTAGAACTAAGGGCGCCTGGTGCCAAACACTATCGCCCACCACTAGTATTAACCCTTTTGTTGGCTCATTTCTGGGAGTTGCCCCTTGATTTTTGTCCCCCCTTCCTTTTCTTTGCCCATCTAACACTTGTTCCCCCTGCCCACTTATGTTTGTTCCCCTGATGTTATCTGATGCATTTCCCGCCGGTACCCCCCATGGCTGCCCTGATACAGTATATGGGACAGCGGCCTGGGAAGAGGGTACTATGGCTGCTCAGTCACAGTCTCTAGCCCCCAGTGATACTGCTGCAGACTGAGTACAGCTGGGCCCCCGGCTCTCATTAAGTTACTACCTCTAAGTCTCGCAGACAGAGCCCTGTGGCTGGTTTGTGATGTTGGATTTAATTGATACCTGCCCTGCGTTATATTGTGTGCAGGCCCCAGACTGACCCTCATTAGTTCCCACATAAAACCACTTTGTCTGGGCAGGAATAGCCGCCCTCCTCACCTCCGTGCCAGCAGCCTGCACCATACCATTCCTGTTTTACGACCCTATTTGATTTTTTGTGACTAATTTGCAAAGCACATTAATTACTTCCATGTCTAGATTTTATTGCCAATAACTCCAAACAAACAGCATTTTTTTGTCTTTGTTTAAGTGGCCACAAACCCCTGTTAGGCCGATATTTCTGGTGGCAGAACCCCCCAGGATCGGTTCTCCCCCTCCTCTCGCTCGCCAGCTTCCGTTCTAGTCTGATGTCTCGTGGTCTCGTGGTGTGAGATCGTTTCAAAGGCTTCCAGGAGGTAATGTGTTGTTCTAGAATAGCGTGCAGAGCCCTGTCTCGGGATTCCTCATGAGGCCTGGTCAATGGGCATTATGTAATATAGGTCATTAATGTACATTTTACAACATGGAGCCATTGTAGGACAGGTACAGGACTGAAGGCCCAACAGGGAAACTAATGCCAGGGCCCCATCTATTAGGAACTGTCACGACCGGCTGTATGGAATCCGCTACTGAGGGGTGTAAGCTGAGATTCAAGGCTAGAGGAAGTCTGAGATGTGTGGGGCATGTACACAAGGTCTCCTCATCCACGAGTACCAGTCGTTGACGAGACCAGTACAAAGGTGCGGAGTCTAACCAGCCGGGAGGTGTTTGCCAGTGACCCCTCCAAGCGGGATATGGGCTTAGCTGCACCCAGCTGGCAGGTCGTGGTCCTTTGCACTGGTGACTGATGCCGTGGGAAATATAGAACCTTGCTATAGTGGCCCTAGAGGATATTTCTACCAGAAATATGCTATACCCTTGTATAGCTTCCTATATGTATATATACACCGGAGGATCTAGGAAGCACGATGGGACAGAGGATTAAATGCTCTAGTGCCAGCGGTTCCTAGGCTGGGTGCTGTAGTAACAGCGGTACTGAGGATTTGGCACTTGTAATGTACACTAAAGAGAGGTTCCGGAGGCACGGTGGTATAAAGAGTAGGCAGGTGTTCGTCACACAGACGATATATCGGTGGACGCACTTTAGCACAGTGAAGTGGCAATAACTCCGTACACAGGTGAGATTTACAGGACGCACTTTAGTACAACAAGGTGGCAATGGCTTCACACAGGCGGGATGTTTCAGGACGCACTGCGGCACGATGAGGTAGCAATGGCTCCATATACAGATGAGATGTGCAGGACGCACTTTTGCACAGCGAGATGGTAATGCTCTGCACACAGGTGAGTTATACAGGATGCAGAGTAGCGTAACGAAGTGGCAATGGATTCGCACACAGACGAGATGTTCAGAACGCACTGTAGTCGGCACTGGAAAGCACTGGAGTAACACAAGGATAGGACCTGGAACAAGACAGCATCAGTAAACACAGGACAACAATACTCAACACGGACCACAGGAAGTTGCTCAGGCAACTTCCTGTGGTCCGTAGTCTGGTTTTAACTCCTGCAGTAGCAGATCATTGGTGGACAGCCTCAGCTGACCACTGTCATGCTACCAATGGGTATGGAGTCGTCAGGTGATGGAAACTGTCATGGCTGCGTCCATGATAGCAACCGCAGAAACCAGGCATGGAGCAGTCCACGGGAGTTCACATGGCACTAGGTAGAATACTCAGCACATAACCTCCACTGCACCTGACGTCTGACCTGTCGGAAGATCAGGAGAAGCCGGCGCAAAGGTGAGTAACGGCCGATCCAAGGCCGCAACCTGGCAGGAACGTTCTGCCGCACCGCTGGCTCTGGGAGACTTGCCCACTGTTCCGGGTGGCACATAGCCATTCAGGTAGAGTAGGCAAGTACGGTCCAGGCATATGTAGGCATATTTAGCACAATCTGCATCTCAGATGTGGATGGGATGGGATAAATTTGACCAAATTTGCAATGTGATTATTGAATGCATCTCAAGGATGTATGAAACATCGCATGCAGGGGACAGAGCTTGTGAGAAAGCTCTGTCCCTGCGAGTCCCCCATAAGTACTTTTCGCAAAAAAAATACCCTGACATGGTGACCGTGCATGCGCCGCCTGCTACCCTTCCCAGATCTCCTTCCTGGCTCCCTTACATAAATCAGATAATACTGTAATTACCTACAGCAACAGGATCAGCGATCGTTGTCTCCTTCTGTGCGACCTGATCAGCTGATCTGCGCAGCAGCCGCCTGAGATGCTGTGAAAGTCCCGGTCGGCATCTCAGCTGAGGTCGCACAGATCACCTGGCCGGGTCACACGGGAGACACTGACCACCGATCCCTGGGTGAAGGGGAGTTTTATTTGATTCATTTTCTATTTTAACAATTTATTTTGTGATCAGCCTGTGGTCTATCAGCTATCAGAGGCGTAGAGAACCGACCTGGGCTTGGGGGTAGGGGGCGTGGCCTAATTGATGTAGGCGTGGTCACACCCCCTTAGAAAAAGAAAACTTATGCAGCGGCCCAAAGAGTGAGCCTCTCGGACTGTCGCAAATCCAGGGAGGGGGGTGCGATCAGTGCTGGGCTTCTGACAGGAAGGGGGGGGCGACATTGGACCTGGGGCCCACCAGGCCCTCCAACAAGCATGTGGTCCGGGTAATTAGTAACTGCCCCCCCCCCTCTCTGCGCCCCTGTCAGACACATATGGCTGATCACAGAAGCCTACTCCTGGCTCTGCTTTTCTTAGTTGGCAGGAAGGGCTGAGCTGGAGGAGGGGGGGCCCTGCATATCACCATCTCCAGATAGCGTTATTATCACAGGGCTCCCTCACAGTATTTTTTCACTGTTTATTTTAGTAAATCTGAAGCAGATTGCATTTCCCATTACAAGTATGGAAATACGATCTGCTTACTAAAAGAATGCAAATTTAAAGGTTTGGAGTAGTTTTCTATGAAAACTGCTCCAAAAGCCCTTTGATACATAATATGAAAAATGGTGTCACCTGTCATCACATGATTTTAGTAAAAAATACTATTGATAAATATGCCCAATGGAGCGGCCAATTGGTAACTGTGTATAGCTTAAAAATTGGCTGATCTGACAGCGGATCGGTCAACTGACCGCTCCGTTGTATCAGTGTGTCCCAACGGGTTGGGTATGGGATGCCGGCGATCAGAATCCCAATGCCAACATCCCAACAGGGTTAGGATACCGACACCTGTTGGTTGGTAAACCTAACTTCCCCCTCCTTGCACCTTAAATCTAAACTCTCCCTCCACGCACCCTAAACCTAGTCCCTAACCCTCCCTTAATCCCTAATCCTAACGCTAACCCTCCCCCAAGCCCTGCTACTTACCTTCAGGATTCCGGCGCCAGGATCCTGGCAGGTGTCGGGATTCTGGCGCTGGAAAATCCCTGCAGGCGGTATTATGACCGCATCCCTGTCCAACATATCTCTCTATCTAACCTTTTGCATTTTTAGTTCTGGGTTTCTACCTCTGAGACACTTGTATCCTGAGTGTGTAGCACCTAGAACTTCCACGTATGATCTCTTTATTCAGAAAATGATGCTTAAAGTGTATGTACTGTTTCAAATAATATTTTGATATTGTTTTGTAGTGTTATCGTACTTTGCGTGAATAATACGATGTATCGCTTCAGTGATATTAATATATTTTTGCACACTTGCTCCTGAATTTAAGGGTGACATATGTGTCTGGGCATCAAGGTGATGACTTCCGCCGGGGTACAACATTTAGGGGTTAATTCTGAGTCTTACTTGAAGCCAGATTCAGGCATAGAACATGTAGCGATGGTTTAGTGCTCTCACAGTGGTGCATGTATAATGATTGTGATGTATTAGCAGTAGAGAGAGATATGAGGGCCTGGATTTCCGAAATCCGTGCTCATCTGAATTTAGGGGTTCTGAGTAGAATTGGATCAAGGTTCGGATTAACTTTTGTGACCCGGTACAGATCTCTTCAGAAATCAGATTTAAAAACTGAACTCGGGTTTTGTATTCGGACATTTTAGCTGTTTTTATTATTAAGTTTTTTATCTATTTTTCCAAAGGCCAAAACCAATACACGTAGATGAATCCAGATCCCAAACCAAAAAACGGGGGTAAGCGCACACCTCTAATTAGAAGTAGACTCGGATGGGAAGAAAACTGTAGGGACTAGGAGGCCAATATGTTAAAGGGTGAGAAGCACTAAAAGTAACCCAACGCAAAGATACAGCAAGCCAAACAGGGTGCCCGAAATGTCAGGAGCCCATCCATCATGCCCAGTTGGCGCTACCATTTCTTTTGACCACTTAATTGACACAGGCCCATGGTAAGGTCAAGCCTCCATTACGAACTTTCACTGAGAAATCCCATGTGCCCGTGCCTACCTCCTCCATCCTATAACACAGTGCCGTAAGCAGGGTTGTGTGAGAGTTGTGACCGCCCAGTGCGCAAGGCCATGGGCATGGTACTGCCGTTGCATCATGGCACCTGCTTTTAGAATTCATGGTAACTGAAACGCCAGCTGCCGCCTCGTCCTCAGTGCTGTTCTTCCTAATACCGGTGGCCTCGTCCCCTCAGTGTGACACCTCGTCCCCTCAGTGTGACACCTCGCCCCCTCAGTGTGACACCCCGCCCCCTCAGTGTGTCACCCCGTCCCCTCAGTGTGACACCTCGCCCCTTCAGTGTGACACCCCGCCCCTTCAGTGTGTCACCCCATCCCCTCAGTGTGACACCCTGCCCCCTCAGTGTGACACCCTGCCCCCTCAGTGTGACACCTCGCCCCCTCAGTGTGTCACCCCGTCCCCTCAGTGTGACACCTCGCCCCCTCAGTGTGACACCTCGCCCCCTCAGTGTGTCACCCCGTCCCCTCAGTGTGACACCTCGCTCCCTCAGTGTAACACCTCGCCCACTCAGTGTGACATCACAGTGTGGAAAATCGCCATGACGGCACTGGGACAGCATGTGCAGAACCAATTTCCTTTTACTGATCTGCCCCCTGCTGTTACTGATGACATCACAATTTGCACCCCAGATGCATTCTGCAGCTCATGCACCAAATACGAAAATGCGAGGGGAACTTTGGTTCCCCTCCGAGCTGTGTTACCCTGATGCCTGAGAGTGCAGATACCATCTGCAGCTGGGAAACTGATCATCCATTACCCCTATGCGAGGGGGAGTGGGGTTCTGCCACTGGTAGGGTGGGGGGCTGGGGTGGTGGGTTAATAATACAATGGAGACCTGTGGACACAGTGGTGGTTTGGGGCTGGGGGAATGCTACAGGGGCATTAAGAGTAATGGGGTTCCCAGGATCAAAATGTGTCAGTGGAGGGATATTGTTTGGAAAGAATTGCTGGTGGGGAGGGGGTTACTTCTCAATACATATTAGTCCAAAGATTTTTCAGTCAGGTATTAAATAGTGACTCAGGTGCTTTGATCTGGTCCGGAAACCAGAATCCGGACTGATCAGATCAATCAGACTTTATATTTGCAGGAAAACTATACTGTTAAAATCCTTTTATCTCTCTCTGTGTGACTCTTAGCGGCAGCGCCCCCCCCCACCCCGGTACAGAACTGCTACCTGCACCGTCAGAAAGGCTGATGTTGTAAAGATGGATGTAGAGATGCCAGATGCAGATATTCCCAAAAATAACTTTTGTTCCTCCATAATAACACAGGCTACGGAGGTATTGCCAATGAAAATGAAATACAAAGTTCAACATTGCAAAGATTCTTATAAGAAAAAAAAAAATGGCAGCGTTTTTCGGCGGCGGATGGGATCTGTGCAGTGTAGCTGGAAACGAAGCCACAAGAGACCTCAAATCTCATTATATTGAAACAAGACTTGTGTAGAGTTTGACATTTGATAATTGAGCAATTAGACATGGCTTTGTTTCCAATTGACTTGAACCCAAAGAATATAGAAAGTAGTTACAGCCTTACCTGCTGCACGAGGCATCTATGGGTGTGTGATTTCTACATAGACTTGTCGTTACCTATGAGACTGCAGGCCAGCCAGTCGCATCTATACAAGTCTTATATTTACCATTCTTTCTATACTTCCTTCTTCTTAAATGCAATAGTAAACCATAAATGTATAACACTAAATATAAAACAAATGTCAGTGGGGCATTAATTGACATACAGTATGTCCCAGAATCCTCTTCTGCTTCCGGCAACCACGGCTCCCAATTCATCTTCTTTTCAAAATACCAGCAGCAGGAAACAGAAGTCTGTATGTATCTGACCCTTACATAAAATAATAGACTAACCTCTAAGAAAGGGCAGGAGAGTAGGAACATACTGTAGCATGGTTAGGAGAATAGTCGGCTAGTATAAAATGTCCTCCACACAGCTGTAAGACTGGATGATAATGCCCCTTATTTGGTAGAGAATTACTTGACCTAACAGTTTGACTCAGGAGTGTGGAGGAAATACAGCCTCCATGCAGGTTCCAGGTCAGAAATAAGCCCCCTGTCCCAGCATTGTTCGTCAGTAATACTAACCAGCAGGCCACTGTACAGCAAACAGATATAGCTTATTTATTAAAGACTAATGGTTTGACGTATGCTAGTGGCATGACAAACACAGGGCACCAAGCTCAATCAGACACACCCAAGTCTGCCCATTTTCTCCACAATTACTATGCGTAAACCAGAGGTAAAGCTAGGCTGTCACCCGGGGCAAAAACTCAGCTCGGCAACCCTCTCCTGTAGATAGATCTCCTACCTATATGACCAACATATAATGCAAAGAACATCACGGTGACCGCCATACAATGCATAGAGCATCACAGTGACCGTCATATAATAAATAGAGCATCAGTGATCAATATTTCATACTGAGAGCATTGCAGTGACTGCCATATATTACAGAGAGCATTAGTGACCATTAGTGACCACTATATAATACTGAGAGCATTGCATTGACCGCTATATATGACAGAGAGCATTAGTGATCACCATTTAATACAGAGAGCATCACACTGACTGCCATATAATACAAAGAGTATCACAGTGACAATATAATACAGAGCATTAGTTACCACCATATAATACTGTGATCATCAGAGTGACCGTCATATAATACAGAGAGCATTATTGATCATTATATGATACAGAGAGCATTGCAGTGACTGCCATATAATACAGAGAGTATCAGTGACTGCTATATAATACAGATAGCATCAGTGATCACCATATAACACAGAGAACATCACCGTGATTGTCATATAATACAGAAAGCATTGCAGTGACCCCCATATAATACAGAGAGCATTGGAGTGACCACCATATAATAAAGAGAGCATCAGTAACCAGCATAATATATAGAAAACATTGCAGTGACCGCCATATAATACAAAAAGCATCACAGTGACTGCAATATAATACAGGGGAGTGTGATCGCCATACAATAAAGAAAATAATTTTGATCATATTACAATATCCTTAATAATGATTCTTTTCTAAAAATGTTTACCTATTTCAGCTTCATAGTAATAACCACTTTTAATTATTTTAATATAATTAACATAATTAACCCCTTTACAATAATTATTTTCATAATCTTTATTAATAATTAGCCCCAACATCATTAAATTACATTTATGTACATTAAACCCCTAATTACATCCTGTAGTCTCATAAAAAAACACTTCTTCCTAGTTTACCCAATTGAAGCATTAACCCCTTACCCCCTTTTATCCTTAGTTCCTGCCATAAGCATGTGCAACTACAGTATACTCTGACGGGGAGGGAGCCGAAGATCCCTCTCTGGTGCAAATCTTCTAAATAGTAGCCTTCAGACCGCAAAGGGGGTAACAATTGGGGGGGTCAATCTCCAAAAAGTTTTTCAGAGTCTAACAGCAGACCCCACTGAGAGAAAATGGGGACTTTGATGTGCTGTGTTACATAGCAGAGTACTGGAGGTATCTCCAGAGTTCAGCCATTGGTGAATAGCAGTGATAGAGATTGGGATTCTGCTGGCTCTGCTCAATATATCTGGGTATTAAGTTTACCCTGGCTTGTTGGAGGGGCCCTGTGGGGGCCTAGGTACCCCCAGGCCCCTGTAACACACTTCTTACTGTACCTGCATCAGCCTCTCCCCCAGCCCATCACACGCCACAGTGCAGGGAGGTTGCAGAGTGCAGGGAGGCTGCTGTGTGCTGAGCTGCAGGGAGGCTGCTGTGTGCTGAGCTGCAGAGAGTGCAGGGAGGCTGCTGTGTGCTGAGCTGCAGAGAGTGCAGGGAGGCTGCTGTGTGATGAGCTGCAGAGAGTGCACGGAGGCTGCTGTGTGCTAAGCTGCAGAGAGTGCAGGGAGGCTGCTGTGTGCTGAGCTGCAGAGAGTGCAGGGAGGCTGCTGTGTGATGAGCTGCAGAGAGTGCAGGGAGGCTGCTGTGTGATGAGCTGCAGGGAGGCTGCTGTGTGATGAGCTGCAGAGAGTGCAGGGAGGCTGCTGTGTGATGAGCTGCAGAGTGCAGGGAGGCTGCTGTGTGATGAGCTGCAGAGTGCAGGGAGGCTGCTGTGTGCTGAGCTGCAGAGAGTGCAGGGAGGCTGCTGTGTGATGAGCTGCAGAGAGTGCAGGGAGGCTGCTGTGTGATGAGCTGCAGGGAGGCTGCTGTGTGATGAGCTGCAGAGAGTACAGGGAGGCTGCTGTGTGATGAGCTGCAGAGAGTGCAGGGAGGCTGCTGTGTGATGAGCTGCAGAGAGTGCAGGGAGGCTGCTGTGTGATGAGCTGCAGAGAGTGCAGGGAGGCTGCTGTGTGATGAGCTGCAGAGAGTGCAGGGAGGCTGCTGTGTGATGAGCTGCAGAGTGCAGGGAGACTGCTGTGTGCTGAGCTGCAGAGAGTGCAGGGAGGCTGCTGTGTGATGAGCTGCAGAGAGTGCAGGGAGGCTGCTGTGTGATGAGCTGCAGGGAGGCTGCTGTGTGATGAGCTGCAGAGAGTGCAGGGAGGCTGCTGTGTGATGAGCTGCAGAGAGTGCAGGGAGGCTGCTGTGTGATGAGCTGCAGAGAGTGCAGGGAGGCTGCTGTGTGATGAGCTCCAGCATGCAGGGAGGCTGCTGTGTGATGAGCTGCAGGGAGGCTGCTGTGTGATGAGCTGCAGAGAGTGCAGGGAGGCTGCAGAGAGTGCAGGGAGGCTGCTGTGTGCTGAGCTGCAGAGAGTGCAGGGAGGCTGCAGAGAGTGCAGGGAGGCTGCTGTGTGCTGAACTGCAGAGAGTGTAGGGAGGCTGCTGTGTGCTGAGCTGCAGAGAGTGCAGGGAGGCTGCAGAGAGTGTAGGGAGGCTGCTGTGTGCTGAGCTGCAGAGAGTGCAGGGAGGCTGCTGTGTGCTGAGCTGCAGAGAGTGCAGGGAGGCTGCAGAGAGTGCAGGGAGGCTGCTGAGAGTGCAGGGAGGCTGCAGAGAGTGCAGGGAGGCTGCTGTGTGCTGAGCTGCAGAGAGGCTGCTGCCACTGATCAGCAGCAATCTCTCTCTGCCTGCTTTGTGGGAGGAAGCAATTGCACTGATCACCCCCCCCCCATGGCTAAGGGGTGGACGGTGCCCCCCCCCTGTGTAGCGCACGGTGCTTCACATATTCTAAAAATGACTGTCAGACTAACATACCAACCTACATGGGTTGGGTATGGATTGCCTGCGGTTGGGATGTCGAATACCGACAGTGGCATCCCGACGCCCATAGGTAAGCATGCTAGCACTAACCCTAACCCCTACCCTAACCCTCCCTCCCCGGTGCCTAAACCAAACCTCTCCCCTAGTGCCTAAGCCTATCCTCCCCCTCCCCGCATCCTAAACCTAACCCTCCCTCCTCGGTGCCTAACCATCCCCCTAGTGCCTAACCCTCCCTCCCCGATGCCTAAACCAAACCTCACCCTAGTGCCTAAGCCTAACCTCCCCCTCCCCGCACCCTAACACCCCCTCCACGGTGCCTAAACCTAACCTCCCCCCCTAATGCCTAAGCCTAACCTCCCCCTCCCGGCACAATAAACCTAATATGCCCTCCTCAGTGCCTAACCCTCCCCCTAGTGCCCCGCTACATAAACCTAACCTCCCCCTAATGCCTAATCTCCCCCTCCCTGCACCCTAAACCTAACACTCCCTCTACGGTACCTAAACCTAACCCCCCCCCAGTGCCTAAGCCTAACCTCCCCCTCTCCGCACCCTAAACCTAACACTCCCTCCACGGTGCCTAACTCTAACCCTCCCTCTAGTGCCTAACCCTTAACCCCGCACCCTAACCCTCCCCTAACTCCCGATACCTTCGGGATGCCGGCGGTCGGGATACTGGTGCCGGGATCCCAACGCTGTCAGGATTTCAGTGCCAGTGTTTAGACCATCGGCATCCCGCACGCCGACTACATCCACCCTATATACAAGGTGCAGAAGGGCTGGTGCTGCCATTTGGCGGGCCTAGGCAATCGCCAAGGGTACTGTTGTTTAGAGGGCACCCGAAACACTGATCCACCCATCCAATGTTTTTATTGCCCATTCATGTAGGAGAAGGGGAGGGGGGGAGGGAATGCTGCCTGTGAGGGTTGGGGCCGATGACCTCTGTGATGTCACGTAAATTAATGGGCCCCATACTCAGAAATATCAGCGTAGGCCAAAAAAATGGCCATCTCCACTGTATGTGCTGCGGTCGGTGGTGCTTTAAACTGATTTACCTCTCTGTGTTCCTTGCACTTTATATCAGGAGCAAAATATTGTGACAGAACTCTGTTAATTAGCTGTTTATGTGAAACCCGGGATCCGCAATGTTTAATTTTCCAGACACACTGATGTTTTAAGTGATCTTAACACAAAGTTAAACAAGCTTCACCCACACAGTAGTCCCTCTCCGCGCACATAACTCCTTCCTTCCAGCGCAGAGAGCCGGCACTTCTCTGGCAACATAAAAATAATCATATTGCCGCGAAATGAACTTTCTTCCACTTGAATGGCTGCCAAAAATTACAGTACAGTCTTAAAGCTGATCATGAATCAATTGGGGCCAGCCCGCTAATTTGCGGTAACTTTATAGCATAATTGCTTTATTGTTCAGTGGGGGCCTAACACGCCGCTCTTTATACTTATAATTGTTAAGACTAAATTTCCCTTCAATTTAAAAAAAAAAAAAAAAAAGAAAGAAAAATAATGTGGTATAAAAAGTTGTATTTAACTGACCAGAAATGTGAACTTTTCACGGTAGGGTAACTGGGGGAATTAGACGAGAGAAGGTTCAGCGTCCAAACTGACAGGGGCGAAGGGAGTCTCCTTGGAGTGCGGGGTTGTTATAAGAAAGCTCCTGATGCAAGAATGTGACAGTGCGATGAGCATTGGGCAGAGGCACGTCCTCCTATCCATCTGCCCAGGCGTGTTTTTCTGTCTGCAGTGTAGATTTGGGGGATTGGGGTTGTCGGGATGCTGGACTCCTCCTCTGATCATTCCCACTGATAGGCAGATCCGGCAGCGGCTCGGGTGCAGATGTGTTTCGCCTCTAACAGAGGTTACCCACCAGATCAGGGAAGTGCCATGTATCCCGTGCGAGTTGCCAAGTGCAGACCTCATTAGAGCCCACAATATTGATGTTTTCACTGAGTATAGGATTTCCATAGTATAGGCGCCTGCTATTGGGAGCAATCGGAGCGTTCATGGAATGTCCTAATTATCCTTTGTAAATTCTTGTGTGATTGCTGGGATTGCTGCAACCCAAAGGGACGTTGCTGCAGCTCTGTGGCAGCCAATGTCTCCCTGGTAACATTTCCCAATGTTACATTATACTTACACGGATAGCCACATCTGTTACTTAAAGCCCCTATTTGACACTGTATTAACATTTTTTTTTTTTAACAAATCATTGCCGTAAATGTTCTGCAGCTACTGACAAAAAAAAGAAAAGAAGGTGTGTATTCAAGGTTTTTCTAACCCATCCACTTGTGAGCTGACATGTATCAATTGATTTACAAAATAAGTATAGTTTGATATCAGCCACCTGGCGATGAGCAGACAATACTATTGCTAGTTGTTTTTTTCCCCACTGCATTGTTGAAACTGCTAAATGGTTACCTTTATCTCCTTGGTGAAGGTACATGCTGTATTTTAGCCAGATGGCAGGGAAAAATTGCTGAACAGGTTAAGAAAAAAAAAATCAAAAACAAGATTTGACATTTCCTTTGACCCTTTCACTGCCAAACATTTCACAGTGACATCCCACTTATTGGTGGTCAAGGACTATTTTATTTGACGTCACCTCCTGCAGATGCTTTATTTGCATGTGACCTGGCAGTTATTCACAGCTCGCTAACACTGCTAAAGAAAACCAACTGTCATCTCAACTGCTGCCAAACATCACTGGCAGTTGGTGTGGCTCATAGGGAGGGGAATGTGTTACTACACAGGTAAAGGAGGGGAATGTAAAATATGTTACTACCGGGTGAAGGAAGGGAATGTGTTACAACACGGGTGAGTGAGGGGAATGTATTACTACAGGGGTGAGCAGGTGTAGTGTTTTACTACAGAGGTGAGGGAAGGGAATGTGTTACTCCAGAGGTGAGGAAGGGGAATAAGTTACTTCAGGTGTGAGTGAGGGTAATGTGTAACTACAGGTCTGAGGGAGGGGACTGTTGAATGTGTAACAACACGGACGAGGGAGGGAAAGGTGTTACTAGAGAGGTGAGGGAGGGTAATGTGTTAGTACACAGACGAGGGAGGATAATGTCTTACTATAGCAGTGATGCATTACTATAAAGGTGAAGGATTAATGTGTTATTGGAGTAGTGAGATGGAAATAGAGACAGTACATATCCAAGGACCAGAGTGGATATACACCTGTATACAGATTTGTACCTGTCTGTGACAAGACTGAACTGCCCCCATATAAATGGTCGGTATCGCAGTTGTGTTCGTTATCAGCACGTACTTGCACTAGCCCTATAATTTTGGCAAGAGATCTGTCCGACAGCAAAATGCGCACTTGGCTATTGAGGATGTGCAGGGTAAAAACAGACAACATCTATTTGCAACACAGGCTTGCATTCAACCCAGCTACGGGCCCCTTAGTGTTCACTGCGGTAAGTATGGCTGGCTTACACGATTTGCGCTATTACATCACATCACTGCCCACCTGGCCGGCAGGTAAGTGTCCTTGCAGGAGATTTCTCTGCTTGTTTGCTGCTGCAGAAGATTTCCCCCAATTCTGAAGTCTCCCTTCATTAGGCAACAATGTCTATGTCTATGTATAAAGGTGGTGTACAGTAGTCACTTGCAGACTCTTCTACATTAATGAAAGGAATGGGAATAACTTTGTGAGGGCTTGTACACACAGATGTTGAAAAACAATACAAGTGTAGTCAAAACTTTGTGCAGTATGGCCCTGATTCAGAGCCGGATGCTCTGACAGAGCGCTCGCTCTGAATCAGGGCCGTCCCTCCTCATTTTTGGAGCGGCCTCCTGGCCGATCGCATAGCTGTGGGTGACCATCCACAGTTATAGCGAGCGGCCAAAATGATGGTCGCGATGGTCAAGACCATCGCGACCATCGGGCTTGCGACGAGACCCTTGCAGTAGGGTCTCGCTGCCGCAAGCCCTGGAGTGCTTTTGGTCAGAGCCAAAAGCACTCCCACTGACATCACTAGTGATGTCAGTGGGGCCGGCCTCAGACGGTAGGCGTTCCCATGGGCACGCCCACCATGGGCACGCCCACCAACTGAACCTGCAGTAAGATCTGTGGGTGCCATGTACGACTCCACGGGTGTTCACACTATCCAATATCATGCCCATACACGGTACGATATAGCAGCGATATCGTACCAATCCGTCGGATCGGCTGCTTTATCGCACCATGTATGGGCACCTTAAGACTGTCAGAAAGCCGCATCAGCTAAGTGCATTAAAAGGTGCTCATTAGAAACACCCCAGACAAGATGTAATCTGTACATTATTTTGTGGGGTGAAGGAAGCACATGAGAATTGTGGAAACGGTAAGAACTCCACCTCTACATCCGCAATACTGTCCCTTCATTAATTTTCCCCTTGCTCCTGTTCTCCTGCAGTTTCTGTTTTGTTTAACCTTAATTACAGTTTACATTACTCATCATTTACTAGCATATTTTTATTGCATTGCTCAAAGTGCGACAAGTAATGTGATAGAAGATGGAAAGTGCTCTCCATTATAGGTACGGAAATGATGCCCAATTGGCAGGTCCTTGGAGGCGACTGAGAGAGGCTCCGCGCCATCGAGCAACATTGGCACCAGAAGTGTAAATACGCCTTTTACCTGACTGCATACAAATCATCCATCCTGCAAGAAGACATCTCTTCAGTGCTCTATCCAGACAAAGGCCCTTGATCCGCTGAATGCCTCCTATCAGCTCTGCAGACCCTTGCACCCCCAATAAGTGTCATGATCCACGGCAGAGGCTCATCTTGGTGGCAGGTCCCGGCCGTATTAGGCGACTAGGACACTGCATCATGCCTTGATTCCAGTTCCGGCTCTTGTAGGTAGCTGGAACTCTGTGTGTGTCTGTGTACAGCTCATTGCTGCATTCCTGCCTGTCAGTTTGTGTGCAGTGATCAGCTGCATACTATCCTGTTATTAGGGAAGCTCTGCAAGGATTGTGCTGATTGGTCCCTGCATCTGATAAGTTACAGCCAGCCCTACACTTCCTGCCGGTGATATTGTCTGATAAGCCTGATTTCTAGTCAGTCTCACCTTGTTCTGCAGTTCCTGCGTGCTGAGAGTATTTCTCCTGTGTCTTGTGCCTGTCTGCCTGATCAGAAGTCGAGTCATCTTCTGTGGTTCCATCTGCTCACATCCTTGCTGGTGGGATTTACAGGAACAGTGACTTCTGCAGCCATGGCCTACCTCTCCGCAGCCTGCAGCATTTACATACCGTAGTCCAGTCTAGCCGCGTCAGTCTGTGTCCAGCCAATTCAAGCTAGCGGTGTTCTCTACCTCGCTACATCAAGCCTGTGTTACTGCCGCACCTGTGTTCACACTTCAGTGGCTTATTGCACCTCGGCCCTCAAGGCTGTACTGTGCTGTTCTTATCGTACCTCGCCCCTCAAAGCCGCACCGTGTTATTCTTGTCGCACCTCAGCCCTCAAGGCTGTACTGTGCTGTTCTTATCGTACCTCGCCCCTCAAAGCCGCACCGTGTTATTCATGTCGCACCTCAGCCCTCAAGGCTGTACTGTGCTGTTCTTATCGTACCTCGCCCCTCAAAGCCGCACCATGTTATTCATGTCGCACCTCAGCCCTCAAGGCTGTACTGTGTTGTTCTTATCATACCTCGGCCCTCAAGGCCGCACCGCATTGTTCCTCTCATACCTCAGCTATCAAGGCTGCACAATGTTGTTCCTGTCGCACCTCGGCCCTCAAGGCTGCACCGTGTTGTTCTTATCGCACTTCGGCCCGCAAGGCCGCACCTTGAACCTAGTCTGTTACTTCAGCCAGTGGCCCAGCCACATTATTGTGCATTTCATGTCTGTCCTGTCGTTGACTGTAACGCGGCCCTTCCGCATCGGTTATCTTGCCTGTCTGTAAATCCTGCAGTATCACTGTCCAGGTCACTCCTGTTCCGCAGCTTGTATTCATTGTCTAGCTGCTCCCTGCCTGGCGACCAAGCTGCACCATAGTCCCAAGACGCATCTGAGATCATAACCATCTGTCGCTGTTTGTGTATCTTGTTCTATACATCTGTAATCATCTGCCTGCAGCCTCACTCCAGCTAGTTCCAGTAGTGTAAGGACTGCCACTCCTCAGTTCTGCCTTGTCTGTAGTCAGCAGTCCTGCGGTTTCTCATCAGTTGTGTAAGCCTCTACTGCTGGAGGCTTAAATCCAGGCGGCCACCTAAGTACCGGTGTGAGTATAAATCACTAAGAGAACAACGGGTGGCTGTTATTGGTGGATGATTCTCTCGTTGGCTCTAGAGGTCTTACACATACGTTCGAGAACCGTAACAATAAGATGACATCATAGTTCACAAATCCCTGCTGTGCAAAGTTACCATAGTACTAAGCACACTGGGGCAAATCCAGGCAGGTGACGCCAGCGTAACAGTGCAAGCGATGCCGTTTTACACTTTTGCAGTTGATAAATGACCCTTACAGCTTCTCCAGCACCCACTGCAGAAGAATGTGTACTCTGAACTCTGCTGAGTGCCCAGAAGGTGGCGCTCTTGTATCAGTACTGGCCCATCAGTGCACACATTGAGCGCCCAGTATATATTACTGTGCTGTTTGCAAGTCGGGACTGCAGATCTGTATTATTGAAGCTATAACACCTAGG
Source organism: Taudactylus pleione (assembly GCA_031769625.1). Lineage (NCBI taxonomy): Eukaryota > Metazoa > Chordata > Amphibia > Anura > Myobatrachidae > Taudactylus > Taudactylus pleione. The sequence continues at coordinate 1,058,622 of JAUIMM010000409.1, forward strand.
GTGTCTAGTTACTAAGCAGTGTTAGGAGACAGAGGGCCTGATTCAGAGCCGGACGCTATTTGCGCTCGCTCGTTTAGAAAAAGGGACCGGCTATTTAAATTGAGCGCTCGCTCTTTGTGGTCTGTTGATGCCTCTATGTCTGAGCGAGCGAACGAAATATGCGCTTGCTATTTTGTAAAGATGCCCCCTGGCCGCTCGCATCCTACATCATCTCCGCTATTTATTTGATTAATCGAGTCCATCGAAAGGCATCTGAACTGCTCGCAGTGCTTGTGGTTGGATTTTCCTACCGCAATCAAGTGACGTGGTCGATGACGCTGCTTTGTTAATTATGCACACCCTTAAAACGCCTGTTTTGACCGTTTGGCACGCCTGCGTTCGGATCTCCACTCCCCGTTTTCAAGCACCTTCCCCTGTTACCACCCACAAACGCCTCATCCTGTCACTCAAATTAGCAGGCCCTCGCAATTTTGCGAACACACGATTTCCGACCGCACTGACTGGTTGGCGCATGCGCATTATGACCCATACGCATGCGCAGATGTGCGAACATCGCTCGGAACGAACGAGCGCCCGCTTACGAGCGGCTCTGAATCAGGCCCAGAGTGAGAAGCGATAAGGTGCCAGCCAATCAGCTCCTAACTGCCATCTCACAGGCTGTGTTTGAAAAATGACTGAGGGCTGCATTATGGCCTCTGCGGGGTAGGGGGTGTAAAGTACCAGCCAATCAGCTCCTAACACTGAATTTACAGGCTGTGTTTGAAATCTTCTTTACCTGTCTCTCCAAGGCTTAGAACATAGGAGCTCATTCAGACCCGGTCGCAATCGGCCGCTCGCTCATATGAGGCCGATGTTAAGCGGCCGTGCATGCGCATGCATCGTACTGCGCGTGCGCGAACTACTCAGTGCGATCGGAATCCGATCGCTCGCCAAGCAAAGTCGGCCCAGTGTAATGAGTGACAGGAGAGGCCTCTTTTTGTGGGTGGTAACAGGGGCTGGACATTAATAATGGCGGAGTGGAGGTGTGAATGCAGGCGTGCCTCAGTGTTGCTCAGGGGCGTATCTACCCATTGGCCAGGATAGCACTTGCCAGGGTCGCCGACCAAAGGGGGGGCGCCGTCCGGCAGTGCCACCAGTAACCAAGGGGTGGACAAGTCCCCCGGCCCCACAAGTGTAGGGCAGACCGCCGTAATAGCGGTCTGCCCTACACCTAGAGCGGCGGCTGTGTGTTTGTAATAGCAGCCAGTTAATTAGAGTCATACAGACTCTCATTAGCTGCTGCGTCGTCCGCGGAGGGAGCCGGCTTTAGCTCACCAATGAGCTCCGTGTGCTGGCTCCCGCAGCATGTGATGAGAGAGACGTCATACGTCATGACGTCTCTCCCATGCAGGAGAAGAGCGGCCGGGACTCAGAGCGGACAGCGGCGGTCGCGTCAGGAGCGGGGGATCAGGGAAGTTAATTTTTTTTTGTTCTTTGTGTGTGTTAGCCTGGCACTACAGGGGGGGCACTGAAATAGGGGGTGGCAGCTACTGGGGGCACTTTATGGGGGGTGCCTGTTAGTGGGGGGCACTGTATAGGAGTGGCCACTACTGGGGGCAATTTATGGGGGTGACCACTACTGGGAGCACTGTGTTATGGGTGGCCACTACTGGGGGCAATTTAGGGGGTGGGTGGCCACTACTGGGGGCACTGTATAGGGGTGGCCAATACTGGGGGCAATTTAGGGGGGTGGCCACTACTGGGGCCACTATATGGGGGACTACTACTGGGGGTACTATATAGGGGGGACTACTACTGGGTTCTACTACTGGGGGGCACTGTATGGGGGGACTACTACTGGGGGCACTGTATAGGGGGGACTATTATTGGGGGCACTGTATTGGGTGGCTACTACTAGGGGCAATGCAGCATAGGGGGATTACTACTGGGGGATTACTATTGGGGGCACTGCATGGGGGGGTGGGGGGCGCCAGTCCATTACATTGCCAGGGGCACTTGGATCACTAAATACACCCCTGGTATTGCTATGCCATTTCTAAGGCGTGCATAATTAACAGACAGCATCATAGTACATGTCACATGCCTGTTTTTTACACAGAAATCCTCGCAGCGCTTGCGGTAAGGTAAGGCAACCACAAGAGCTGTGAGCCCTTCCGATGGTCCTCGCTGTACACATTTTTTAATACAATTCCTGGAGATGACGTGCGCTACTGGGCGTCTGCATACACAAAGTGATCGCTTGCCCAAACAAAGTGGGCGTGCTTATGGCTTTCCGAGCGAGCGCCTGCCATGCCGTCACTTTGCAGAATTTTGCATACGCTGGGGGCGAGCGATCGCATCTAGCCAGCAGGTCTGAATCAGGTCCATAGACCCCAAAATGAGTGATTGGAATTGTTCCCATTACAAGTATGTACAGAAGCCCCGAAGTCAGCGGGACACACTGATACAACAGGCAGGATAATGAAGGGTCACCATTGTGTCAGTCATTATCTAGGAGCTGCCCCGTATCATATGCGCATAGGAGAGAAAGTCATTCTGTTACAGTAATAACAATTGTACTATCTCCAGGGATTACAAATGTTTCTATCGGGGTGGAACAGTCTGTACTGATAAACAATGTTTGCTACACTGAATAGACAGGTGATGCTCTGTGTGTCCTCAGGAAGACCGACTAATGCAATACGTCGCTCTCAAGGTGCTGGAGAACTAAAGGTCTCATCATTCCCTAGCAGTTCCCTGGAGCTTGTAGTTCCCACTATATTTAGTACCCTTTTCACATTGCAAACCTGGCTCTGACCTGGTATTTTGAATATGGGTCCAACCTGGCTGCGACCCAGGTCAGACCCCTTTCACACTGAACCTTCGATCAGGGTTATTGCCAGGTTGGCCCTGTGCACACTGAACCCGGTCAGCCATGTAAAACCCTACGGATGTCATTAAAAATTGACTTTTACAGGCTCACAAAGATAAGATGACTTAAGGGAACACAAGGGAGGGATGGGGACTGCTCACAGCATTGCAGGGATCATGGCTGATGGATTATCACTGCGTAGCCCTGAGTCTGTGCTTTACTGCTGTTCGATTCAGCCAGTGAGAGCATGATGCAGCTTCTGGCAGCATAGTGTACAGGGGATGCAGTCATGTGACCGCGGCCGCCGGTCACAATCCCGACAGCATGATTTATAATAGGCATCAAAATACTGACGCCAATCATAATCCCGACGCCGGAATGCCGAGGACGACATCTTGAATGAAGGTAAGTCCGGGGTGCCCATAGTGTTAGCTGCGGGGGGGGGGCTTAGAATTAGGGAGTAGCGTGGTTAGGGTTAGGTTTAGGGAGCAGTAAGAGGGTGTTAGGGTAAGGCACCCCCGGGGGTAGGTTAGGGTTAGGCACTAAGGGGGGAGGTTAGGGTTAGGCAGGGTTATGGTGAGGGACATTGGAGATTAGGGTACTTACCTGCCTCTGTCGGGATATTGATCCTGTCGGGCATCCACTGTCGGGATTTGAACCGCCGGCATTTCACTCCCATTCCTGTACAGCTCACTACTTCATCACCACTCCAATTAGCCATCACTGTAGTAACAGTAGTAGTATTATTAACCCCCTCCAGGCTGCCGGAATGCTGCCTCTGCTGTTGTCTGCAGTGTGCTGCCTGTGCGTCTATCTGCTGACATCATCAAGTGAGACCCAGGAACATCCAATCAGCGTTGTTTGCTGAGTCCTGGGTTGGATAACCAGGGTAGGGCCTGTTCACACTGCACATCTACCCGGCTTGTTCTCAAGTTCAACTCTGGTCGATTGTAGGTTTGAAACGCAAAGTTGCTGGACCCAGCAATTTTTCTGTTGGAGCGTTCACACTGCACCTCGACCCGGGTCGACCTGGCAATATCCCAGGTTACTTTTGCGATGTGAAAGGGATATAACTCAGGGATCACTTCTGAGGTTTGTTGGGACTGAACAGCACAACTTGAGTCTGTGTCCCCCATCATGCCCGGATCATTCAGGGCACCACACTGAAGATGCCATAGTGGCCTCTGTGCTACTTAATCACCCATTTTTTTATGGGAGGGGTCCTCTGGATCCCTCTCCGTCTGCTGAAGTATTGCATACTCTTTCCCACTCTCCTGGAAGTAGTGGGAGACTCCCGCATTTGGGGGAGTCTCCCGGCTCACCGTATAGTACAGTAGGCAAACCCCCTGCTTCCCGCCGTGCAGGGGGTAGAATCCATGTATTGATGATGCGACTAGCTATGAATCACGTCATCGCGGCCCTGCCCCAGGACATCAAAAAGCCGGTACTGCTGGCGAACCATCGCAGTGGGCGGGTCCACGATGACGCATGTTGCTCTGCACCGGTCCCGCCCACACAGAGCCGGGAATATCAATGGAGTGGAGCCGCAATGACGCATATCGTAGTGCGTTGTCCGCATCCCACGCACCCAACTACCTACCTACCCACCTCCTCCTCTCCCGGGCTGAGACTTGCCAGAGTCAGCAAGTATGCAGTATAATATCCACATCACTTTTCAAATACAAGATATGCTAAATGTGCCCCATAATGTAACAAGTTTAGTGCAGGCTGTGCCCAATGTATCTATCTGTCGGACTTTCTATTCTGCATGACAATGAATGGCTCCTATTTCAGGCGGGGAAAAGTGAAACTACATGTTTGGGTTTATTCTACAGCCTGTACAAGGACAAAAACACCCACCACCAATCAGATCCAACTTGTCTCTAACGGCGGAACAGTCCCACTATTCAGGGACTGTCCCTCCGCCCCTCCCGCGGTGTGTGAGAGCACTGTCACGAGTGAATAGATACCGTGCGCATGAGCCTGGCGTCTCTTCGCTGTGTGGGGAAAGCCATGTGGCCTGTTGACAATCTCCGCCCCCAGAGTGATTAAAACGTGGGGGACGTGCTGCAAGGAAAAAACTGGTATATGTGAAATAGCCCTAAAGCTAAGAATCCGGCTGTGCACATATCACACTGCAAGCCCTTAGCAATTCCCAAATCCTGAATCGCCGCCTGGCTTTGGTGCGTGCCCAGTTTACCTTGTTGTCACCGTGAGGCTGATGATGAGTAATCAACTGGAAAGAAAAGAATTTGCTGTTGCGTACTGCGTATACACAGTGAATGTGAGTTCATCTAAGGAGGAGATGTGTCAGGCCGTAGAGAGAGATAAAAAGAGGACAATATCCAACCAAGCGCTAAAGCGTACAAGTGTCCAATTCACCAAAAACAAGAAGACCAAAAAAAAAAGGGAAAATAAATGTTTCTATCTATCTCAAAAAATATCACCACCCTTGTCCTGCTGTTCAGCCTATGAAACTGGGATGCCGTATCCCAGAAAACAAGGACAGAAAGAGAGAAATATAGGGAGAGCGCTGGACAAAAGTGTCATATTTAATGTAACTTGTAAAAAACACATGTAATGCAATAAATAAGTACAATAGCACAATAAATGATGATATCACAATAATAGACAAGAAATAAAAAGTAATTAAATACTCAAACCCAGGATCAACTGAATCATAGAATTATAGTAAATGTCAATAATGGTTCAGAGCTTCTCATATGGTCAAAGGATGGTCTGTATACGCTATATGATCTGCATTGCACTAACAGACCATCCTTTGACCATATGAGAAGCTCTGAACCACTGTATCTCAAGACTTGGTACATCTCCCCTTAAGTCTTTATGCTGAATTAGACATAATAATAATAATAATAATAATAATAATAATAATAATAATAATGTTATTTGTATAGTGATTTTCTCCTAAAGGACTCAAAGTGCTTTACGTTTGCCTTTACAGCACAAAATACAAAATAAGCTTAAACAAGGGACATTAGTGAAATGCTGGGTGAAGAGGTGAGTCTTGAGTCCATATTTGAAGGATTCTAGAGTGGAGGCCTCTCGAACTGTTCGGGGAAGTGAGGGCCTTATTCAGAGCCGGACGCTATTTGCGCTCACTCGTTCAGAAAAAGGGGGCGGATATTTTAATAGAACGCTCGCTCTTTGCGGTCTGTTGACGCCTCTATGTCTGAGCGAGCGAACTAAATATGCGCTCGCTATTTTGTAAAGACGCCTCCTGGCCGCTCGCATCCTACGTCATCTCCGCTATTTATTAGATTAATCAAGTACATCGAAAGGAGTCTGAACTGCTCGCAGTGCTTGTGGTTGGATTTTCCTACCGCAATCATGCGAACAGCTCAGGCTAAGAGACAACCAAGTGACGTGGCCGATGACGCTGCTTTGTTAATTATGCACACCCTTAAAACGCCTGTTTTGACCATTAGGCACGCCTGCGTTCGGATCTCCACTCCCCGTTTTCAAGCACCTTCCCCTGTTACCACCCACAAACGCCTCATCCTGTCACTCAAATTAGCAGGCACTCGCTATTTTGCGAACACACGATTTCCGACCGCACTGACTGGTTGGCGCATGCGCATTACGACCCATACGCATGCGCAGATGTGCGAACATCGCTCGGAGCGAATGAGCTCCCGCTTACGAGCGGCTCTGAATCAGGCCCTGAGTTCCATAAGGTTGGAGCCACAAAACTGAAAGCTCGGCCCCCAGATGAATTCCGGGAGATTGTAGGTACTGTCAATAGTCCTTCGTCAACGGATCGCAGTAATCAAGTGGGACAGTAAGGAATCAGAAGCTGCTTCAGGTACCTTGGGCCCTGGTCATGTAGGGCTTTGTAAGTTATTAATCCAATCTTGAGAACAATTCGCCATCTGACAGGCAGCCAGTGAAGGGAGTAGACTGAATGGGTGTTATATATACAGGGGGAGGAGTACTAAGTCTTGGAGAGTGATAAAGTGCCAACCAATCAGCTCCTGTCTCTTTAAAGGCTGATTAGTTGGTACGTTATCTCTCTCCACAGGGGTGACAAGGGGCGTGCATGCCTGTGACATTCTTAGATTGGCCTTTGTCCTGGTGCTGCTACTCCTTGGTGACTTACAGTGCATCCGGAAAGTATTCACAGCGCTTCACTTTTTCCACATTTTGTTATGTTACAGCCTAATTCCAAAATGGAATAAATTCATTTTTGTCCTCAAAATTCTACACACAATACCCCATAATGACAACGTGTAAAAAGTTTTTATGTACATAAGTTTTCACAGCCTTTGCCATGAAGCTTAAAATTGAGCTCAGGTGCATCCTGTTTCCACTGATCATCCTTGAGATGTTCCTACAGCTAATTGGAGTCTACCTGTGGTAAATTCAGTTGTTTGGACATGATTTTGAAAGGCTTACACCTGTCTATATAAGGCCCCACACTTGACAGTGCATGTCAGAGCACAAACCAAGCATGAAGTCCAAGGAATTGTCTGTAGACCTCCGAGACAGGATTGTCTCGAGGCACAAATCTGGAGAAGGGTACAGAAAAATATCTTCTGCTTTGAAGGTCCCAATGAGCAAAGTGGCCTCCATCATCCGTAAATGGAAGAAGTTCGGAACCACCAGGACTCTTCCTAGAGTTGGCCGGCCATCTAAACTGAGCGATCGGGGGAAAAGGGGCCTAGTCAGGGAGGTGAAGAACCCAATAGTCACTCTGTCAGAGCTACAGCATTCCTCTCTGGAGAGAGGAGAACCTTCCAGAAGGACAACCATCTCTGCAGCAATCCACCAATCAGGCCTGTATAGTAGAGTGGCCAGACGGAAGCCACTCCTTAGTAAAAAGCACATGGCAGCCAGCCTGGAGTTTGCCAAAATGCACCTGAAGGACTCTCAGACCATGAGAGACAAAGATTGAACTCTTTGGCGTGAATGCCAGGCGTTATGTTTGGAGGAAACCAGGCACTGCTCATCACCAGTCAATACCATCCCTACAGTGAAGCATGGTGGTGGCAGCATCATGCTGTGGGGATGTTTTTCAGTGGCAGGAACTGGGAGACTAGTCAGGATAGAGGGAAAGATGATTGCAGCAATGTACAGAGACATCCTGGATGAAAACCTACTCCAGAGCGCTCTTGACCTCAGACTGGGGCGACGGTTCAGCTTTCAGCAAGACAACGACCCTAAGCACACAGCCAAGATATCAAAGGAGTGGCTTCAGGACAACGCTGTGAATGTCCCTGAGTGGCGCAGCCAGAGCCCAGACTTGAATCTGATTGAACATCTCTTGAGAGATCTGAAACTGGCTGTGCACCGACGCTTCCCATCTAACCTGATGGAGCTTGAGAGGTGCTGCAAAGAAGAATGGGTGAAAGTGCCCAAAGATAGGTGTGCCAAGCTTATGGCATCATATTCAAAAAGACTTGAGGCTGTAATTGCTGCCAAAGGTGCATCAACAAAGTATTGAGCAAAGGCTGTGACTACCTATGTACATGTGATTTCTTAGTTTTTATTTTAATTAAATTTGCAAATATCGCAAAAAAACTTTTTACACGTTGTCATTATGGGGTATTGTGTGTAGAATTTTGAGGACAAAAATGAATTTATTCTATTTTGGAATAAGGCTGTAACATAACAAAATGTGGAAAAAGTGGAGCGTTGTGAATACTTTCCGGATGCACTGTATGTTTGTATGTTTTATAGAGATGAGCGGGTTCGGATCCCAGAGATCTGAACCCACCCGAACTTAGGAGATCCGAGTTGACTTGGGTTTTTGCCACCTGACTCGGATCTGAAAACGAGGCAAAACGTCATCATCCCACTGTTAGATTCTCGCAGGTTTTGGATTCTATAAAGGTCTTGCGATCACCACCATTTTTCATTCCAGCTGTGGAGATTGAAGAGGAAGGGAGCTGGGAGCTGTGCTGATTGGTTCTGCTGTGCATAGGGGCTGGCTACTGTTCTGTCAGGGGCTGGCTTCTTGTCCACATACTGGTGCTGGCTAGCTGCTGTCCTGTCCACCCCATAGGGGCTGGCTGTTGTCCATAATATCCATATACAGTATACTGGGGCTGGCTGTTGTCCTGTCCACTCCATAGGGGCTGGTTGTTGTCAATAGGGGCTGGCTGTGCTGTGTTGTGTTGTCCATCATGGGTGCTATTAACCCCCAGTGTGAAAAAAATAATTTTATTTTTATTTCTGTGTGTGTGCGCCTGTTAGCCACACTTATCAGCAACATAGGTGTGCAGGGGTGCTGTGCTCCCTGTGTCTCATTTATCAAGGGGCTGCTGCCTTGTTTAGGGGCGCTCTTCACTCCCAGTGTGAAAAAAATAAAATCCATTTTTTTGTGTGCGCGTGTTAGCCTGCCACACCACCAGTGAGAAAATAAAAACATTTTTTGTGTGACCATAATCAGGGGTGTAGAGAGTGCCATCGAGCCCCGGTAAAGAGGGGGTGTGGTCTAATCACAGGTGGCGTGGCCACGCCCCCTCGAAACAAAAAAAAGAGGTGCTGCGTGCTGGGGAGGGGCGCTGTGAGCCCCTGAGCCTGGTGCAAAGCCAGGGGGGGACGCGATCACTCAGGCATAGGAGATTGCTCGCTGCTGCTTAGCAGCAGCGAGCAATCTCCCACTGCATCCCAGCTGTCTGCTGGGCTGCTGTGAGGGGGGGAGGAGGGAGGAAGGGGCAGCGCCGGGCCCCTCTGGAAGCCTGGGCTCGGGTAAATTGTACCCGCCCCCCCCTCTCGGCGCACCTGACTGTAATTGCGTATAAACCACACCACCATTGTGAAAATAAAAACTATTTTTTGTGTGTGTGTGTTAGCCATATTTATCAGTAAAGTAGGTATGCAGGGTCCCTATGCTGCCTGTGTCATTTATCAAGAGGCTGCTGTCCCTTTCGGGTGCTCTCCCTCCCAAGTGCCCCCCAAAAATTCAATCAATCAATCAATCTTTTTTGTTTTGTGTGTGTCAGGGCTGCTGCCTTGTTCGGGTGCTCTCCCTCCCAAGTGCCCCCCAAAAATTAATTCAATCCATCAATCTGTTTTGTGTGTGTGTGTGCGCACGTGCGTTAGCCATGGCATCACAAAACGCCTCTGCTGAGATTTGCATAAACATTTTCAAAGGTGAAATTAGAGGATATGGTTTAAAAAATGGAACAATGCAGCTAAAACTGCGTTCTCTGATTATAGTGTCCCTACTCCCAGTCCCTACCTATGGCTCCTCTACCTGAATTTCAGCGAGGCAGAGGGGCAACTCCATGCAACCGTGTTCCAGAGTCCAGCTGCTCCTCCTGTACCCCATGTCATAAGATGTTTAGGGGGTTTGGTGATGGTATTGACTAAAAATGGAGCTCACATCCACTAAAGTGGACAATGAATCCCAAATCTAACAGGGAGCTATAACTTATACACAACCTAGGATGGGATGACGATATAGGTTTGGGATGATGGTATAATCTGGGGTGATGTATACATCATCTTCTTTACACAATATTAATTTGTCCCCGCTGGAATCCACCATTACAGGTGCCTCTGTAAGTTTTGCACGTAATTGACGGTAAAGGTCTTTCCCATAGAATTTGTAGTTCATTTTGATGGGCATCATCTTTTCCACATTTTGTGGCAGTAGTCTCAGGCCGATCGCGGACAAGGTTCCCGGCTGTGCTGAAAACTCTTTCAGAGTACACACTGGAAGGTGGGCAGCCTACGTAAAGCAAAGGCAGTTTTGTCCAAGAGCCTCCAAGTTGCCTCTTTTTCCTGTGTGTAGTTATTTACATCTCTTCAGATCTGTGTCCGTTGGGAAGAAAAAACAATGGCCCTGATTCAGACCCGCTCGCAGCTGCTGGCCGCTCGCTGGGATTGTGGGCATTTTTTTTTTTGTTCTACGGCCGCCTGCAAAGCTGTGGGAGACCACCCACAGCTTGTGCGAGCGGCCAGGAGACCATCATGATAATCACGACCATCGGTTTTGCAACGAGACCCTACGGTAGGGTCTAGGCAGCCGCAAGGCCGGGTGGACTTCCTGCTCTAATAGAGCCGCCCAAAAAAATGGGATGAGCTGTCACTCACCATCGAGAGCTGCCCTGTCTTGATGCGAGCCCCATAGCAACTGGACTTCAGTCGCTCAGCAGGGCTCACGTACGCACACGCCGGATGCGGCGCATTCGCAGTGCATGAACATCGGGCCACTTGCGAGCGCACAATGCTCGTGAGCGGCTCTGAATCAGGGCCAATGTCTTCATCCCTTCTGGGATGAAAATCCACTCCCAGCAGCAGGCATGGCGCTCAAGACACAAAGTAAGACTTAAACCTTAAATCTTAAATGTTGCATTTGCTACTCTATTCCGCTTGTCCACAATATCTGCTCCAGTTAAGTGGACAGTGGGTACAATGGCAGTTGAACTGAAGGCCACTAACTAACTATGTGTTTTTTAATGTCCTTGTACAGGTTGGGAAATGCTTTTTCGGAAGGTTTGCAAAGGATTATTTAAGTCAATTGCTTTTGGAAAGCATTCTTCCTGGTCCCCTACTGGGATGAAAATCCTCTCCTAGTCACAGAAGCAGGATTCTCAAGAAAGACACAACGCAAGGCCTTAAATCAGGGGTAGCCAACCTCGGTATACCACCTAGCAGGTGCACAGTTGTATTCATTACTCAGCACCACATTTGAAAAGATCCTCAGGTGGAGTTAATTATTACAGTTGTGATTCTGTGACGAGACCTGGAAAACATGCACTGTTGGTAGCTCTCGAGGACCAGGGTTGGCTACCCATGAATTAAATCATAGATCTTACACTTGTCCACATATCTGTGCTGGTTAAGTGGCACTTTGAGGCCACTAACTATGTTTTTGTAATGTACCTGTACAGGTTGGGAACTGTTCAATGTGGAAGCTTTGTCAAGGATTATTTTACAGTCAATTGTTTTGGAAAGCAGTCTTCCTGGTCCCCTTCTGGGATGAAAATCCACTCCTAGCAGCAGAAGTTGGCGCAGGATTCTTAAGAAAGACACAATGTAAGACCTTAAAAGGTAAATTTAATTTACTAAAGTGAGAGTTTTTAGAAGTGAGTTATAGAAGAGATGTTGCTTGCCCATAGAAAATAATCAGATTCTAACTATTATCTTCTAGAAAGTGACTAGTTAAGTAGAATCTGATTGGTTGCTATGGGCAACATCACTTCTACAATGCACTTGTAAAATCTCTCACTTTAATTACATTTACCCCTTAATATCTTTGTGCTGGTTAAGTGGCAGTTTGGAGGCCACTAACTATGGGCCTGATTCAGACCCACTCGCGAGCGGCTGTACGCTCGCAAGTGGGTCGATGGTCTGCACTGAGCATGCGCACGACGGAGGGAGCTCCGTCGTGCGCATGCGCCAGACACGACGAGCGAAGGACTTTCCTTCGCTCGTTGTGTCCGATCAAAGGGGGCGTGCTGTCAATGTTGATTGACAGCACGCCCCCTTTGGTGGGCGTGCCGGGGGCGTGCCTCCCTGACGGGGGCGTTCCCACGGGAACGCCTCCCGTCAGAAGCCGGCCCACTGACATCACTAGTGATGTCAGTGGGAGTGATTTTGGCTCTGATAGAGCCAAAATCACTCCGGAGCTTGCGGTTGAAAACCTCAACCGCAGGCTCCGGCTCGCAATTTCGATGGTCGCGATGGTCACGACCATCGCGGCCATCAAAATGCACGCTCGTATAGCCTGTGGGTGGTGACCCACAGCTATACGAGCGTCCAGGAGGACGCTCCATGAAAAAGGAGCCCGGCCCTCATGCAGAGCGTGCGCTCTGCTCAGAGCGTACGGCTCTGAATGAGGGCCTATGTTTTTTTAATGTCCTTGTACAGGTTGGGAAACGCTTTTTCATGTGGAATGCACTACTAGAACTCTTCTTGGTCCCATTCTGGGATGAGAAAATCCACTCCCAACAGCAGCAGCAGGCATGGCCCTCAAGGATTTTTCTGGGGCAAGGACTGATGTGAATGTGTCAAATATTTTTTTTGTAAATGCCTCCTCCCCTCCCCTTCTCCCTCATAAATTGTCTTCGGAATAAAAAAATGAAATTAAATTTACTACCAATCAACCTTCCTGTCCCTGCCCTGCCTTCAACTACATACATACTCCAACTCCCTCAGGCCTCTCTTGAATAATAAAAACATTTGTTTCCTGATGTGCCATGTTGGAAGTTGAACTGCCAGGTGTTTGTGCCGCCCACTGTTGCTGCTTAGCTTAGTCAGCCAGCTAGCTTGGTGCACATTTTGGGCCTAAACTGGATGAAAACAATATAGTGAGCTGTGAGGTGGTCAGTATTGACTGGAAATGAGTAGAAATAAATGTTATTGAGGTTAATAATATGGTAGGAACAAAAACAGGCCCACTTTATGTGATTTTAGCTGTTTTTATGATTTTTTTAAAGAAAAAATTCAGATCCAAAACCAAAACCGAATAACAAAATATGGAGGTGAGTTTTTGGCAAAACCAATCCAGATGCAAAACCAGGGGAGATCCGGTTCCAAAACCAGGGAAGATCCAGATCCAAAACCAGAGGAGATCCAGATCCAAAACCAAAACACGGTGGTCGGCGCCCATCTCTAATGTTTTATAGTATGAGATGCTCTGGCCCTTATATCTGTATATCATTTCCAGTCTTGCTGACTCATCCTGACATTTAATCACTCCTCACCTGCACACCATCCATGGTTATTCCAGCTCTGCCCGTACTCAGCAAGGCACGACTAGAGGATGGCGTGTTTGTATGGCTGCTCCATGGCGCCCAGTCACTGGAGATAATGCAGACCATAAGTCATTCCAGCTCCCATCTGGTGCTGATTTCCCCGCAGGTACTCTACGTTCCTGATGCCGATATTACCTGTGCCCCATGTCCTCCGTGACCCGCCTCTGACATCTGTTCTTTCTGCACGTCTCCCACCCCTAATTATTAGCAGCCCCTGTACCCCCTGATGCATTGCAATGAGCCTACAGCCTTTTTATTACCCTAACACATTTCATTTTTTATATGCTGTTCTTTTTCAGGCCACTTGTAAACTCATTATAAAAGTCCCCCTTGGGCTGTTTCCAATAAAATAAGGCACTTTTTTCCCACATACAATGTCTGGGCGCTTGTTCCACGCTCTCCTCTCTCCGTGGTTTATGTGAAGGCTGAGGGTGGGCTTGTTATTTCGTATTTAAAATGAAGAGGAAAATAAAGACGTCTAGGAAAGTTCAAAGCAGAAGTTGTGGCAGATTGTGACCCCGGAGTTATCGCTGCATGGAGGATACGGTCTTCTGCAAATTCCTGGAGAAAAGGTTTCTGCCATAAAAATGTGTTACACAAATAATGGCGCTCAATGTTCCCAGCGACCGTGTATATATGTAACTGTCATTTCTCACTATACCCGGCACAGTATCACTTCTATATCTGCATCTTGGATATTACTCTCAGTATCTGTTCCTGTTCTGTATGACAGGACATATACACATTATCACTTCTCTCTCTGTATCATGGATATACTCCTCAGTATCTGTTCCTGCTCTGTATGAGAGGACATATACACAGTATCACTTCTCTCTCTGTATCATGGATATACTCCTCAGTATCTGTTCCTGCTCTGTATGACAGGACATATACATAGTATCACTTCTCTCTCTGTATCATGGATATACTCCTCAGTATCTGTTCCTCTTCTGTATGAGAGGACATATACACAGTATCACTACTCTCTCTGTATCATGGATATGCTCCTCAGTATCTGTTCCTCTTCTGTATGAGAGGACATATACACAGTATCACTTCTCTCTCTGTATCATGGATATACTCCTCAGTATCTGTTCCTGTTCTGTATGAGAGGACATATACTCAGTATCACTTCTCTCTCTCCATCATGGATATACTCCTCAGTATCTGTTCCTGCTCTGTATGAGAGGACATATACACAGTATCACTTCTCTCTCTGTATCATGGATATACTCCTCAGTATCTGTTCCTGCTCTGTATGAGAGGACATATACACAGTATCACTTCTCTGTCTGCATCATGGATATACTCCTCAGTATCTGTTCCTGCTCTGTATGAGAGGACATATACATAGTATCACTTCGCTCTCTGCATCATCGATATACTCCTTAGTATCTGTTCCTGCTCTGTATGAGAGGACATATACACAGTATCACTTCTCTTTCTGTATCATGGATATACTCCTCAGTAACTGTTCCTGCTCTGTATGAGAGGACATATACACAGTATCAATTCTCTATCTGTATCATTGTTATACTCCTCAGTATCTGTTCCTGCTCTGTATGAGAGGACAAATACACAGTATCACTTCTCTCTCTGTATCATGGATATGCTCCTCAGTATCTGTTCCTCTTCTGTATGAGAGGACATATATACAGTATCACTTCTCTCTCTGTATCATGGATATACTCCTCAGTATCTGTTCCTCTTCTGTATGAGAGGACATATACATAGTATCACTTCTCTCTCTCTGTATCATGGATATACTCCTCAGTATCTGTTCCTACCTGTATGAGAGGACATATACACAGTATCACTTCTCTCTCTGTATCATGGATATACTCCTCAGTATCTGTTCCTGTTCTGTATGAGAGGACATATACACAGTATCACTTCTCTCTCTGTATCATGGATATACTCCTCAATATCTGTTCCTGCTCTGTATGAGAGGACATATACACAGTATCACTTCTATATCTGCATCTTGGATATTACTCTCAGTATCTGTTCCTGTTCTGTATGAGAGAACATATACACAGTATCACTTCTCTCTCTGCATCATGGATATACTTCTCAGTATATGTTCCTCTTCAGTATGAGAGGACATATACATAGTATCACTTCTCTCTCTGTATCATGGATATACTCGTCAGTAGCTGTTCCTCTTCTGTATGAGAGGACATATACATAGTATCACTTCTCTCTCTCTGTATCATGGATATACTTCTCAGTAGCTGTTCCAGCTCTGAATGAGAGGACATATACATAGTATGACTTCTCTTTCTGTATCATGGATATACTCCTCAGTATCTGTTCCTCTTCTGTATGAGAGGACATATAAATAGTATCACTTCTCTCTCTGTATCATGGATATATTCCTCAGTATCTGTTCCTCTTCTGTATGAGAGGACATATACACAGTATCACTTCTCTCTCTGTATCATGGATTTACTCCTCAGTATCTGTTCCTCTTCTGTATGTGAGGACATATACATAGTACACCTCTCTCTCTGTATCATGGATATACTCCTCAGTATCTGTTCCTGCCTGTATGAGAGGACATTTACACAGTATCACTTCTCTCTCTGTATCATGGATATACTCCTCAGTATCTGTTCCTCTTCTGTATGAGAGGACATATACACAGTATCACTTCTCTCTCTGTATCATGGATATACTCCTCAGTATCTGTTCCTGTTCTGTATGAGATTACATATACACAGTATCACTTCTCTCTCTGCATCATGGATATACTCCTCAGTATATGTTTCTCTTCTGTATGAGAGGACATATACATAGTATCACTTCTCTCTCTTTATCATGGATATACTCCTCAGTAGCTGTTCCTGCTCTGAATGAGAGGACATATACATAGTATGACTTCTCTTTTTGTATCATGGATATACTCCTCAATATCTGTTCCTCATCTGTATGAGAGGAAATATACACAGTATCACTTCTCTCTCTGTATCATGGATATACTCCTCAGTATCTGTTCCTGTTCTGTATGACAGGACATATACACAGTATCACTTCTCTCTGCATCATTGATATACTCCTCAGTATCTGTTCCTGTTCTGTATAAGAGGACATATACACAGTATCACTTGTCTCTCTGCATCATGGATATACTCCTAGTTATCTGTTCCTGTTCTGTATGAGAGGACATATACACAGTGTCACTTCTCTCTCTGCATCATGGATATACTCCTCAGTATCTGTTCCTCTTCTATATGAGAGGACATATACACAGTATCACTTCTCTCTCTGTATCATGGATATACTCCTCAGTATCTGTTCCTGCCTGTATGAGAGGACATATACATAGTATCACTTCTCTCTCTGCATCATGGATATACTCCTCAGTATATGTTCCTGCTCTGTATGAGAGGACATATACATAGTATCTCTTCTCTCTCTGTATCATGGATATTACTCCTCAGTATATCTTCCTGCCCTGTTTGAGAGGACATATATACACAGTATCACTTCTCTCTCTGTATCATGGATATACTCCTCAATATCTGTTCCTGTTCTGTATGAGAGGACATATACACAGTATAACTTCTCTATCTGCATCATGGATATACTCCACAGTATCTGTTTCTCTTCTGTATGAGAGAACATATACACAGTATCACATCTCTCTCTGTATCATGGATATACTCCTCATTATCTGTTCCTCTTCTGTATGAGAGGACATATACATAGTATCACTTCTCTCTCTGTATCATGGATATACTCCTCAGTATATGTTCCTCTTCTGTATGAGAGGACATATACATAGTATGTCTTCTCTCTGTATCATGGATATTACTCCTCAGTATATGTTTCTGCTCTGTTTGAGAGGACATATACATAGTATCACTTCTCTCTCTGCATCATGTATATACTCCTCAGTATCTGTTCCTGTTCTGTATGAGAGGACATATACACAGTATCACTTCTCTCTCTGTATCATGGATATACTCCTCAGTATCTGTTCCTTCTCTGTATGAGAGGACATATACACAGTATCACTTCTCTCTCTGCATCATGGATATACTCCTCATTATCTGTTCCTGTTCTGTATGAGAGGACATATACACAGTGTCACTTCTCTCTCTGCATCATGGATATACTCCTCAGTATCTGTTCCTCTTCTATATGAGAGGAGATATACACAGTATCACTTCTCTCTCTGTATCATGGATATACTCCTCAGTATCTGTTCCTGCCTGTATGAGAGGACATATACATAGTATCACTTCTCTCTCTGCATCATGGATATACTCCTCAGTATATGTTCCTGTTCTGTATGAGAGGACATATACACAGTATCACTTCTCTCTCTGTATCATGGATATACTCCTCAGTATCTGTTCCTTCTCTGTATGAGAGGACATATACACAGTATCACTTCTCTCTCTGCATCATGGATATACTCCTCAGTATCTGTTCCTCTTCTGCATGAGAGGACATATACACAGTATCACTTCTCTCTCTGCATCATGGATATACTCCTCAGTATCTGTTCCTGCTCTGTATGAGAGGACATATACACAGTATCACTTCTCTCTCTGTATCATGGATATACTCCTCAGTATCTGTTCCTCTTCTGTATGAGAGGACATATACACAGTATCACTTCTCTCTCTGCATCATGGATATACTCCTCAGTATCTGTTCCTCTTTTGTATGAGAGGACATATACACAGTATCACTTATCTCTCTGTATCATGTATATAATCTTCAGTATCTGTTCCTGTTCTGTATGAGAGGACATATACACAGTATCACTTCTCTCTCTTTATCATGGATATACTCCTCAGTATCTGTTCCTGATCTGGATGAGAGGACATATACACAGTATCACTTCTCTCTCTGCATCATGGATATACTCCTCAGTATCTGTTCCTGTTCTGTATGAGAGGACATATACACAGTATCACTTCTCTCTCTGTATCATGGATATACTCCTCAGTATCTGTTCCTGCTCTGTATGAGAGGACATATTCACAGTATCACTTCTCTCTCTGTATCATGGATATATTCCTCTGTATCTGTTCGTCTTCTGTATGAGAGGACATATACACAGTATCACTTCTCTCTCTGTATCATGGATATACTCCTCAGTATCTGTTCTTCTTCTGTATGAGAGGACATATACATAGTATCACCTCTCTCTCTGTATCATGGATATACTCCGCAGTATCTGTTCCAGCCTGTATGAGAGGACATATACACAGTATCACTTCTCTCTCTGTATCATGGATATACTCCTCAGTATCTGTTCCTCTTCTGTATGAGAGAACATATACACAGTATCACTTCTCTCTCTGTATCATGGATATACTCCTCAGTATCTGTTCCTCTTCTGTATGAGAGGACATATACACAGTATCACTTCTCTCTCTGTATCATGGATATAATCCACAGTATCTGTTCCTGCCTGTATGAGAGGACATATACACAGTATCTCTTCTCTCTCTGTGTCATGGATATACTCCTCAGTATCTGTTCCTCTTCTGTATGAGAGGACATATACACAGTATCACTTCTCTCTCTGTATCATGGATTTACTCCTCAGTATCTGTTCCTCTTCTGTATGTGAGGACATATACATAGTACACCTCTCTCTCTGTATCATGGATATACTCCTCAGTATCTGTTCCTGCCTGTATGAGAGGACATTTACACAGTATCACTTCTCTCTCTGTATCATGGATATACTCCTCAGTATCTGTTCCTCTTCTGTATGAGAGGACATATACACAGTATCACTTCTCTCTCTGTATCATGGATTTACTCCTCAGTATCTGTTCCTCTTCTGTATGAGAGGACATATACACAGTATCACTTCTCTCTCTGTATCATGGATATACTCCTCAGTATCTGTTCCTGTTCTGTATGAGATTACATATACACAGTATCACTTCTCTCTCTGCATCATGGATATACTCCTCAGTATATGTTTCTCTTCTGTATGAGAGGACATATACATAGTATCATTTCTCTCTCTTTATCATGGATATACTCCTCAGTAGCTGTTCCTGCTCTGAATGAGAGGACATATACATAGTATGACTTCTCTTTTTGTATCATGGATATACTCCTCAATATCTGTTCCTCATCTGTATGAGAGGAAATATACACAGTATCACTTCTCTCTCTGTATCATGGATATACTCCTCAGTATCTGTTCCTGTTCTGTATGACAGGACATATACACAGTATCACTTCTCTCTGCATCATTGATATACTCCTCAGTATCTGTTCCTGTTCTGTATAAGAGGACATATACACAGTATCACTTGTCTCTCTGCATCATGGATATACTCCTAGTTTTCTGTTCCTGTTCTGTATGAGAGGACATATACACAGTGTCACTTCTCTCTCTGCATCATGGATATACTCCTCAGTATCTGTTCCTCTTCTATATGAGAGGACATATACACAGTATCACTTCTCTCTCTGTATCATGGATATACTCCTCAGTATCTGTTCCTGCCTGTATGAGAGGACATATACATAGTATCACTTCTCTCTCTGCATCATGGATATACTCCTCAGTATATGTTCCTGCTCTGTATGAGAGGACATATACATAGTATCTCTTCTCTCTCTGTATCATGGATATTACTCCTCAGTATATCTTCCTGCCCTGTTTGAGAGGACATATATACACAGTATCACTTCTCTCTCTGTATCATGGATATACTCAATATCTGTTCCTGTTCTGTATGAGAGGACATATACACAGTATAACTTCTCTATCTGCATCATGGATATACTCCACAGTATCTGTTCCTCTTCTGTATGAGAGAACATATACACAGTATCACATCTCTCTCTGTATCATGGATATACTCCTCAGTATATGTTCCTCTTCTGTATGAGAGGACATATACATAGTATGTCTTCTCTCTGTATCATGGATATTACTCCTCAGTATATGTTTCTGCTCTGTTTGAGAGGACATATACATAGTATCACTTCTCTCTCTGCATCATGTATATACTCCTCAGTATCTGTTCCTGTTCTGTATGAGAGGACATATACACAGTATCACTTCTCTCTCTGTATCATGGATATACTCCTCAGTATCTGTTCCTTCTCTGTATGAGAGGACATATACACAGTATCACTTCTCTCTCTGCATCATGGATATACTCCTCATTATCTGTTCCTGCCTGTATGAGAGAACATATACACAGTATCACTTCTCTCTCTGTATCATGGATATACTCCTCAGTATCTGTTCCTCTTCTGTATGAGAGGACATATACACAGTATCACTTCTCTCTCTGTATCATGGATTTACTCCTCAGTATCTGTTCCTCTTCTGTATGAGAGGACATATACACAGTATCACTTCTCTCTCTGTATCATGGATTTACTCCTCAGTATCTGTTCCTCTTCTGTATGTGAGGACATATACATAGTACACCTCTCTCTCTGTATCATGGATATACTCCTCAGTATCTGTTCCTGCCTGTATGAGAGGACATTTACACAGTATCACTTCTCTCTCTGTATCATGGATATACTCCTCAGTATCTGTTCCTCTTCTGTATGAGAGGACATATACACAGTATCACTTCTCTCTCTGTATCATGGATATACTCCTCAGTATCTGTTCCTGTTCTGTATGAGATTACATATACACAGTATCACTTCTCTCTCTGCATCATGGATATACTCCTCAGTATATGTTTCTCTTCTGTATGAGAGGACATATACATAGTATCATTTCTCTCTCTTTATCATGGATATACTCCTCAGTAGCTGTTCCTGCTCTGTTTGAGAGGACATATACATAGTATCACTTCTCTCTCTGCATCATGTATATACTCCTCAGTATCTGTTCCTGTTCTGTATGAGAGGACATATACACAGTATCACTTCTCTCTCTGTATCATGGATATACTCCTCAGTATCTGTTCCTTCTCTGTATGAGAGGACATATACACAGTATCACTTCTCTCTCTGCATCATGGATATACTCCACAGTATCTGTTCCTCTTCTGTATGAGAGAACATATACACAGTATCACATCTCTCTCTGTATCATGGATATACTCCTCATTATCTGTTCCTCTTCTGTATGAGAGGACATATACATAGTATCACTTCTCTCTCTGTATCATGGATATACTCCTCAGTATATGTTCCTCTTCTGTATGAGAGGACATATACATAGTATGTCTTCTCTCTGTATCATGGATACTACTCCTCAGTATATGTTTCTGCTCTGTTTGAGAGGACATATACATAGTATCACTTCTCTCTCTGCATCATGTATATACTCCTCAGTATCTGTTCCTGTTCTGTATGAGAGGACATATACACAGTATCACTTCTCTCTCTGTATCATGGATATACTCCTCAGTATCTGTTCCTTCTCTGTATGAGAGGACATATACACAGTATCACTTCTCTCTCTGCATCATGGATATACTCCTCATTATCTGTTCCTGCCTGTATGAGAGGACATATACACAGTATCTCTTCTCTCTCTGTGTCATGGATATACTCGTCAGTATCTGTTCCTGCTCTGTATGAGAGGACATATACATAGTATGACTTCGCTCTCTGTATCATGGATATACTCCTCAGTATCAGTTCCTGCTCTGTATGAGAGAACATATACACAGTATCACTTCTCTCTCTGTATCATGGATATACTCCTCAGTATCTGTTCCTCTTCTGTATGAGAGGACATATACACAGTATCACTTCTCTCTCTGTATCATGGATTTACTCCTCAGTATCTGTTCCTCTTCTGTATGTGAGGACATATACATAGTACACCTCTCTCTCTGTATCATGGATATACTCCTCAGTATCTGTTCCTGCCTGTATGAGAGGACATTTACACAGTATCACTTCTCTCTCTGTATCATGGATATACTCCTCAGTATCTGTTCCTCTTCTGTATGAGAGGACATATACACAGTATCACTTCTCTCTCTGTATCATGGATATACTCCTCAGTATCTGTTCCTGTTCTGTATGAGATTACATATACACAGTATCACTTCTCTCTCTGCATCATGGATATACTCCTCAGTATATGTTTCTCTTCTGTATGAGAGGACATATACATAGTATCATTTCTCTCTCTTTATCATGGATATACTCCTCAGTAGCTGTTCCTGCTCTGAATGAGAGGACATATACATAGTATGACTTCTCTTTTTGTATCATGGATATACTCCTCAATATCTGTTCCTCATCTGTATGAGAGGACATATACACAGTATCTCTTCTCTCTCTGTGTCATGGATATACTCGTCAGTATCTGTTCCTGCTCTGTATGAGAGGACATATACACAGTATCACTTCTCTCTCTGCATCATGGATATACTCCTCAGTATCTGTTCCTCTTCTGCATGAGAGGACATATACACAGTATCACTTCTCTCTCTGCATCATGGATATACTCCTCAGTATCTGTTCCTGCTCTGTATGAGAGGACATATACACAGTATCACTTCTCTCTCTGTATCATGGATATACTCCTCAGTATCTGTTCCTCTTCTGTATGAGAGGACATATACATAGTATCACTTCTCTCTCTGTATCATGGATATACTCCTCAGTATATGTTCCTCTTCTGTATGAGAGGACATATACATAGTATGTCTTCTCTCTGTATCATGGATATTACTCCTCAGTATATGTTTCTGCTCTGTTTGAGAGGACATATACATAGTATCACTTCTCTCTCTGCATCATGTATATACTCCTCAGTATCTGTTCCTGTTCTGTATGAGAGGACATATACACAGTATCACTTCTCTCTCTGTATCATGGATATACTCCTCAGTATCTGTTCCTTCTCTGTATGAGAGGACATATACACAGTATCACTTCTCTCTCTGCATCATGGATATACTCCTCATTATCTGTTCCTGTTCTGTATGAGAGGACATATACACAGTGTCACTTCTCTCTCTGCATCATGGATATACTCCTCAGTATCTGTTCCTCTTCTATATGAGAGGAGATATACACAGTATCACTTCTCTCTCTGTATCATGGATATACTCCTCAGTATCTGTTCCTGCCTGTATGAGAGGACATATACATAGTATCACTTCTCTCTCTGCATCATGGATATACTCCTCAGTATATGTTCCTGTTCTGTATGAGAGGACATATACACAGTATCACTTCTCTCTCTGTATCATGGATATACTCCTCAGTATCTGTTCCTTCTCTGTATGAGAGGATATATACACAGTATCACTTCTCTCTCTGCATCATGGATATACTCCTCAGTATCTGTTCCTCTTCTGCATGAGAGGACATATACACAGTATCACTTCTCTCTCTGCATCATGGATATACTCCTCAGTATCTGTTCCTGCTCTGTATGAGAGGACATATACACAGTATCACTTCTCTCTCTGTATCATGGATATACTCCTCAGTATCTGTTCCTCTTCTGTATGAGAGGACATATACACAGTATCACTTCTCTCTCTGCATCATGGATATACTCCTCAGTATCTGTTCCTCTTTTGTATGAGAGGACATATACACAGTATCACTTATCTCTCTGTATCATGTATATAATCTTCAGTATCTGTTCCTGTTCTGTATGAGAGGACATATACACAGTATCACTTCTCTCTCTTTATCATGGATATACTCCTCAGTATCTGTTCCTGATCTGGATGAGAGGACATATACACAGTATCACTTCTCTCTCTGCATCATGGATATACTCCTCAGTATATGTTCTTCTTCTGTATGAGAGGACATATACATAGTATCACCTCTCTCTCTGTATCATGGATATACTCCGCAGTATCTGTTCCAGCCTGTATGAGAGGACATATACACAGTATCACTTCTCTCTCTGTATCATGGATATACTCCTCAGTATCTGTTCCTCTTCTGTATGAGAGAACATATACACAGTATCACTTCTCTCTCTGTATCATGGATATACTCTTCAGCATCTGTTCCTCTTCTGTATGAGAGGACATATACACAGTATCACTTCTCTCTCTGTATCATGGATATAATCCACAGTATCTGTTCCTGCCTGTATGAGAGGACATATACACAGTATCTCTTCTCTCTCTGTGTCATGGATATACTCGTCAGTATCTGTTCCTGCTCTGTATGAGAGGACATATACATAGTATGACTTCGCTCTCTGTATCATGGATATACTCCTCAGTATCAGTTCCTGCTCTGTATGAGAGAACATATACACAGTATCACTTCTCTCTCTGTATCATGGATATACTCCTCAGTATCTGTTCCTCTTCTGTATGAGAGGACATATACACAGTATCACTTCTCTCTCTGTATCATGGATTTACTCCTCAGTATCTGTTCCTCTTCTGTATGTGAGGACATATACATAGTACACCTCTCTCTCTGTATCATGGATATACTCCTCAGTATCTGTTCCTGCCTGTATGAGAGGACATTTACACAGTATCACTTCTCTCTCTGTATCATGGATATACTCCTCAGTATCTGTTCCTCTTCTGTATGAGAGGACATATACACAGTATCACTTCTCTCTCTGTATCATGGATATACTCCTCAGTATCTGTTCCTGTTCTGTATGAGATTACATATACACAGTATCACTTCTCTCTCTGCATCATGGATATACTCCTCAGTATATGTTTCTCTTCTGTATGAGAGGACATATACATAGTATCACTTCTCTCTCTTTATCATGGATATACTCCTCAGTATCTGTCCCTGTTCTGTATGAGAGGACATATACACAGTATCACTTCTCTCTCTGTATCATGGATATACTCCTCAGTATCTGTTCCTGCTCTGTATGAGAGGACATATTCACAGTATCACTTCTCTCTCTGTATCATGGATATATTCCTCAGTATCTGTTCGTCTTCTGTATGAGAGGACATATACACAGTATCACTTCTCTCTCTGTATCATGGATATACTCCTCAGTATCTGTTCTTCTTCTGTATGAGAGGACATATACATAGTATTACCTCTCTCTCTGTATCATGGATATACTCCGCAGTATCTGTTCCAGCCTGTATGAGAGGACATATACACAGTATCACTTCTCTCTCTGTATCATGGATATACTCCTCAGTATCTGTTCCTCTTCTGTATGAGAGAACATATACACAGTATCACTTCTCTCTCTGTATCATGGATATACTCCTCAGTATCTGTTCCTCTTCTGTATGAGAGGACATATACACAGTATCACTTCTCTCTCTGTATCATAGATATACTCCTCAGTATCTGTTCCTTTTCTGTATGAGTGGAGATATACACAGTATCTCTTCTCTCTCTGTGTCATGGATATACTCGTCAGTATCTGTTCCTGCTCTGTATGAGAGGACATATACATAGTATGACTTCGCTCTCTGTATCATGGATATACTCCTCAGTATCTGTTCCTGTTCTGTTTAAGAGGACATATACACAGTATCACTTCTCTCTCTGCATCATGGATATACTCCTCATTATCTGTTCCTGTTCTGTATGAGAGGACATATACACAGTATCACTTCTCTCTCTGCATCATGGATATTCTCCTCAGTATCTGTTCCTGCCTGTATGAGAGGACATATACATAGTATCACTTCTCTCTCTGCATCATGGATATACTCCTCAGTATATGTTCCAGCTCTGTATGAGAGGACACATACACAGTATCTCTTCTCTCTCTGTATCATGGATATTACTCCTCAGTATATCTTCCTGCCCTGTTTGAGAGGACATATACACAGTATCACTTCTCTCTCTGTATCATGGATATACTCCTCAATATCTGTTCCTGTTCTGTATGAGAGGACATATACACAGTATAACCTCTCTATCTGCATCATGGATATACTCCTCAGTATCTGTTCCTGTTCTGTATGAGAGGACATATACACAGTATCACTTCTCTCTCTGCATCATGGCAGTGGCATCACAAGGCGGGTGCGGGGGGTGCGGCTCGCACCCGGGTGTCACCTGCCGAGGGGTGACACCAAGGTGCAGGATCCCTCTCAGTGACAGGAGCCGGGTGCTGCACTATAGCATTAAGTGCAGCACTCGGCTCCTGTCAGTGAGGGAGCCGGCACTGCCCATGCCCGCACCTTCTGCACCCCCCGCCGGCACCACCGTGACCCCATTGATACCTAATGTATCATTTTGTTAACCACGGCCACGGGCCGGGTTCGCACCGCGAGGCCACGCACCTCCCGAAGGCCCGACATGCGAGGCCACGCCACCGACACACACACTCCCGAAGACCACGCCCCCATTTCGGCAGGTGCCACGCGCATGGTGTCCCTCCCCGCAGCGGGTGTCACCGTGGGGAGGGATACCACTGCATCATGGATATACTCCTCAGTATCTGTTCCTGCCTGTATGAGAGGACATATACATAGTATCACTTCTCTCTCTGTATCATGGATATACTCCTCAGTATCTGTTCCTGTTCTGTATGAGAGGACATAAACACAGTATCAATTCTCTCTCTGTATCATGGATGTACTCCTCAGTATCTGTTCCTGCTCTGTATGAGAGGACATATACACAGTATCACTTCTCTCTCTGTTTGATGGATATACTCCTCAGTATCTGTTCCTCTTCTGTATGAGAGGACATATACACAGTATTACTTCTCTCTCTGTATCATGGATATACTCCTCAGTATCTGTTCCCCTTCTGTATGAGAGGACATATACATAGTATCACTTCTCTCTGTGTATCATGGATATACTCCTCAGTATCTGTTCCTGCCTGTATGAGAGGACATATACACAGTATCACTTAACTCTCTGTATCATGGATATACTCCTCAGTATCTGTTCCTCTTCTGTATGAGAGAACATATACACAGTATCACTTCTCTCTCTGTATCATGGATATACTCCTCATTATCTGTTCCTGTTCTGTATGAGAGGACATATACATAGTATCTCTTCTCTCTGTATCATGGATATTACTCCTCAGTATATGTTTCTGCTCTGTTTGAGAGGACATATACATAGTATCACTTCTCTCTCTGCATCATGTATATACTCCTCAGTATCTGTTCCTCTTCTGTATATGAGGACATATACATAGTATCACCTCTCTCTCTGTATCATGGATATACTCCTCAGTATCTGTTCCTGCCTGTATGAGAGGACATTTACACAGTATCACTTCTCTCTCTGTATCATGGATATACTCCTCAGTATCTGTTCCTCTTCTGTATGAGAGGACATATACACAGTATCACTTCTCTCTCTGTATCATGGATATACTCCTCAGTATCTGTTCCTGTTCTGTATGAGATTACATATACACAGTATCACTTCTCTCTCTGCATCATGGATATGCTCCTCAGTATATGTTCCTCTTCTGTATGAGAGGACATATACATAGTATCACTTCTCTCTCTTTATCATGGATATACTCCTCAGTAGCTGTTCCTGCTCTGAATGAGAGGACATATACATAGTATGACTTCTCTTTTTGTATCATGGATATACTCCTCAATATCTGTTCCTCATCTGTATGAGAGGAAATATACACAGTATCACTTCTCTCTCTGTATCATGGATATACTCCTCAGTATCTGTTCCTGTTCTGTATGACAGGACATATACACAGTATCACTTCTCTCTCTGCATCATTGATATACTCCTCAGTATCTGTTCCTGTTCTGTATAAGAGGACATATACACAGTATCACTTCTCTCTCTGCATCATGGATATACTTCTCATTATCTGTTCCTGTTCTGTATGAGAGGACATATACACAGTGTCACTTCTCTCTCTGCATCATGGATATACTCCTCAGTATCTGTTCCTCTTCTATATGAGAGGACATATACACAGTATCACTTCTCTCTCTGTATCATGGATATACTCCTTAGTATCTGTTCCTGCCTGTATGAGAGGACATATACATAGTATCACTTCTCTCTCTGCATCATGGATATACTCCTCAGTATATGTTCCTGCTCTGTATGAGAGGACATATACATAGTATCTCTTCTCTCTCTGTATCATGGATATTACTCCTCAGTATATCTTCCTGCCCTGTTTGAGAGGACATATATACACAGTATCACTTCTCTCTCTGTATCATGGATATACTCCTCAATATCTGTTCCTGTTCTGTATGAGAGGACATATACACAGTATAACTTCTCTATCTGCATCATGGATATACTCCACAGTATCTATTCCTCTGCTGTATGAGAGAACATATACACAGTATCACATCTCTCTCTGTATCATGGATATACTCCTCATTATCTGTTCCTCTTCTGTATGAGAGGACATATACATAGTATCACTTCTCTCTCTGTATCATGGATATACTCCTCAGTATATGTTCCTCTTCTGTATGAGAGGACATATAAATAGTATGTCTTCTCTCTGTATCATGGATATTACTCCTCAGTATATGTTTCTGCTCTGTTTGAGAGGACATATACATAGTATCACTTCTCTCTCTGCATCATGTATATACTCCTCAGTATCTGTTCCTGTTCTGTATGAGAGGACATATACACAGTATCACTTCTCTCTCTGCATCATGGATATACTCCTCATTATCTGTTCCTGTTCTGTATGAGAGGACATATACACAGTGTCACTTCTCTCTCTGCATCATGGATATACTCCTCAGTATCTGTTCCTCTTCTATATGAGAGGACATATACACAGTATCACTTCTCTCTCTGTATCATGGATATACTCCTCAGTATCTGTTCCTGCCTGTATGAGAGGACATATACATAGTATCACTTCTCTCTCTGCATCATGGAAATACTCCTCAGTATATGTTCCTGCTCTGTATGAGAGGACATATACATAGTATCTCTTCTCTCTCTGTATCATGGATATTACTCCTCAGTATATCTTCCTGCCCTGTTTGAGAGGACATATATACACAGTATCACTTCTCTCTCTGTATCATGGATATACTCCTCAATATCTGTTCCTTTTCTGTATGAGAGGACATATACACAGTATAACTTCTCTATCTGCATCATGGATATACTCCACAGTATATGTTCCTCTTCTGTATGAGAGGACATCTACATAGTATCACTTCTCTTTCTGTATCATGGATATACTCCTCAGTATCTGTTGCTTCTCTGTATGAGAGGACATATACACAGTATCACTTCTCTCTCTGCATCATGGATATACTCCTCATTATCTGTTCCTGTTCTGTATGAGAGGACATATACACAGTGTCACTTCTCTCTCTGCATCATGGATATACTCCTCAGTATCTGTTCCTCTTCTATATGAGAGGAGATATACACAGTATCACTTCTCTCTCTGTATCATGGATATACTCCTCAGTATCTGTTCCTGCCTGTATGAGAGGACATATACATAGTATCACTTCTCTCTCTGCATCATGGATATACTCCTCAGTATCTGTTCCTCTTCTGCATGAGAGGACATATACACAGTATCACTTCTCTCTCTGCATCATGGATATACTCCTCAGTATCTTTTCCTGCTCTGTTTGAGAGGACATATACACAGTATCACTTCTCTCTCTGCATCATGGATATACTCCTCAGTATCTGTTCCTCTTCTGCATGAGAGGACATATACACAGTATCACTTCTCTCTCTGCATCATGGATATACTCCTCAGTATCTGTTCCTGCTCTGTATGAGAGGACATATACACAGTATCACTTCTCTCTCTGTATCATGGATATACTCCTCAGTATCTGTTCCTCTTCTGTATGAGAAGACATATACACAGTATCACTTCTCTCTCTGCATCATGGATATACTCCTCAGTATCTGTTCCTCTTCTGTATGAGAGGACATATACACAGTATCACTTATCTCTCTGTATCATGTATATAATCTTCAGTATCTGTTCCTGTTCTGTATGAGAGGACATATACACAGTATCACTTCTCTCTCTTTATCATGGACATACTCCTCAGTATCTGTTCCTGCTCTGGATGAGAGGACATATACTCAGTATCACTTCTCTCTCTGTATCATGGATATACTCCTCAGTATCTGTTCCTGTTCTGTATGAGAGGACATATACACAGTATCACTTCTCTCTCTGTATCATGGATATACTCCTCAGTATCTGTTCCTGCTCTGTATGAGAGGACATATACACAGTATCACTTCTCTCTCTGTATCATGGATATATTCCTCAGTATCTGTTCGTCTTCTGTATGAGAGGACATATACACAGTATCACTTCTCTCTCTGTATCATGGATATACTCCTCAGTATCTGTTCTTCTTCTGTATGAGAGGACATATACATAGTATCACCTCTCTCTCTGTATCATGGATATACTCCGCAGTATCTGTTCCTGCCTGTATTAGAGGACATATACACAGTATCACTTCTCTCTCTGTATCATGGATATACTCCTCAGTATCTGTTCCTCTTCTGTATGAGAGAACATATACACAGTATCACTTCTCTCTCTGTATCATGGATATACTCCTCAGTATCTGTTCCTCTTCTGTATGAGAGGACATATACACAGTATCACTTCTCTCTCTGTATCATAGATATACTCCTCAGTATCTGTTCCTTTTCTGTATGAGAGGAGATATACACAGTATCTCTTCTCTCTCTGTGTCATGGATATACTCGTCAGTATCTGTTCCTGTTCTGTATGAGAGGACATATACATAGTATGACTTCGCTCTCTGTATCATGGATATACTCCTCAGTATCTGTTCCTGTTCTGTATAAGAGGACATATACACAGTATCACTTCTCTCTCTGCATCATGGATATACTCCTCATTATCTGTTCCTGTTCTGTATGAGAGGACATATACACAGTATCACTTCTCTCTCTGCATCATGGATATTCTCCTCAGTATCTGTTCCTGCCTGTATGAGAGGACATATACATAGTATCACTTCTCTCTCTGCATCATGGATATACTCCTCAGTATATGTTCCAGCTCTGTATGAGAGGACACATACATAGTATCTCTTCTCTCTCTGTATCATGGATATTACTCCTCAGTATATCTTCCTGCCCTGTTTGAGAGGACATATACACAGTATCACTTCTCTCTCTGTATCATGGATATACTCCTCAGTATCTGTTCCTGTTCTGTATGAGAGGACATATACACAGTATAACCTCTCTATCTGCATCATGGATATACTCCTCAGTATCTGTTCCTGTTCTGTATGAGAGGACATATACACAGTATCACTTCTCTCTCTGCATCATGGCAGTGGCATCACAAGGCGGGTGCGGGGGGTGCGGCTCGCACCCGGGTGTCACCTGCCGAGGGGTGACACCAAGGTGCAGGATCCCTCTCAGTGACAGGAGCCGGGTGCTGCACTATAGCATTAAGTGCAGCACTCGGCTCCTGTCAGTGAGGGAGCCGGCACTGCCCAAGCCCGCACCTCCTGCACCCCCCGCCGGCACCACCGTGACCCCATTGATACCTAATGTATCATTTTGTTAACCACGGCCACGGGCCGGGTTCGCGCCACGAGGCCACGCACCTCCCGAAGGCCCGACATGCGAGGCCACGCCACCGACACACACACTCCCGAAGACCACGCCCCCATTTCGGCAGGTGCCACGAGCATGGTGTCCCTCCCCGCAGCGGGTGTCACCGTGGGGAGGGATGCCACTGCATCATGGATATACTCCTCAGTATCTGTTCCTGCCTGTATGAGAGAACATATACATAGTATCACTTCTCTCTCTGTATCATGGATATACTCCTCAGTATCTGTTCCTGTTCTGTATGAGAGGACATAAACACAGTATCAATTCTCTCTCTGTATCATGGATGTACTCCTCAGTATCTGTTCCTGCTCTGTATGAGAGGACATATACACAGTATCACTTCTCTCTCTGTTTGATGGATATACTCCTCAGTATCTGTTCCTCTTCTGTATGAGAGGACATATACACAGTATCACTTCTCTCTCTGTATCATGGATATACTCCTCAGTATCTGTTCCCCTTCTGTATGAGAGGACATATACATAGTATCACTTCTCTCTGTGTATCATGGATATACTCCTCAGTATCTGTTCCTGCCTGTATGAGAGGACATATACACAGTATCACTTAACTCTCTGTATCATGGATATACTCCTCAGTATCTGTTCCTCTTCTGTATGAGAGAACATATACACAGTATCACTTCTCTCTCTGTATCATGGATATACTCCTCATTATCTGTTCCTGTTCTGTATGAGAGGACATATACATAGTATCTCTTCTCTCTGTATCATGGATATTACTCCTCAGTATATGTTTCTGCTCTGTTTGAGAGGACATATACATAGTATCACTTCTCTCTCTCTGTATCATGGATATACTTCTCAGTAGCTGTTCCTGCTATGAATGAGAGGACATATACATAGTATGACTTCTCTTTCTGTATCATGGATATACTCCTCAGTATCTGTTCCTCATCTGTATGAGAGGAAATATACATAGTATCACTTCTCTCTCTGTATCATGGATATACTCCTCAGTATCTGTTCCTCTTCTGTATGAGAGGACATATACACAGTATCACTTCTCTCTCTGTTTCATGGATATACTCCTCAGTATCTGTTCTTGTTCTGTATGAGAGGACAAATACAAAGTATGACTTCTCTCTCTGTATCATGGATATACTCCTCAGTATCTGTTCCTGCCTGTATGAGAGGACATACACACAGTATCACTTCTCTCTCTGTATCATGGATATACTCCCCAGTATCTGTTCCTCTTCTGTATGAGAGGACATATACACTGTATCACTTCTCTCTCTGTATCATGGATATAATCCTCAGTATCTGTTCCTCTTCTGTATGAGAGGACATATACACAGTATCACTTCTCTCTCTGTATCATGGATATACTCCTCAGTATCTGTTCCTCTTCTATATGAGAGGACATATACAAAGTATGACTTCTCTCTCTGCATCATGGATATACTCCTCAGTATCTGTTCCTGCTCTGTATGAGAGGACATATACACAGTATCACTTCTCTCTCTGTATCATGGATATACTCCTCAGTATCTGTTCCTCTTCTGTATGAGAGGACATATACACAGTATCACTTCTCTCTCTGCATCATGGATATACTCCTCAGTACCTGTTCCTGTTCTGTATGAGAGGACATATACACAGTATCACTTCTCTCTCTGTATCATGAATATACTCCTCAATATCTGTTCCTCTTCTATATGAGAGGACATATACAAAGTATGACTTCTCTCTCTGTATCATGGATATACTCCTCAGTATCTGTTCCTGCCTGTATGAGAGGACATATACACAGTATCACTTCTCTCTCTGTATCATGGATATTACTCCTCAGTATATGTTCCTGCTCCGTATGAGAGGACATATACACAGTATCACTTCTCTCTCTGCATCATGGATATAATCCTCAGTATCTGTTCCTGCTCTGTATGAGAGGACATTTACAAAGTATGACTTCTCTCTCTGTATCATGGATATACTCCTCAGTATCTGTTCCTGCCTGTATGAGAGGACATATACACAGTATCACTTCTCTCTCTGTATCATGGATATACTCCCCAGTATCTGTTCCTCTTCTGTATGAGAGGAGATATACACAGTATCACTTCTCTCTCTGTATCATGGATATACTCCTCAGTATCTGTTCCACTTCTATATGAGAGGACATATACAAAGTATGACTTCACTCTCTGTATCATGGATATACTCCTCAGTATCTGTTCCTCTTATGTATGAGAGGACATATACACAGTATCACTTCTCTCTCTGTTTCATGGATATACTCCTCAGTATCTGTTCCTCTTCTATATGAGAGGACATATACAAAGTATGACTTCTCTCTCTGCATCATGGATATACTCCTCAGTATCTGTTCCTGCTCTGTATGAGAGGACATATACACAGTTTCACTTCTCTCTCTGTATCATGGATATACTCCCCAGTATCTGTTCCTCTTCTGTATGAGAGGACATATACACAGTATCACTTCTTTCTCTGCATCATGGATATACTCCTCAGTACCTGTTCCTGTTCTGTATGAGAGGACATATACACAGTATCACTTCTCTCTCTGCATCATGGATATACTCCTCAGTATCTGTTCCTGCTCTGTATGAGAGGACATATACACAGTTTCACTTCTCTCTCTGTATCATGGATATACTCCCCAGTATCTGTTCCTCTTCTGTATGAGAGGACATATACACAGTATCACTTCTCTCTCTGCATCATGGATATACTCCTCAGTACCTGTTCCTGTTCTGTATGAGAGGACATATACACAGTATCACTTCTCTCTCTGTATCATGGATATACTCCTCAGTATCTGTTCCTGTTCTGAATGAGAGGACATATACACAGTATCACTTCTCTCTCTGCATCATGGATATACTCCTCAGTATCTATTCCTGTTCTGTATAAGAGGACAAATACACAGTATCACTTCTCTCTCTGAATCATGGATTTACTCCTCAGTGTCTGTTCCTCTACTGTATGAGAGGGCATATACACCGTATCACTTCTATCTCTGCATCATGGATATACTCCTCAGTATCTGTTCCTGCCTGTAAGAGAGGACATATACATAGTATCACTTCTCTCTCTGTATCATGGATATACTCCTCAGTATCTATTCCTGCTCTGTATGAGAGGACATATACACAGTATCACTTCTCTCTCTGTATCATCGATATACTCCTCAGAATCTGTTCCTCGTCTGTAGGAGAGGACATAAACACAGTAACACTTCTCTCTCTGTATCATGGATATACTCCTCAGTATCTGTTCCTGCCTGTATGAGAGGACATATACATAGTATCACTTCTCCCTCTGTATCATGGATATACTCCTCAGTATCTGTTCCTGTTCTGTATGAGAGGACATATACACAGTATCACTTGTCTCTCTGTATCATGGATATACTCCTCAGTATCTGTTCCTGTTCTGTATGAGAGGACATATACACAGTTTCACTTCTCTCTCTGTATCATGGATATACTCCCCAGTATCTGTTCCTCTTCTGTATGAGAGGACATATACACAGTATCACTTCTTTCTCTGCATCATGGATATACTCCTCAGTACCTGTTCCTGTTCTGTATGAGAGGACATATACACAGTATCACTTCTCTCTCTGCATCATGGATATACTCCTCAGTATCTGTTCCTGCTCTGTATGAGAGGACATATACACAGTTTCACTTCTCTCTCTGTATCATGGATATACTCCCCAGTATCTGTTCCTCTTCTGTATGAGAGGACATATACACAGTATCACTTCTCTCTCTGCATCATGGATATACTCCTCAGTACCTGTTCCTGTTCTGTATGAGAGGACATATACACAGTATCACTTCTCTCTCTGTATCATGGATATACTCCTCAGTATCTGTTCCTGTTCTGAATGAGAGGACATATACACAGTATCACTTCTCTCTCTGCATCATGGATATACTCCTCAGTATCTATTCCTGTTCTGTATAAGAGGACAAATACACAGTATCACTTCTCTCTCTGAATCATGGATTTACTCCTCAGTGTCTGTTCCTCTACTGTATGAGAGGGCATATACACCGTATCACTTCTATCTCTGCATCATGGATATACTCCTCAGTATCTGTTCCTGCCTGTAAGAGAGGACATATACATAGTATCACTTCTCTCTCTGTATCATGGATATACTCCTCAGTATCTATTCCTGCTCTGTATGAGAGGACATATACACAGTATCACTTCTCTCTCTGTATCATCGATATACTCCTCAGAATCTGTTCCTCGTCTGTAGGAGAGGACATAAACACAGTAACACTTCTCTCTCTGTATCATGGATATACTCCTCAGTATCTGTTCCTGCCTGTATGAGAGGACATATACATAGTATCACTTCTCCCTCTGTATCATGGATATACTCCTCAGTATCTGTTCCTGTTCTGTATGAGAGGACATATACACAGTATCACTTGTCTCTCTGTATCATGGATATACTCCTCAGTATCTGTTCCTGTTCTGTATGAGAGGACATATACACAGTATCACTTCTCTCTCTGTATCATGGATATTACTTCTCAGTATATGTTCCGGCTCCGTATGATTGGACATATACACAGTATCACTTCTCTCACTGCATCATGGATATACTCCTCAGTATCTGTTCCTGCTCTGTATGAGAGGACATATACACAGTATCACTTTTCTCTCTGTATCATGGATATACTCCTCAGTATCTGTTCCTGCTCTGTATGAGAGGACATATACACAGTATCACTTCTCTCTCTGCATCATGGATATACTCCTCAGTATCTGTTCCTGCTCTGTATGAGAGGACATATACACAGTATCACTTCTCTCTCTGTATCATGGATATACTCCCCAGTATCTGTTCCTCTTCTGTATGAGAGGACATA
Organism: Taudactylus pleione; assembly: GCA_031769625.1. Lineage (NCBI taxonomy): Eukaryota > Metazoa > Chordata > Amphibia > Anura > Myobatrachidae > Taudactylus > Taudactylus pleione. The sequence continues at coordinate 1,095,564 of JAUIMM010000409.1, forward strand.
TACACAGTATCACTTCTCTCTCTGTATGATGGATATACTCCTCAGTATCTGTTCCTCTTCTGTATGAGAGGACATATACACAGTATCACTTCTCTCTCTGTATCATGGATATACTCCTCAGTATCTGTTCCTGCCTGTATGAAAGGACATATACACAGTATCACTTGTCTCTCTGTATCATGGATATACTCCTCAGTATCTGTTCCTGTTCTGTATGAGAGGACATATACACAGTTTCAATTCTCTCTCTGAATTATGGATATTACTCCTCAGTATATGTTACTGCTCCGTATGAGAGGACATATACACAGTATCACTTCTCTCTCTGCATCATGGACAGTGGCGTCACAAGGTGGGTGCGGGGGGTGCGGCCCGCACCCGGGTGTCACCCGCCGAGGGGTGACACCAAGGTGCAGGCTCCCCCTCAGTGACGGGAGCCGGGTGCTGCACTATAGCATTAAGTGCAGCGCTCGGCTCCTGTCAGTGAGGGAGCCGGCACTGTCCATGCCCGCACCTCCTGCACCCCCCACGCCATTGATACATAATGTATCATACATTTTTTTTTACCGCGGCCACGGCAGGGTAAGCGCCGTGAGGCCACGCCCCTCCCAAAGTTCCAATATGTGAGGCCACGCCCCCGACACACCCCCTCCTGAAGACCACGCCCCCATTTCGGCGATTATGACGTGCAAGGTGTCCCTCCCCGCAACGGGTGTCACCGCGGGGAGGGACGCCACTGATCATGGATATACTCCTCAGTATCTATTCCTGTTCTGTATGAGAGGACATATACACAGTATCACTTCTCTCTCTGTATCATGAACATACTCCTCAGTATCTGTTCCTCTTCTATATGAGAGGCCATGTACAAAGTATGACTTCTCTCTCTGTATCATGGATATACTCCTCAGTATCTGTTCCTGCCTGTATGAGAGGACATATACACAGTATCACTTCTCTCTATGTATCATGGATATACTCCCCAGTATCTGTTCCTCTTCTGTATGAGAGGAGATATACACAGTATCACTTCTCTCTCTGTATCATGGATATACTCCTCAGTATCTGTTCCTGCCTGTATGAGAGGACATATACACAGTATCACTTCTCTCTCTGTATCATGGATATACTCCCCAGTATCTGTTCCTCTTCTGTATGAGAGGAGATATACACAGTATCACTTCTCTCTCTGTATCATGGATATACTCCTCAGTATCTGTTCCACTTCTATATTAGAGGACATATACAAAGTATGACTTCTCTCTCTGCATCATGGATGGATATACTCCTCAGTATCTGTTCCTGCTCTGTATGAGAGGACATATACACAGTTTCACTTCTCTCTCTGTATCATGGATATACTCCCCAGTATCTGTTCCTCTTCTGTATGAGAGGACATATACACAGTATCACTTCTCTCTCTGTATCATGGATATACTCCTCAGTACCTGTTCCTGTTCTGTATGAGAGGACATATACACAGTATCACTTCTCTCTCTGTATCATGGATATACTCCTCAGTATCTGTTCCTGTTCTGAATGAGAGGACATATACACAGTATCACTTCTCTCTCTGCATCATGGATATACTCCTCAGTATCTATTCCTGTTCTGTATAAGAGGACATTTACACAGTATCACTTCTCTCTCTGAATCATGGATTTACTCCACAGTATCTGTTCCTCTACTGTATGAGAGGACATATACACAGTATCTCTTCTCTCTCTGTATCATGGATATACTCCTCAGTATCTGTTCCTGCCTGTATGAGAGGACATCTACATAGTATCACTTCTATCTCTGCATCATGGATATACTCCTCAGTATCTGTTCCTGCCTGTATGAGAGGACATATACATAGTATCACTTCTCTCTCTGTATCATGGATATACTCCTCAGTATCTATTCCTGCTCTGTATGAGAGGACATATACACAGTATCACTTCTCTCTCTGTATCATCGATATACTCCTCAGTATCTGTTCCTCTTCTGTATGAGAGGACAAAAACACAGTATCACTTCTCTCTCTGTATCATGGATATACTCCTCAGTAGCTGTTCCTGCCTGTATGAGAGGACATATACATAGTATCACTTCTCCCTCTGTATCATGGATATACTCCTCAGTATCTGTTCCTGCTCTGTATGAGAGGACATATACACAGTATCACTTGTCTCTCTGTATCATGGATATACTCCTCAGTATCTTTTCCTGTTCTGTATGAGAGGACATATGCACAGTATCACTTCTCTCTCTGTATCATGGATATTACTTCTCAGTATATGTTCCTGCTCCGTATTAGAGGACATATACACAGTATCACTTCTCTCTCTGCATCATGGATATACTCCTCAGTATCAGTTCCTGCTCTGTATGAGAGGACATATACACAGTATCACTTCTCTCTCTGAATCATGGATTTACTCCTCAGTATCTGTTCCTCTACTGTATGAGAGGACATATACACCGTATCACTTCTATCTCTGCATCATGGATATACTCCTCAGTATCTGTTCCTGCCTGTAAGAGAGGACATATACATAGTATCACTTCTCTCTCTGTATCATGGATATACCCCTCAGTATTTATTCCAGCTCTGTATGAGAGGACATATACACAGTATCACTTCTCTCTCTGTATCATCGATATACTCCTCAGTATCTGTTCCTCATCTGTAGGAGAGGACATAAACACAGTATCACTTCTCTCTCTGTATCATGGATATACTCCTCAGTATCTGTTCCTGCCTGTATGAGAGGACATATACATAGTATCACTTCTCCCTCTGTATCATGGATATACTCCTCAGTATCTGTTCCTGTTCTGTATGAGAGGACATATACACAGTATCACTTGTCTCTCTGTATCATGGATATACTCCTCAGTATCTGTTCCTGTTCTGTATGAGAGGACATATACACAGTATCACTTCTCTCTCTGTATCATGGATATTACTTCTCAGTATATGTTCCTGCTCCGTATGAGAGGACATATACACAGTATCACTTCTCTCACTGCATCATGGATATACTCCTCAGTATCTGTTCCTGCTCTGTATGAGAGGACATATACACAGTATCACTTTTCTCTCTGTATCATGGATATACTCCTCAGTATCTGTTCCTGCTCTGTATGAGAGGACATATACACAGTATCACTTCTCTCTCTGCATCATGGATATACTCCTCAGTATCTGTTCCTGCTCTGTATGAGAGGACATATACACAGTATCACTTCTCTCTCTGTATCATGGATATACTCCTCAGTATCTGTTCCCCTTCTGTATGAGAGGACATATACATAGTATCACTTCTCTCTGTGTATCATGGATATACTCCTCAGTATCTGTTCCTGCCTGTATGAGAGGACATATACACAGTATCACTTAACTCTCTGTATCATGGATATACTCCTCAGTATCTGTTCCTCTTCTGTATGAGAGAACATATACACAGTATCACTTCTCTCTCTGTATCATGGATATACTCCTCATTATCTGTTCCTGTTCTGTATGAGAGGACATATACATAGTATCTCTTCTCTCTGTATCATGGATATTACTCCTCAGTATATGTTTCTGCTCTGTTTGAGAGGACATATACATAGTATCACTTCTCTCTCTGCATCATGTATATACTCCTCAGTATCTGTTCCTCTTCTGTATATGAGGACATATACATAGTATCACCTCTCTCTCTGTATCATGGATATACTCCTCAGTATCTGTTCCTGCCTGTATGAGAGGACATTTACACAGTATCACTTCTCTCTCTGTATCATGGATATACTCCTCAGTATCTGTTCCTCTTCTGTATGAGAGGACATATACACAGTATCACTTCTCTCTCTGTATCATGGATATACTCCTCAGTATCTGTTCCTGTTCTGTATGAGATTACATATACACAGTATCACTTCTCTCTCTGCATCATGGATATGCTCCTCAGTATATGTTCCTCTTCTGAATGAGAGGATATATATATAGTATCACTTCTCTCTCTTTATCATGGATATACTCCTCAGTAGCTGTTCCTGCTCTGAATGAGAGGACATATACATAGTATGACTTCTCTTTTTGTATCATGGATATACTCCTCAATATCTGTTCCTCATCTGTATGAGAGGAAATATACACAGTATCACTTCTCTCTCTGTATCATGGATATACTCCTCAGTATCTGTTCCTGTTCTGTATGACAGGACATATACACAGTATCACTTCTCTCTCTGCATCATTGATATACTCCTCAGTATCTGTTCCTGTTCTGTATAAGAGGACATATACACAGTATCACTTCTCTCTCTGCATCATGGATATACTCCTCATTATCTGTTCCTGTTCTGTATGAGAGGACATATACACAGTGTCACTTCTCTCTCTGCATCATGGATATACTCCTCAGTATCTGTTCCTCTTCTATATGAGAGGACATATACACAGTATCACTTCTCTCTCTGTATCATGGATATACTCCTTAGTATCTGTTCCTGCCTGTATGAGAGGACATATACATAGTATCACTTCTCTCTCTGCATCATGGATATACTCCTCAGTATATGTTCCTGCTCTGTATGAGAGGACATATACATAGTATCTCTTCTCTCTCTGTATCATGGATATTACTCCTCAGTATATCTTCCTGCCCTGTTTGAGAGGACATATATACACAGTATCACTTCTCTCTCTGTATCATGGATATACTCCTCAATATCTGTTCCTGTTCTGTATGAGAGGACATATACACAGTATAACTACTCTATCCGCATCATGGATATACTCCACAGTATCTATTCCTCTTCTGTATGAGAGAACATATACACAGTATCACATCTCTCTCTGTATCATGGATATACTCCTCATTATCTGTTCCTCTTCTGTATGAGAGGACATATACATAGTATCACTTCTCTCTCTGTATCATGGATATACTCCTCAGTATATGTTCCTCTTCTGTATGAGAGGACATATACATAGTATGTCTTCTCTCTGTATCATGGATATTACTCCTCAGTATATGTTTCTGCTCTGTTTGAGAGGACATATACATAGTATCACTTCTCTCTCTGCATCATGTATATACTCCTCAGTATCTGTTCCTGTTCTGTATGAGAGGACATATACACAGTATCACTTCTCTCTCTGCATCATGGATATACTCCTCATTATCTGTTCCTGTACTGTATGAGAGGACATATACACAGTGTCACTTCTCTCTCTGCATCATGGATATACTCCTCAGTATCTGTTCCTCTTCTATATGAGAGGACATATACACAGTATCACTTCTCTCTCTGTATCATGGATATACTCCTCAGTTTCTGTTCCTGCCTGTATGAGAGGACATATACATAGTATCACTTCTCTCTCTGCATCATGGATATACTCCTCAGTATATGTTCCTGCTCTGTATGAGAGGACATATACATAGTATCTCTTCTCTCTCTGTATCATGGATATTACTCCTCAGTATATCTTCCTGCCCTGTTTGAGAGGACATAAACACAGTATCACTTCTCTCTCTGTATCATGGATATACTCCTCAGTATCTGTTCCTGCCTGTATGAGAGGACATATACATAGTATCACTTCTCCCTCTGTATCATGGATATACTCCTCAGTATCTGTTCCTGTTCTGTATGAGAGGACATATACACAGTATCACTTGTCTCTCTGTATCATGGATATACTCCTCAGTATCTGTTCCTGTTCTGTATGAGAGGACATATACACAGTATCACTTCTCTCTCTGTATCATGGATATTACTTCTCAGTATATGTTCCTGCTCCGTATGAGAGGACATATACACAGTATCACTTCTCTCACTGCATCATGGATATACTCCTCAGTATCTGTTCCTGCTCTGTATGAGAGGACATATACACAGTATCACTTTTCTCTCTGTATCATGGATATACTCCTCAGTATCTGTTCCTGCTCTGTATGAGAGGACATATACACAGTATCACTTCTCTCTCTGCATCATGGATATACTCCTCAGTATCTGTTCCTGCTCTGTATGAGAGGACATATACACAGTATCACTTCTCTCTCTGTATCATGGATATACTCCTCAGTATCTGTTCCCCTTCTGTATGAGAGGACATATACATAGTATCACTTCTCTCTGTGTATCATGGATATACTCCTCAGTATCTGTTCCTGCCTGTATGAGAGGACATATACACAGTATCACTTAACTCTCTGTATCATGGATATACTCCTCAGTATCTGTTCCTCTTCTGTATGAGAGAACATATACACAGTATCACTTCTCTCTCTGTATCATGGATATACTCCTCATTATCTGTTCCTGTTCTGTATGAGAGGACATATACATAGTATCTCTTCTCTCTGTATCATGGATATTACTCCTCAGTATATGTTTCTGCTCTGTTTGAGAGGACATATACATAGTATCACTTCTCTCTCTGCATCATGTATATACTCCTCAGTATCTGTTCCTCTTCTGTATATGAGGACATATACATAGTATCACCTCTCTCTCTGTATCATGGATATACTCCTCAGTATCTGTTCCTGCCTGTATGAGAGGACATTTACACAGTATCACTTCTCTCTCTGTATCATGGATATACTCCTCAGTATCTGTTCCTCTTCTGTATGAGAGGACATATACACAGTATCACTTCTCTCTCTGTATCATGGATATACTCCTCAGTATCTGTTCCTGTTCTGTATGAGATTACATATACACAGTATCACTTCTCTCTCTGCATCATGGATATACTCCTCAGTATATGTTTCTCTTCTGTATGAGAGGACATATACATAGTATCACTTCTCTCTCTTTATCATGGATATACTCCTCAGTAGCTGTTCCTGCTCTGAATGAGAGGACATATACATAGTATGACTTCTCTTTTTGTATCATGGATATACTCCTCAATATCTGTTCCTCATCTGTATGAGAGGAAATATACACAGTATCACTTCTCTCTCTGTATCATGGATATACTCCTCAGTATCTGTTCCTGTTCTGTATGACAGGACATATACACAGTATCACTTCTCTCTGCATCATTGATATACTCCTCAGTATCTGTTCCTGTTCTGTATAAGAGGACATATACACAGTATCACTTGTCTCTCTGCATCATGGATATACTCCTAGTTATCTGTTCCTGTTCTGTATGAGAGGACATATACACAGTGTCACTTCTCTCTCTGCATCATGGATATACTCCTCAGTATCTGTTCCTCTTCTATATGAGAGGACATATACACAGTATCACTTCTCTCTCTGTATCATGGATATACTCCTCAGTATCTGTTCCTGCCTGTATGAGAGGACATATACATAGTATCACTTCTCTCTCTGCATCATGGATATACTCCTCAGTATATGTTCCTGCTCTGTATGAGAGGACATATACATAGTATCTCTTCTCTCTCTGTATCATGGATATTACTCCTCAGTATATCTTCCTGCCCTGTTTGAGAGGACATATATACACAGTATCACTTCTCTCTCTGTATCATGGATATACTCCTCAATATCTGTTCCTGTTCTGTATGAGAGGACATATACACAGTATAACTTCTCTATCTGCATCATGGATATACTCCACAGTATCTGTTTCTCTTCTGTATGAGAGAACATATACACAGTATCACATCTCTCTCTGTATCATGGATATACTCCTCATTATCTGTTCCTCTTCTGTATGAGAGGACATATACATAGTATCACTTCTCTCTCTGTATCATGGATATACTCCTCAGTATATGTTCCTCTTCTGTATGAGAGGACATATACATAGTATGTCTTCTCTCTGTATCATGGATATTACTCCTCAGTATATGTTTCTGCTCTGTTTGAGAGGACATATACATAGTATCACTTCTCTCTCTGCATCATGTATATACTCCTCAGTATCTGTTCCTGTTCTGTATGAGAGGACATATACACAGTATCACTTCTCTCTCTGTATCATGGATATACTCCTCAGTATCTGTTCCTTCTCTGTATGAGAGGACATATACACAGTATCACTTCTCTCTCTGCATCATGGATATACTCCTCATTATCTGTTCCTGTTCTGTATGAGAGGACATATACACAGTGTCACTTCTCTCTCTGCATCATGGATATACTCCTCAGTATCTGTTCCTCTTCTATATGAGAGGAGATATACACAGTATCACTTCTCTCTCTGTATCATGGATATACTCCTCAGTATCTGTTCCTGCCTGTATGAGAGGACATATACATAGTATCACTTCTCTCTCTGCATCATGGATATACTCCTCAGTATATGTTCCTGTTCTGTATGAGAGGACATATACACAGTATCACTTCTCTCTCTGTATCATGGATATACTCCTCAGTATCTGTTCCTTCTCTGTATGAGAGGACATATACACAGTATCACTTCTCTCTCTGCATCATGGATATACTCCTCAGTATCTGTTCCTCTTCTGCATGAGAGGACATATACACAGTATCACTTCTCTCTCTGCATCATGGATATACTCCTCAGTATCTGTTCCTGCTCTGTATGAGAGGACATATACACAGTATCACTTCTCTCTCTGTATCATGGATATACTCCTCAGTATCTGTTCCTCTTCTGTATGAGAGGACATATACACAGTATCACTTCTCTCTCTGCATCATGGATATACTCCTCAGTATCTGTTCCTCTTTTGTATGAGAGGACATATACACAGTATCACTTATCTCTCTGTATCATGTATATAATCTTCAGTATCTGTTCCTGTTCTGTATGAGAGGACATATACACAGTATCACTTCTCTCTCTTTATCATGGATATACTCCTCAGTATCTGTTCCTGATCTGGATGAGAGGACATATACACAGTATCACTTCTCTCTCTGCATCATGGATATACTCCTCAGTATCTGTTCCTGTTCTGTATGAGAGGACATATACACAGTATCACTTCTCTCTCTGTATCATGGATATACTCCTCAGTATCTGTTCCTGCTCTGTATGAGAGGACATATTCACAGTATCACTTCTCTCTCTGTATCATGGATATATTCCTCTGTATCTGTTCGTCTTCTGTATGAGAGGACATATACACAGTATCACTTCTCTCTCTGTATCATGGATATACTCCTCAGTATCTGTTCTTCTTCTGTATGAGAGGACATATACATAGTATCACCTCTCTCTCTGTATCATGGATATACTCCGCAGTATCTGTTCCAGCCTGTATGAGAGGACATATACACAGTATCACTTCTCTCTCTGTATCATGGATATACTCCTCAGTATCTGTTCCTCTTCTGTATGAGAGAACATATACACAGTATCACTTCTCTCTCTGTATCATGGATATACTCCTCAGTATCTGTTCCTCTTCTGTATGAGAGGACATATACACAGTATCACTTCTCTCTCTGTATCATGGATATAATCCACAGTATCTGTTCCTGCCTGTATGAGAGGACATATACACAGTATCTCTTCTCTCTCTGTGTCATGGATATACTCGTCAGTATCTGTTCCTGCTCTGTATGAGAGGACATATACATAGTATGACTTCGCTCTCTGTATCATGGATATACTCCTCAGTATCAGTTCCTGCTCTGTATGAGAGAACATATACACAGTATCACTTCTCTCTCTGTATCATGGATATACTCCTCAGTATCTGTTCCTCTTCTGTATGAGAGGACATATACACAGTATCACTTCTCTCTCTGTATCATGGATTTACTCCTCAGTATCTGTTCCTCTTCTGTATGTGAGGACATATACATAGTACACCTCTCTCTCTGTATCATGGATATACTCCTCAGTATCTGTTCCTGCCTGTATGAGAGGACATTTACACAGTATCACTTCTCTCTCTGTATCATGGATATACTCCTCAGTATCTGTTCCTCTTCTGTATGAGAGGACATATACACAGTATCACTTCTCTCTCTGTATCATGGATTTACTCCTCAGTATCTGTTCCTCTTCTGTATGAGAGGACATATACACAGTATCACTTCTCTCTCTGTATCATGGATATACTCCTCAGTATCTGTTCCTGTTCTGTATGAGATTACATATACACAGTATCACTTCTCTCTCTGCATCATGGATATACTCCTCAGTATATGTTTCTCTTCTGTATGAGAGGACATATACATAGTATCATTTCTCTCTCTTTATCATGGATATACTCCTCAGTAGCTGTTCCTGCTCTGAATGAGAGGACATATACATAGTATGACTTCTCTTTTTGTATCATGGATATACTCCTCAATATCTGTTCCTCATCTGTATGAGAGGAAATATACACAGTATCACTTCTCTCTCTGTATCATGGATATACTCCTCAGTATCTGTTCCTGTTCTGTATGACAGGACATATACACAGTATCACTTCTCTCTGCATCATTGATATACTCCTCAGTATCTGTTCCTGTTCTGTATAAGAGGACATATACACAGTATCACTTGTCTCTCTGCATCATGGATATACTCCTAGTTTTCTGTTCCTGTTCTGTATGAGAGGACATATACACAGTGTCACTTCTCTCTCTGCATCATGGATATACTCCTCAGTATCTGTTCCTCTTCTATATGAGAGGACATATACACAGTATCACTTCTCTCTCTGTATCATGGATATACTCCTCAGTATCTGTTCCTGCCTGTATGAGAGGACATATACATAGTATCACTTCTCTCTCTGCATCATGGATATACTCCTCAGTATATGTTCCTGCTCTGTATGAGAGGACATATACATAGTATCTCTTCTCTCTCTGTATCATGGATATTACTCCTCAGTATATCTTCCTGCCCTGTTTGAGAGGACATATATACACAGTATCACTTCTCTCTCTGTATCATGGATATACTCAATATCTGTTCCTGTTCTGTATGAGAGGACATATACACAGTATAACTTCTCTATCTGCATCATGGATATACTCCACAGTATCTGTTCCTCTTCTGTATGAGAGAACATATACACAGTATCACATCTCTCTCTGTATCATGGATATACTCCTCAGTATATGTTCCTCTTCTGTATGAGAGGACATATACATAGTATGTCTTCTCTCTGTATCATGGATATTACTCCTCAGTATATGTTTCTGCTCTGTTTGAGAGGACATATACATAGTATCACTTCTCTCTCTGCATCATGTATATACTCCTCAGTATCTGTTCCTGTTCTGTATGAGAGGACATATACACAGTATCACTTCTCTCTCTGTATCATGGATATACTCCTCAGTATCTGTTCCTTCTCTGTATGAGAGGACATATACACAGTATCACTTCTCTCTCTGCATCATGGATATACTCCTCATTATCTGTTCCTGCCTGTATGAGAGAACATATACACAGTATCACTTCTCTCTCTGTATCATGGATATACTCCTCAGTATCTGTTCCTCTTCTGTATGAGAGGACATATACACAGTATCACTTCTCTCTCTGTATCATGGATTTACTCCTCAGTATCTGTTCCTCTTCTGTATGAGAGGACATATACACAGTATCACTTCTCTCTCTGTATCATGGATTTACTCCTCAGTATCTGTTCCTCTTCTGTATGTGAGGACATATACATAGTACACCTCTCTCTCTGTATCATGGATATACTCCTCAGTATCTGTTCCTGCCTGTATGAGAGGACATTTACACAGTATCACTTCTCTCTCTGTATCATGGATATACTCCTCAGTATCTGTTCCTCTTCTGTATGAGAGGACATATACACAGTATCACTTCTCTCTCTGTATCATGGATATACTCCTCAGTATCTGTTCCTGTTCTGTATGAGATTACATATACACAGTATCACTTCTCTCTCTGCATCATGGATATACTCCTCAGTATATGTTTCTCTTCTGTATGAGAGGACATATACATAGTATCATTTCTCTCTCTTTATCATGGATATACTCCTCAGTAGCTGTTCCTGCTCTGTTTGAGAGGACATATACATAGTATCACTTCTCTCTCTGCATCATGTATATACTCCTCAGTATCTGTTCCTGTTCTGTATGAGAGGACATATACACAGTATCACTTCTCTCTCTGTATCATGGATATACTCCTCAGTATCTGTTCCTTCTCTGTATGAGAGGACATATACACAGTATCACTTCTCTCTCTGCATCATGGATATACTCCACATTATCTGTTCCTCTTCTGTATGAGAGAACATATACACAGTATCACATCTCTCTCTGTATCATGGATATACTCCTCATTATCTGTTCCTCTTCTGTATGAGAGGACATATACATAGTATCACTTCTCTCTCTGTATCATGGATATACTCCTCAGTATATGTTCCTCTTCTGTATGAGAGGACATATACATAGTATGTCTTCTCTCTGTATCATGGATACTACTCCTCAGTATATGTTTCTGCTCTGTTTGAGAGGACATATACATAGTATCACTTCTCTCTCTGCATCATGTATATACTCCTCAGTATCTGTTCCTGTTCTGTATGAGAGGACATATACACAGTATCACTTCTCTCTCTGTATCATGGATATACTCCTCAGTATCTGTTCCTTCTCTGTATGAGAGGACATATACACAGTATCACTTCTCTCTCTGCATCATGGATATACTCCTCATTATCTGTTCCTGCCTGTATGAGAGGACATATACACAGTATCTCTTCTCTCTCTGTGTCATGGATATACTCGTCAGTATCTGTTCCTGCTCTGTATGAGAGGACATATACATAGTATGACTTCGCTCTCTGTATCATGGATATACTCCTCAGTATCAGTTCCTGCTCTGTATGAGAGAACATATACACAGTATCACTTCTCTCTCTGTATCATGGATATACTCCTCAGTATCTGTTCCTCTTCTGTATGAGAGGACATATACACAGTATCACTTCTCTCTCTGTATCATGGATTTACTCCTCAGTATCTGTTCCTCTTCTGTATGTGAGGACATATACATAGTACACCTCTCTCTCTGTATCATGGATATACTCCTCAGTATCTGTTCCTGCCTGTATGAGAGGACATTTACACAGTATCACTTCTCTCTCTGTATCATGGATATACTCCTCAGTATCTGTTCCTCTTCTGTATGAGAGGACATATACACAGTATCACTTCTCTCTCTGTATCATGGATATACTCCTCAGTATCTGTTCCTGTTCTGTATGAGATTACATATACACAGTATCACTTCTCTCTCTGCATCATGGATATACTCCTCAGTATATGTTTCTCTTCTGTATGAGAGGACATATACATAGTATCATTTCTCTCTCTTTATCATGGATATACTCCTCAGTAGCTGTTCCTGCTCTGAATGAGAGGACATATACATAGTATGACTTCTCTTTTTGTATCATGGATATACTCCTCAATATCTGTTCCTCATCTGTATGAGAGGACATATACACAGTATCTCTTCTCTCTCTGTGTCATGGATATACTCGTCAGTATCTGTTCCTGCTCTGTATGAGAGGACATATACACAGTATCACTTCTCTCTCTGCATCATGGATATACTCCTCAGTATCTGTTCCTCTTCTGCATGAGAGGACATATACACAGTATCACTTCTCTCTCTGCATCATGGATATACTCCTCAGTATCTGTTCCTGCTCTGTATGAGAGGACATATACACAGTATCACTTCTCTCTCTGTATCATGGATATACTCCTCAGTATCTGTTCCTCTTCTGTATGAGAGGACATATACATAGTATCACTTCTCTCTCTGTATCATGGATATACTCCTCAGTATATGTTCCTCTTCTGTATGAGAGGACATATACATAGTATGTCTTCTCTCTGTATCATGGATATTACTCCTCAGTATATGTTTCTGCTCTGTTTGAGAGGACATATACATAGTATCACTTCTCTCTCTGCATCATGTATATACTCCTCAGTATCTGTTCCTGTTCTGTATGAGAGGACATATACACAGTATCACTTCTCTCTCTGTATCATGGATATACTCCTCAGTATCTGTTCCTTCTCTGTATGAGAGGACATATACACAGTATCACTTCTCTCTCTGCATCATGGATATACTCCTCATTATCTGTTCCTGTTCTGTATGAGAGGACATATACACAGTGTCACTTCTCTCTCTGCATCATGGATATACTCCTCAGTATCTGTTCCTCTTCTATATGAGAGGAGATATACACAGTATCACTTCTCTCTCTGTATCATGGATATACTCCTCAGTATCTGTTCCTGCCTGTATGAGAGGACATATACATAGTATCACTTCTCTCTCTGCATCATGGATATACTCCTCAGTATATGTTCCTGTTCTGTATGAGAGGACATATACACAGTATCACTTCTCTCTCTGTATCATGGATATACTCCTCAGTATCTGTTCCTTCTCTGTATGAGAGGATATATACACAGTATCACTTCTCTCTCTGCATCATGGATATACTCCTCAGTATCTGTTCCTCTTCTGCATGAGAGGACATATACACAGTATCACTTCTCTCTCTGCATCATGGATATACTCCTCAGTATCTGTTCCTGCTCTGTATGAGAGGACATATACACAGTATCACTTCTCTCTCTGTATCATGGATATACTCCTCAGTATCTGTTCCTCTTCTGTATGAGAGGACATATACACAGTATCACTTCTCTCTCTGCATCATGGATATACTCCTCAGTATCTGTTCCTCTTTTGTATGAGAGGACATATACACAGTATCACTTATCTCTCTGTATCATGTATATAATCTTCAGTATCTGTTCCTGTTCTGTATGAGAGGACATATACACAGTATCACTTCTCTCTCTTTATCATGGATATACTCCTCAGTATCTGTTCCTGATCTGGATGAGAGGACATATACACAGTATCACTTCTCTCTCTGCATCATGGATATACTCCTCAGTATATGTTCTTCTTCTGTATGAGAGGACATATACATAGTATCACCTCTCTCTCTGTATCATGGATATACTCCGCAGTATCTGTTCCAGCCTGTATGAGAGGACATATACACAGTATCACTTCTCTCTCTGTATCATGGATATACTCCTCAGTATCTGTTCCTCTTCTGTATGAGAGAACATATACACAGTATCACTTCTCTCTCTGTATCATGGATATACTCTTCAGCATCTGTTCCTCTTCTGTATGAGAGGACATATACACAGTATCACTTCTCTCTCTGTATCATGGATATAATCCACAGTATCTGTTCCTGCCTGTATGAGAGGACATATACACAGTATCTCTTCTCTCTCTGTGTCATGGATATACTCGTCAGTATCTGTTCCTGCTCTGTATGAGAGGACATATACATAGTATGACTTCGCTCTCTGTATCATGGATATACTCCTCAGTATCAGTTCCTGCTCTGTATGAGAGAACATATACACAGTATCACTTCTCTCTCTGTATCATGGATATACTCCTCAGTATCTGTTCCTCTTCTGTATGAGAGGACATATACACAGTATCACTTCTCTCTCTGTATCATGGATTTACTCCTCAGTATCTGTTCCTCTTCTGTATGTGAGGACATATACATAGTACACCTCTCTCTCTGTATCATGGATATACTCCTCAGTATCTGTTCCTGCCTGTATGAGAGGACATTTACACAGTATCACTTCTCTCTCTGTATCATGGATATACTCCTCAGTATCTGTTCCTCTTCTGTATGAGAGGACATATACACAGTATCACTTCTCTCTCTGTATCATGGATATACTCCTCAGTATCTGTTCCTGTTCTGTATGAGATTACATATACACAGTATCACTTCTCTCTCTGCATCATGGATATACTCCTCAGTATATGTTTCTCTTCTGTATGAGAGGACATATACATAGTATCACTTCTCTCTCTTTATCATGGATATACTCCTCAGTAGCTGTTCCTGCTCTGAATGAGAGGACATATACATAGTATGACTTCTCTTTTTGTATCATGGATATACTCCTCAATATCTGTTCCTCATCTGTATGAGAGGAAATATACACAGTATCACTTCTCTCTCTGTATCATGGATATACTCCTCAGTATCTGTTCCTGTTCTGTATGACAGGACATATACACAGTATCACTTCTCTCTGCATCATTGATATACTCCTCAGTATCTGTTCCTGTTCTGTATAAGAGGACATATACACAGTATCACTTGTCTCTCTGCATCATGGATATACTCCTAGTTATCTGTTCCTGTTCTGTATGAGAGGACATATACACAGTGTCACTTCTCTCTCTGCATCATGGATATACTCCTCAGTATCTGTTCCTCTTCTATATGAGAGGACATATACACAGTATCACATCTCTCTCTGTATAATGGATATACTCCTCATTATCTGTTCCTCTTCTGTATGAGAGGACATATACATAGTATCACTTCTCTCTCTGTATCATGGATATACTCCTCAGTATATGTTCCTCTTCTGTATGAGAGGACATATACATAGTATGTCTTCTCTCTGTATCATGGATATTACTCCTCAGTATATGTTTCTGCTCTGTTTGAGAGGAAATATACATAGTATCACTTCTCTCTCTGCATCATCTATATACTCCTCAGTATCTGTTCCTGTTCTGTATGAGAGGACATATACACAGTATCACTTCTCTCTCTGTATCATGGATATACTCCTCAGTATCTGTTCCTTCTCTGTATGAGAGGACATATACACAGTATCACTTCTCTCTCTGCATCATGGATATACTCCTCATTATCTGTTCCTGTTCTGTATGAGAGGACATATACACAGTGTCACTTCTCTCTCTGCATCATGGATATACTCCTCAGTATCTGTTCCTCTTCTATATGAGAGGAGATATACACAGTATCACTTCTCTCTCTGTATCATGGATATACTCCTCAGTATCTGTTCCTGCCTGTATGAGAGGACATATACATAGTATCACTTCTCTGTCTGCATCATGGATATACTCCTCAGTATATGTTCCTGTTCTGTATGAGAGGACATATACACAGTATCACTTCTCTCTCTGTATCATGGATATACTCCTCAGTATCTGTTCCTTCTCTGTATGAGAGGACATATACACAGTATCACTTCTCTCTCTGCATCATGGATATACTCCTCAGTATCTGTTCCTCTTCTGCATGAGAGGACATATACACAGTATCACTTCTCTCTCTGCATCATGGATATACTCCTCAGTATCTGTTCCTGCTCTGTATGAGAGGACATATACACAGTATCACTTCTCTCTCTGTATCATGGATATACTCCTCAGTATCTGTTCCTCTTCTGTATGAGAGGACATATACACAGTATCACTTCTCTCTCTGCATCATGGATATACTCCTCAGTATCTGTTCCTCTTTTGTATGAGAGGACATATACACAGTATCACTTATCTCTCTGTATCATGTATATAATCTTCAGTATCTGTTCCTGTTCTGTATGAGAGGACATATACACAGTATCACTTCTCTCTCTTTATCATGGATATACTCCTCAGTATCTGTTCCTGATCTGGATGAGAGGACATATACACAGTATCACTTCTCTCTCTGCATCATGGATATACTCCTCAGTATCTGTCCCTGTTCTGTATGAGAGGACATATACACAGTATCACTTCTCTCTCTGTATCATGGATATACTCCTCAGTATCTGTTCCTGCTCTGTATGAGAGGACATATTCACAGTATCACTTCTCTCTCTGTATCATGGATATATTCCTCAGTATCTGTTCGTCTTCTGTATGAGAGGACATATACACAGTATCACTTCTCTCTCTGTATCATGGATATACTCCTCAGTATCTGTTCTTCTTCTGTATGAGAGGACATATACATAGTATTACCTCTCTCTCTGTATCATGGATATACTCCGCAGTATCTGTTCCAGCCTGTATGAGAGGACATATACACAGTATCACTTCTCTCTCTGTATCATGGATATACTCCTCAGTATCTGTTCCTCTTCTGTATGAGAGAACATATACACAGTATCACTTCTCTCTCTGTATCATGGATATACTCCTCAGTATCTGTTCCTCTTCTGTATGAGAGGACATATACACAGTATCACTTCTCTCTCTGTATCATAGATATACTCCTCAGTATCTGTTCCTTTTCTGTATGAGTGGAGATATACACAGTATCTCTTCTCTCTCTGTGTCATGGATATACTCGTCAGTATCTGTTCCTGCTCTGTATGAGAGGACATATACATAGTATGACTTCGCTCTCTGTATCATGGATATACTCCTCAGTATCTGTTCCTGTTCTGTTTAAGAGGACATATACACAGTATCACTTCTCTCTCTGCATCATGGATATACTCCTCATTATCTGTTCCTGTTCTGTATGAGAGGACATATACACAGTATCACTTCTCTCTCTGCATCATGGATATTCTCCTCAGTATCTGTTCCTGCCTGTATGAGAGGACATATACATAGTATCACTTCTCTCTCTGCATCATGGATATACTCCTCAGTATATGTTCCAGCTCTGTATGAGAGGACACATACACAGTATCTCTTCTCTCTCTGTATCATGGATATTACTCCTCAGTATATCTTCCTGCCCTGTTTGAGAGGACATATACACAGTATCACTTCTCTCTCTTTATCATGGATATACTCCTCAGTAGCTGTTCCTGCTCTGAATGAGAGGACATATACATAGTATGACTTCTCTATTTGTATCATGGATATACTCCTCAATATCTGTTCCTCATCTGTATGAGAGGAAATATACACAGTATCACTTCTCTCTCTGTATCATGGATATACTCCTCATTATCTGTTCCTGTTCTGTATGACAGGACATATACACAGTATCACTTCTCTCTGCATCATTGATATACTCCTCAGTATCTGTTCCTGTTCTGTATAAGAGGACATATACACAGTATCACTTGTCTCTCTGCATCATGGATATACTCCTAGTTATCTGTTCCTGTTCTGTATGAGAGGACATATACACAGTGTCACTTCTCTCTCTGCATCATGGATATACTCCTCAGTATCTGTTCCTCTTCTATATGAGAGGACATATACACAGTATCACTTCTCTCTCTGTATCATGGATATACTCCTCAGTATCTGTTCCTGCCTGTATGAGAGGACATATACATAGTATCACTTCTCTCTCTGCATCATGGATATACTCCTCAGTATATGTTCCTGCTCTGTATGAGCGGACATAGACATAGTATCTCTTCTCTCTCTGTATCATGGATATTACTCCTCAGTATATCTTTCTGCCCTGTTTGAGAGGACATATATACACAGTATCACTTCTCTCTCTGTATCATGGATATACTCCTCAATATCTGTTCCTGTTCTGTATGAGAGGACATATACACAGTATAACTTCTCTATCTGCATCATGGATATACTCCACAGTATCTGTTCCTCTTCTGTATGAGAGAACATATACACAGTATCACATCTCTCTCTGTATCATGGATATACTCCTCATTATCTGTTCCTCTTCTGTATGAGAGGACATATACATAGTATCACTTCTCTCTCTGTATCATGGATATACTCCTCAGTATATGTTCCTCTTCTGTATGAGAGGACATATACATAGTATGTCTTCTCTCTGTATCATGGATATTACTCCTCAGTATATGTTTCTGCTCTGTTTGAGAGGACATATACATAGTATCACTTCTCTCTCTGCATCATGTATATACTCCTCAGTATCTGTTCCTGTTCTGTATGAGAGGACATATACACAGTATCACTTCTCTCTCTGTATCATGGATATACTCCTCAGTATCTGTTCCTTCTCTGTATGAGAGGACATATACACAGTATCACTTCTCTCTCTGCATCATGGATATACTCCTCATTATCGGTTCCTGTTCTGTATGAGAGGACATATACACAGTGTCACTTCTCTCTCTGCATCATGGATATACTCCTCAGTATCTGTTCCTCTTCTATATGAGAGGAGATATACACAGTATCACTTCTCTCTCTGTATCATGGATATACTCCTCAGTATCTGTTCCTGCCTGTATGAGAGGACATATACATAGTATCACTTCTCTCTCTGCATCATGGATATACTCCTCAGTATATGTTCCTGTTCTGTATGAGAGGACATATACACAGTATCACTTCTCTCTCTGTATCATGGATATACTCCTCAGTATCTGTTCCTTCTCTGTATGAGAGGACATATACACAGTATCACTTCTCTCTCTGCATCATGGATATACTCCTCAGTATCTGTTCCTCTTCTGCATGAGAGGACATATACACAGTATCACTTCTCTCTCTGCATCATGGATATACTCCTCAGTATCTGTTCCTGCTCTGTATGAGAGGACATATACACAGTATCACTTCTCTCTCTGTATCATGGATATACTCCTCAGTATCTGTTCCTCTTCTGTATGAGAGGACATATACACAGTATCACTTCTCTCTCTGCATCATGGATATACTCCTCAGTATCTGTTCCTCTTTTGTATGAGAGGACATATACACAGTATCACTTATCTCTCTGTATCATGTATATAATCTTCAGTATCTGTTCCTGTTCTGTATGAGAGGACATATACACAGTATCACTTCTCTCTCTTTATCATGGATATACTCCTCAGTATCTGTTCCTGATCTGGATGAGAGGACATATACACAGTATCACTTCTCTCTCTGCATCATGGATATACTCCTCAGTATCTGTCCCTGTTCTGTATGAGAGGACATATACACAGTATCACTTCTCTCTCTGTATCATGGATATACTCCTCAGTATCTGTTCCTGCTCTGTATGAGAGGACATATTCACAGTATCACTTCTCTCTCTGTATCATGGATATATTCCTCAGTATCTGTTCGTCTTCTGTATGAGAGGACATATACACAGTATCACTTCTCTCTCTGTATCATGGATATACTCCTCAGTATCTGTTCTTCTTCTGTATGAGAGGACATATACATAGTATTACCTCTCTCTCTGTATCATGGATATACTCCGCAGTATCTGTTCCAGCCTGTATGAGAGGACATATACACAGTATCACTTCTCTCTCTGTATCATGGATATACTCCTCAGTATCTGTTCCTCTTCTGTATGAGAGAACATATACACAGTATCACTTCTCTCTCTGTATCATGGATATACTCCTCAGTATCTGTTCCTCTTCTGTATGAGAGGACATATACACAGTATCACTTCTCTCTCTGTATCATAGATATACTCCTCAGTATCTGTTCCTTTTCTGTATGAGTGGAGATATACACAGTATCTCTTCTCTCTCTGTGTCATGGATATACTCGTCAGTATCTGTTCCTGCTCTGTATGAGAGGACATATACATAGTATGACTTCGCTCTCTGTATCATGGATATACTCCTCAGTATCTGTTCCTGTTCTGTTTAAGAGGACATATACACAGTATCACTTCTCTCTCTGCATCATGGATATACTCCTCATTATCTGTTCCTGTTCTGTATGAGAGGACATATACACAGTATCACTTCTCTCTCTGCATCATGGATATTCTCCTCAGTATCTGTTCCTGCCTGTATGAGAGGACATATACATAGTATCACTTCTCTCTCTGCATCATGGATATACTCCTCAGTATATGTTCCAGCTCTGTATGAGAGGACACATACACAGTATCTCTTCTCTCTCTGTATCATGGATATTACTCCTCAGTATATCTTCCTGCCCTGTTTGAGAGGACATATACACAGTATCACTTCTCTCTCTGTATCATGGATATACTCCTCAATATCTGTTCCTGTTCTGTATGAGAGGACATATACACAGTATAACCTCTCTATCTGCATCATGGATATACTCCTCAGTATCTGTTCCTGTTCTGTATGAGAGGACATATACACAGTATCACTTCTCTCTCTGCATCATGGCAGTGGCATCACAAGGCGGGTGCGGGGGGTGCGGCTCGCACCCGGGTGTCACCTGCCGAGGGGTGACACCAAGGTGCAGGATCCCTCTCAGTGACAGGAGCCGGGTGCTGCACTATAGCATTAAGTGCAGCACTCGGCTCCTGTCAGTGAGGGAGCCGGCACTGCCCATGCCCGCACCTTCTGCACCCCCCGCCGGCACCACCGTGACCCCATTGATACCTAATGTATCATTTTGTTAACCACGGCCACGGGCCGGGTTCGCACCGCGAGGCCACGCACCTCCCGAAGGCCCGACATGCGAGGCCACGCCACCGACACACACACTCCCGAAGACCACGCCCCCATTTCGGCAGGTGCCACGCGCATGGTGTCCCTCCCCGCAGCGGGTGTCACCGTGGGGAGGGATACCACTGCATCATGGATATACTCCTCAGTATCTGTTCCTGCCTGTATGAGAGGACATATACATAGTATCACTTCTCTCTCTGTATCATGGATATACTCCTCAGTATCTGTTCCTGTTCTGTATGAGAGGACATAAACACAGTATCAATTCTCTCTCTGTATCATGGATGTACTCCTCAGTATCTGTTCCTGCTCTGTATGAGAGGACATATACACAGTATCACTTCTCTCTCTGTTTGATGGATATACTCCTCAGTATCTGTTCCTCTTCTGTATGAGAGGACATATACACAGTATTACTTCTCTCTCTGTATCATGGATATACTCCTCAGTATCTGTTCCCCTTCTGTATGAGAGGACATATACATAGTATCACTTCTCTCTGTGTATCATGGATATACTCCTCAGTATCTGTTCCTGCCTGTATGAGAGGACATATACACAGTATCACTTAACTCTCTGTATCATGGATATACTCCTCAGTATCTGTTCCTCTTCTGTATGAGAGAACATATACACAGTATCACTTCTCTCTCTGTATCATGGATATACTCCTCATTATCTGTTCCTGTTCTGTATGAGAGGACATATACATAGTATCTCTTCTCTCTGTATCATGGATATTACTCCTCAGTATATGTTTCTGCTCTGTTTGAGAGGACATATACATAGTATCACTTCTCTCTCTGCATCATGTATATACTCCTCAGTATCTGTTCCTCTTCTGTATATGAGGACATATACATAGTATCACCTCTCTCTCTGTATCATGGATATACTCCTCAGTATCTGTTCCTGCCTGTATGAGAGGACATTTACACAGTATCACTTCTCTCTCTGTATCATGGATATACTCCTCAGTATCTGTTCCTCTTCTGTATGAGAGGACATATACACAGTATCACTTCTCTCTCTGTATCATGGATATACTCCTCAGTATCTGTTCCTGTTCTGTATGAGATTACATATACACAGTATCACTTCTCTCTCTGCATCATGGATATGCTCCTCAGTATATGTTCCTCTTCTGTATGAGAGGACATATACATAGTATCACTTCTCTCTCTTTATCATGGATATACTCCTCAGTAGCTGTTCCTGCTCTGAATGAGAGGACATATACATAGTATGACTTCTCTTTTTGTATCATGGATATACTCCTCAATATCTGTTCCTCATCTGTATGAGAGGAAATATACACAGTATCACTTCTCTCTCTGTATCATGGATATACTCCTCAGTATCTGTTCCTGTTCTGTATGACAGGACATATACACAGTATCACTTCTCTCTCTGCATCATTGATATACTCCTCAGTATCTGTTCCTGTTCTGTATAAGAGGACATATACACAGTATCACTTCTCTCTCTGCATCATGGATATACTTCTCATTATCTGTTCCTGTTCTGTATGAGAGGACATATACACAGTGTCACTTCTCTCTCTGCATCATGGATATACTCCTCAGTATCTGTTCCTCTTCTATATGAGAGGACATATACACAGTATCACTTCTCTCTCTGTATCATGGATATACTCCTTAGTATCTGTTCCTGCCTGTATGAGAGGACATATACATAGTATCACTTCTCTCTCTGCATCATGGATATACTCCTCAGTATATGTTCCTGCTCTGTATGAGAGGACATATACATAGTATCTCTTCTCTCTCTGTATCATGGATATTACTCCTCAGTATATCTTCCTGCCCTGTTTGAGAGGACATATATACACAGTATCACTTCTCTCTCTGTATCATGGATATACTCCTCAATATCTGTTCCTGTTCTGTATGAGAGGACATATACACAGTATAACTTCTCTATCTGCATCATGGATATACTCCACAGTATCTATTCCTCTGCTGTATGAGAGAACATATACACAGTATCACATCTCTCTCTGTATCATGGATATACTCCTCATTATCTGTTCCTCTTCTGTATGAGAGGACATATACATAGTATCACTTCTCTCTCTGTATCATGGATATACTCCTCAGTATATGTTCCTCTTCTGTATGAGAGGACATATAAATAGTATGTCTTCTCTCTGTATCATGGATATTACTCCTCAGTATATGTTTCTGCTCTGTTTGAGAGGACATATACATAGTATCACTTCTCTCTCTGCATCATGTATATACTCCTCAGTATCTGTTCCTGTTCTGTATGAGAGGACATATACACAGTATCACTTCTCTCTCTGCATCATGGATATACTCCTCATTATCTGTTCCTGTTCTGTATGAGAGGACATATACACAGTGTCACTTCTCTCTCTGCATCATGGATATACTCCTCAGTATCTGTTCCTCTTCTATATGAGAGGACATATACACAGTATCACTTCTCTCTCTGTATCATGGATATACTCCTCAGTATCTGTTCCTGCCTGTATGAGAGGACATATACATAGTATCACTTCTCTCTCTGCATCATGGAAATACTCCTCAGTATATGTTCCTGCTCTGTATGAGAGGACATATACATAGTATCTCTTCTCTCTCTGTATCATGGATATTACTCCTCAGTATATCTTCCTGCCCTGTTTGAGAGGACATATATACACAGTATCACTTCTCTCTCTGTATCATGGATATACTCCTCAATATCTGTTCCTTTTCTGTATGAGAGGACATATACACAGTATAACTTCTCTATCTGCATCATGGATATACTCCACAGTATCTATTCCTCTTCTGTATGAGAGAACATATACACAGTATCACATCTCTCTCTGTATCATGGATATACTCCTCATTATCTGTTCCTCTTCTGTATGAGAGGACATATACATAGTATCACTTCTCTCTCTGTATCATGGATATACTCCTCAGTATATGTTCCTCTTCTGTATGAGAGGACATCTACATAGTATCACTTCTCTTTCTGTATCATGGATATACTCCTCAGTATCTGTTGCTTCTCTGTATGAGAGGACATATACACAGTATCACTTCTCTCTCTGCATCATGGATATACTCCTCATTATCTGTTCCTGTTCTGTATGAGAGGACATATACACAGTGTCACTTCTCTCTCTGCATCATGGATATACTCCTCAGTATCTGTTCCTCTTCTATATGAGAGGAGATATACACAGTATCACTTCTCTCTCTGTATCATGGATATACTCCTCAGTATCTGTTCCTGCCTGTATGAGAGGACATATACATAGTATCACTTCTCTCTCTGCATCATGGATATACTCCTCAGTATCTGTTCCTCTTCTGCATGAGAGGACATATACACAGTATCACTTCTCTCTCTGCATCATGGATATACTCCTCAGTATCTTTTCCTGCTCTGTTTGAGAGGACATATACACAGTATCACTTCTCTCTCTGCATCATGGATATACTCCTCAGTATCTGTTCCTCTTCTGCATGAGAGGACATATACACAGTATCACTTCTCTCTCTGCATCATGGATATACTCCTCAGTATCTGTTCCTGCTCTGTATGAGAGGACATATACACAGTATCACTTCTCTCTCTGTATCATGGATATACTCCTCAGTATCTGTTCCTCTTCTGTATGAGAAGACATATACACAGTATCACTTCTCTCTCTGCATCATGGATATACTCCTCAGTATCTGTTCCTCTTCTGTATGAGAGGACATATACACAGTATCACTTATCTCTCTGTATCATGTATATAATCTTCAGTATCTGTTCCTGTTCTGTATGAGAGGACATATACACAGTATCACTTCTCTCTCTTTATCATGGACATACTCCTCAGTATCTGTTCCTGCTCTGGATGAGAGGACATATACTCAGTATCACTTCTCTCTCTGTATCATGGATATACTCCTCAGTATCTGTTCCTGTTCTGTATGAGAGGACATATACACAGTATCACTTCTCTCTCTGTATCATGGATATACTCCTCAGTATCTGTTCCTGCTCTGTATGAGAGGACATATACACAGTATCACTTCTCTCTCTGTATCATGGATATATTCCTCAGTATCTGTTCGTCTTCTGTATGAGAGGACATATACACAGTATCACTTCTCTCTCTGTATCATGGATATACTCCTCAGTATCTGTTCTTCTTCTGTATGAGAGGACATATACATAGTATCACCTCTCTCTCTGTATCATGGATATACTCCGCAGTATCTGTTCCTGCCTGTATGAGAGGACATATACACAGTATCACTTCTCTCTCTGTATCATGGATATACTCCTCAGTATCTGTTCCTCTTCTGTATGAGAGAACATATACACAGTATCACTTCTCTCTCTGTATCATGGATATACTCCTCAGTATCTGTTCCTCTTCTGTATGAGAGGACATATACACAGTATCACTTCTCTCTCTGTATCATAGATATACTCCTCAGTATCTGTTCCTTTTCTGTATGAGAGGAGATATACACAGTATCTCTTCTCTCTCTGTGTCATGGATATACTCGTCAGTATCTGTTCCTGTTCTGTATGAGAGGACATATACATAGTATGACTTCGCTCTCTGTATCATGGATATACTCCTCAGTATCTGTTCCTGTTCTGTATAAGAGGACATATACACAGTATCACTTCTCTCTCTGCATCATGGATATACTCCTCATTATCTGTTCCTGTTCTGTATGAGAGGACATATACACAGTATCACTTCTCTCTCTGCATCATGGATATTCTCCTCAGTATCTGTTCCTGCCTGTATGAGAGGACATATACATAGTATCACTTCTCTCTCTGCATCATGGATATACTCCTCAGTATATGTTCCAGCTCTGTATGAGAGGACACATACATAGTATCTCTTCTCTCTCTGTATCATGGATATTACTCCTCAGTATATCTTCCTGCCCTGTTTGAGAGGACATATACACAGTATCACTTCTCTCTCTGTATCATGGATATACTCCTCAGTATCTGTTCCTGTTCTGTATGAGAGGACATATACACAGTATAACCTCTCTATCTGCATCATGGATATACTCCTCAGTATCTGTTCCTGTTCTGTATGAGAGGACATATACACAGTATCACTTCTCTCTCTGCATCATGGCAGTGGCATCACAAGGCGGGTGCGGGGGGTGCGGCTCGCACCCGGGTGTCACCTGCCGAGGGGTGACACCAAGGTGCAGGATCCCTCTCAGTGACAGGAGCCGGGTGCTGCACTATAGCATTAAGTGCAGCACTCGGCTCCTGTCAGTGAGGGAGCCGGCACTGCCCAAGCCCGCACCTCCTGCACCCCCCGCCGGCACCACCGTGACCCCATTGATACCTAATGTATCATTTTGTTAACCACGGCCACGGGCCGGGTTCGCGCCACGAGGCCACGCACCTCCCGAAGGCCCGACATGCGAGGCCACGCCACCGACACACACACTCCCGAAGACCACGCCCCCATTTCGGCAGGTGCCACGAGCATGGTGTCCCTCCCCGCAGCGGGTGTCACCGTGGGGAGGGATGCCACTGCATCATGGATATACTCCTCAGTATCTGTTCCTGCCTGTATGAGAGAACATATACATAGTATCACTTCTCTCTCTGTATCATGGATATACTCCTCAGTATCTGTTCCTGTTCTGTATGAGAGGACATAAACACAGTATCAATTCTCTCTCTGTATCATGGATGTACTCCTCAGTATCTGTTCCTGCTCTGTATGAGAGGACATATACACAGTATCACTTCTCTCTCTGTTTGATGGATATACTCCTCAGTATCTGTTCCTCTTCTGTATGAGAGGACATATACACAGTATCACTTCTCTCTCTGTATCATGGATATACTCCTCAGTATCTGTTCCCCTTCTGTATGAGAGGACATATACATAGTATCACTTCTCTCTGTGTATCATGGATATACTCCTCAGTATCTGTTCCTGCCTGTATGAGAGGACATATACACAGTATCACTTAACTCTCTGTATCATGGATATACTCCTCAGTATCTGTTCCTCTTCTGTATGAGAGAACATATACACAGTATCACTTCTCTCTCTGTATCATGGATATACTCCTCATTATCTGTTCCTGTTCTGTATGAGAGGACATATACATAGTATCTCTTCTCTCTGTATCATGGATATTACTCCTCAGTATATGTTTCTGCTCTGTTTGAGAGGACATATACATAGTATCACTTCTCTCTCTCTGTATCATGGATATACTTCTCAGTAGCTGTTCCTGCTATGAATGAGAGGACATATACATAGTATGACTTCTCTTTCTGTATCATGGATATACTCCTCAGTATCTGTTCCTCATCTGTATGAGAGGAAATATACATAGTATCACTTCTCTCTCTGTATCATGGATATACTCCTCAGTATCTGTTCCTCTTCTGTATGAGAGGACATATACACAGTATCACTTCTCTCTCTGTTTCATGGATATACTCCTCAGTATCTGTTCTTGTTCTGTATGAGAGGACAAATACAAAGTATGACTTCTCTCTCTGTATCATGGATATACTCCTCAGTATCTGTTCCTGCCTGTATGAGAGGACATACACACAGTATCACTTCTCTCTCTGTATCATGGATATACTCCCCAGTATCTGTTCCTCTTCTGTATGAGAGGACATATACACTGTATCACTTCTCTCTCTGTATCATGGATATAATCCTCAGTATCTGTTCCTCTTCTGTATGAGAGGACATATACACAGTATCACTTCTCTCTCTGTATCATGGATATACTCCTCAGTATCTGTTCCTCTTCTATATGAGAGGACATATACAAAGTATGACTTCTCTCTCTGCATCATGGATATACTCCTCAGTATCTGTTCCTGCTCTGTATGAGAGGACATATACACAGTATCACTTCTCTCTCTGTATCATGGATATACTCCTCAGTATCTGTTCCTCTTCTGTATGAGAGGACATATACACAGTATCACTTCTCTCTCTGCATCATGGATATACTCCTCAGTACCTGTTCCTGTTCTGTATGAGAGGACATATACACAGTATCACTTCTCTCTCTGTATCATGAATATACTCCTCAATATCTGTTCCTCTTCTATATGAGAGGACATATACAAAGTATGACTTCTCTCTCTGTATCATGGATATACTCCTCAGTATCTGTTCCTGCCTGTATGAGAGGACATATACACAGTATCACTTCTCTCTCTGTATCATGGATATTACTCCTCAGTATATGTTCCTGCTCCGTATGAGAGGACATATACACAGTATCACTTCTCTCTCTGCATCATGGATATAATCCTCAGTATCTGTTCCTGCTCTGTATGAGAGGACATTTACAAAGTATGACTTCTCTCTCTGTATCATGGATATACTCCTCAGTATCTGTTCCTGCCTGTATGAGAGGACATATACACAGTATCACTTCTCTCTCTGTATCATGGATATACTCCCCAGTATCTGTTCCTCTTCTGTATGAGAGGAGATATACACAGTATCACTTCTCTCTCTGTATCATGGATATACTCCTCAGTATCTGTTCCACTTCTATATGAGAGGACATATACAAAGTATGACTTCACTCTCTGTATCATGGATATACTCCTCAGTATCTGTTCCTCTTATGTATGAGAGGACATATACACAGTATCACTTCTCTCTCTGTTTCATGGATATACTCCTCAGTATCTGTTCCTCTTCTATATGAGAGGACATATACAAAGTATGACTTCTCTCTCTGCATCATGGATATACTCCTCAGTATCTGTTCCTGCTCTGTATGAGAGGACATATACACAGTTTCACTTCTCTCTCTGTATCATGGATATACTCCCCAGTATCTGTTCCTCTTCTGTATGAGAGGACATATACACAGTATCACTTCTCTCTCTGCATCATGGATATACTCCTCAGTATCTGTTCCTGTTCTGTATGAGAGGACATATACACAGTATCACTTCTTTCTCTGCATCATGGATATACTCCTCAGTACCTGTTCCTGTTCTGTATGAGAGGACATATACACAGTATCACTTCTCTCTCTGCATCATGGATATACTCCTCAGTATCTGTTCCTGCTCTGTATGAGAGGACATATACACAGTTTCACTTCTCTCTCTGTATCATGGATATACTCCCCAGTATCTGTTCCTCTTCTGTATGAGAGGACATATACACAGTATCACTTCTCTCTCTGCATCATGGATATACTCCTCAGTACCTGTTCCTGTTCTGTATGAGAGGACATATACACAGTATCACTTCTCTCTCTGTATCATGGATATACTCCTCAGTATCTGTTCCTGTTCTGAATGAGAGGACATATACACAGTATCACTTCTCTCTCTGCATCATGGATATACTCCTCAGTATCTATTCCTGTTCTGTATAAGAGGACAAATACACAGTATCACTTCTCTCTCTGAATCATGGATTTACTCCTCAGTGTCTGTTCCTCTACTGTATGAGAGGGCATATACACCGTATCACTTCTATCTCTGCATCATGGATATACTCCTCAGTATCTGTTCCTGCCTGTAAGAGAGGACATATACATAGTATCACTTCTCTCTCTGTATCATGGATATACTCCTCAGTATCTATTCCTGCTCTGTATGAGAGGACATATACACAGTATCACTTCTCTCTCTGTATCATCGATATACTCCTCAGAATCTGTTCCTCGTCTGTAGGAGAGGACATAAACACAGTAACACTTCTCTCTCTGTATCATGGATATACTCCTCAGTATCTGTTCCTGCCTGTATGAGAGGACATATACATAGTATCACTTCTCCCTCTGTATCATGGATATACTCCTCAGTATCTGTTCCTGTTCTGTATGAGAGGACATATACACAGTATCACTTGTCTCTCTGTATCATGGATATACTCCTCAGTATCTGTTCCTGTTCTGTATGAGAGGACATATACACAGTATCACTTCTCTCTCTGTATCATGGATATTACTTCTCAGTATATGTTCCGGCTCCGTATGATTGGACATATACACAGTATCACTTCTCTCACTGCATCATGGATATACTCCTCAGTATCTGTTCCTGCTCTGTATGAGAGGACATATACACAGTATCACTTTTCTCTCTGTATCATGGATATACTCCTCAGTATCTGTTCCTGCTCTGTATGAGAGGACATATACACAGTATCACTTCTCTCTCTGCATCATGGATATACTCCTCAGTATATGTTCCTCTTCTGTATGAGAGGACATATACATAGTATCACTTCTCTCTCTTTATCATGGATATACTCCTCAGTATCTGTTCCTCTTCTGTATGAGAGGACATATACACAGTATCACTTCTCTCTCTGTTTCATGGATATACTCCTCAGTATCTGTTCTTGTTCTGTATGAGAGGACAAATACAAAGTATGACTTCTCTCTCTGTATCATGGATATACTCCTCAGTATCTGTTCCTGCCTGTATGAGAGGACATACACACAGTATCACTTCTCTCTCTGTATCATGGATATACTCCCCAGTATCTGTTCCTCTTCTGTATGAGAGGACATATACACTGTATCACTTCTCTCTCTGTATCATGGATATAATCCTCAGTATCTGTTCCTCTTCTGTATGAGAGGACATATACACAGTATCACTTCTCTCTCTGTATCATGGATATACTCCTCAGTATCTGTTCCTCTTCTATATGAGAGGACATATACAAAGTATGACTTCTCTCTCTGCATCATGGATATACTCCTCAGTATCTGTTCCTGCTCTGTATGAGAGGACATATACACAGTATCACTTCTCTCTCTGTATCATGGATATACTCCTCAGTATCTGTTCCTCTTCTGTATGAGAGGACATATACACAGTATCACTTCTCTCTCTGCATCATGGATATACTCCTCAGTACCTGTTCCTGTTCTGTATGAGAGGACATATACACAGTATCACTTCTCTCTCTGTATCATGAATATACTCCTCAATATCTGTTCCTCTTCTATATGAGAGGACATATACAAAGTATGACTTCTCTCTCTGTATCATGGATATACTCCTCAGTATCTGTTCCTGCCTGTATGAGAGGACATATACACAGTATCACTTCTCTCTCTGTATCATGGATATTACTCCTCAGTATATGTTCCTGCTCCGTATGAGAGGACATATACACAGTATCACTTCTCTCTCTGCATCATGGATATAATCCTCAGTATCTGTTCCTGCTCTGTATGAGAGGACATTTACAAAGTATGACTTCTCTCTCTGTATCATGGATATACTCCTCAGTATCTGTTCCTGCCTGTATGAGAGGACATATACACAGTATCACTTCTCTCTCTGTATCATGGATATACTCCCCAGTATCTGTTCCTCTTCTGTATGAGAGGAGATATACACAGTATCACTTCTCTCTCTGTATCATGGATATACTCCTCAGTATCTGTTCCACTTCTATATGAGAGGACATATACAAAGTATGACTTCACTCTCTGTATCATGGATATACTCCTCAGTATCTGTTCCTCTTATGTATGAGAGGACATATACACAGTATCACTTCTCTCTCTGTTTCATGGATATACTCCTCAGTATCTGTTCCTCTTCTATATGAGAGGACATATACAAAGTATGACTTCTCTCTCTGCATCATGGATATACTCCTCAGTATCTGTTCCTGCTCTGTATGAGAGGACATATACACAGTTTCACTTCTCTCTCTGTATCATGGATATACTCCCCAGTATCTGTTCCTCTTCTGTATGAGAGGACATATACACAGTATCACTTCTTTCTCTGCATCATGGATATACTCCTCAGTACCTGTTCCTGTTCTGTATGAGAGGACATATACACAGTATCACTTCTCTCTCTGCATCATGGATATACTCCTCAGTATCTGTTCCTGCTCTGTATGAGAGGACATATACACAGTTTCACTTCTCTCTCTGTATCATGGATATACTCCCCAGTATCTGTTCCTCTTCTGTATGAGAGGACATATACACAGTATCACTTCTCTCTCTGCATCATGGATATACTCCTCAGTACCTGTTCCTGTTCTGTATGAGAGGACATATACACAGTATCACTTCTCTCTCTGTATCATGGATATACTCCTCAGTATCTGTTCCTGTTCTGAATGAGAGGACATATACACAGTATCACTTCTCTCTCTGCATCATGGATATACTCCTCAGTATCTATTCCTGTTCTGTATAAGAGGACAAATACACAGTATCACTTCTCTCTCTGAATCATGGATTTACTCCTCAGTGTCTGTTCCTCTACTGTATGAGAGGGCATATACACCGTATCACTTCTATCTCTGCATCATGGATATACTCCTCAGTATCTGTTCCTGCCTGTAAGAGAGGACATATACATAGTATCACTTCTCTCTCTGTATCATGGATATACTCCTCAGTATCTATTCCTGCTCTGTATGAGAGGACATATACACAGTATCACTTCTCTCTCTGTATCATCGATATACTCCTCAGAATCTGTTCCTCGTCTGTAGGAGAGGACATAAACACAGTAACACTTCTCTCTCTGTATCATGGATATACTCCTCAGTATCTGTTCCTGCCTGTATGAGAGGACATATACATAGTATCACTTCTCCCTCTGTATCATGGATATACTCCTCAGTATCTGTTCCTGTTCTGTATGAGAGGACATATACACAGTATCACTTGTCTCTCTGTATCATGGATATACTCCTCAGTATCTGTTCCTGTTCTGTATGAGAGGACATATACACAGTATCACTTCTCTCTCTGTATCATGGATATTACTTCTCAGTATATGTTCCGGCTCCGTATGATTGGACATATACACAGTATCACTTCTCTCACTGCATCATGGATATACTCCTCAGTATCTGTTCCTGCTCTGTATGAGAGGACATATACACAGTATCACTTTTCTCTCTGTATCATGGATATACTCCTCAGTATCTGTTCCTGCTCTGTATGAGAGGACATATACACAGTATCACTTCTCTCTCTGCATCATGGATATACTCCTCAGTATCTGTTCCTGCTCTGTATGAGAGGACATATACACAGTATCACTTCTCTCTCTGTATCATGGATATACTCCCCAGTATCTGTTCCTCTTCTGTATGAGAGGACATATACACAGTATCACTTCTCTCTCTGTATGATGGATATACTCCTCAGTATCTGTTCCTCTTCTGTATGAGAGGACATATACACAGTATCACTTCTCTCTCTGTATCATGGATATACTCCTCAGTATCTGTTCCTGCCTGTATGAAAGGACATATACACAGTATCACTTGTCTCTCTGTATCATGGATATACTCCTCAGTATCTGTTCCTGTTCTGTATGAGAGGACATATACACAGTTTCAATTCTCTCTCTGAATTATGGATATTACTCCTCAGTATATGTTACTGCTCCGTATGAGAGGACATATACACAGTATCACTTCTCTCTCTGCATCATGGACAGTGGCGTCACAAGGTGGGTGCGGGGGGTGCGGCCCGCACCCGGGTGTCACCCGCCGAGGGGTGACACCAAGGTGCAGGCTCCCCCTCAGTGACGGGAGCCGGGTGCTGCACTATAGCATTAAGTGCAGCGCTCGGCTCCTGTCAGTGAGGGAGCCGGCACTGTCCATGCCCGCACCTCCTGCACCCCCCACGCCATTGATACATAATGTATCATACATTTTTTTTTACCGCGGCCACGGCAGGGTAAGCGCCGTGAGGCCACGCCCCTCCCAAAGTTCCAATATGTGAGGCCACGCCCCCGACACACCCCCTCCTGAAGACCACGCCCCCATTTCGGCGATTATGACGTGCAAGGTGTCCCTCCCCGCAACGGGTGTCACCGCGGGGAGGGACGCCACTGATCATGGATATACTCCTCAGTATCTATTCCTGTTCTGTATGAGAGGACATATACACAGTATCACTTCTCTCTCTGTATCATGAACATACTCCTCAGTATCTGTTCCTCTTCTATATGAGAGGCCATGTACAAAGTATGACTTCTCTCTCTGTATCATGGATATACTCCTCAGTATCTGTTCCTGCCTGTATGAGAGGACATATACACAGTATCACTTCTCTCTATGTATCATGGATATACTCCCCAGTATCTGTTCCTCTTCTGTATGAGAGGAGATATACACAGTATCACTTCTCTCTCTGTATCATGGATATACTCCTCAGTATCTGTTCCTGCCTGTATGAGAGGACATATACACAGTATCACTTCTCTCTCTGTATCATGGATATACTCCCCAGTATCTGTTCCTCTTCTGTATGAGAGGAGATATACACAGTATCACTTCTCTCTCTGTATCATGGATATACTCCTCAGTATCTGTTCCACTTCTATATTAGAGGACATATACAAAGTATGACTTCTCTCTCTGCATCATGGATGGATATACTCCTCAGTATCTGTTCCTGCTCTGTATGAGAGGACATATACACAGTTTCACTTCTCTCTCTGTATCATGGATATACTCCCCAGTATCTGTTCCTCTTCTGTATGAGAGGACATATACACAGTATCACTTCTCTCTCTGTATCATGGATATACTCCTCAGTACCTGTTCCTGTTCTGTATGAGAGGACATATACACAGTATCACTTCTCTCTCTGTATCATGGATATACTCCTCAGTATCTGTTCCTGTTCTGAATGAGAGGACATATACACAGTATCACTTCTCTCTCTGCATCATGGATATACTCCTCAGTATCTATTCCTGTTCTGTATAAGAGGACATTTACACAGTATCACTTCTCTCTCTGAATCATGGATTTACTCCACAGTATCTGTTCCTCTACTGTATGAGAGGACATATACACAGTATCTCTTCTCTCTCTGTATCATGGATATACTCCTCAGTATCTGTTCCTGCCTGTATGAGAGGACATCTACATAGTATCACTTCTATCTCTGCATCATGGATATACTCCTCAGTATCTGTTCCTGCCTGTATGAGAGGACATATACATAGTATCACTTCTCTCTCTGTATCATGGATATACTCCTCAGTATCTATTCCTGCTCTGTATGAGAGGACATATACACAGTATCACTTCTCTCTCTGTATCATCGATATACTCCTCAGTATCTGTTCCTCTTCTGTATGAGAGGACAAAAACACAGTATCACTTCTCTCTCTGTATCATGGATATACTCCTCAGTAGCTGTTCCTGCCTGTATGAGAGGACATATACATAGTATCACTTCTCCCTCTGTATCATGGATATACTCCTCAGTATCTGTTCCTGCTCTGTATGAGAGGACATATACACAGTATCACTTGTCTCTCTGTATCATGGATATACTCCTCAGTATCTTTTCCTGTTCTGTATGAGAGGACATATGCACAGTATCACTTCTCTCTCTGTATCATGGATATTACTTCTCAGTATATGTTCCTGCTCCGTATTAGAGGACATATACACAGTATCACTTCTCTCTCTGCATCATGGATATACTCCTCAGTATCAGTTCCTGCTCTGTATGAGAGGACATATACACAGTATCACTTCTCTCTCTGAATCATGGATTTACTCCTCAGTATCTGTTCCTCTACTGTATGAGAGGACATATACACCGTATCACTTCTATCTCTGCATCATGGATATACTCCTCAGTATCTGTTCCTGCCTGTAAGAGAGGACATATACATAGTATCACTTCTCTCTCTGTATCATGGATATACCCCTCAGTATTTATTCCAGCTCTGTATGAGAGGACATATACACAGTATCACTTCTCTCTCTGTATCATCGATATACTCCTCAGTATCTGTTCCTCATCTGTAGGAGAGGACATAAACACAGTATCACTTCTCTCTCTGTATCATGGATATACTCCTCAGTATCTGTTCCTGCCTGTATGAGAGGACATATACATAGTATCACTTCTCCCTCTGTATCATGGATATACTCCTCAGTATCTGTTCCTGTTCTGTATGAGAGGACATATACACAGTATCACTTGTCTCTCTGTATCATGGATATACTCCTCAGTATCTGTTCCTGTTCTGTATGAGAGGACATATACACAGTATCACTTCTCTCTCTGTATCATGGATATTACTTCTCAGTATATGTTCCTGCTCCGTATGAGAGGACATATACACAGTATCACTTCTCTCACTGCATCATGGATATACTCCTCAGTATCTGTTCCTGCTCTGTATGAGAGGACATATACACAGTATCACTTTTCTCTCTGTATCATGGATATACTCCTCAGTATCTGTTCCTGCTCTGTATGAGAGGACATATACACAGTATCACTTCTCTCTCTGCATCATGGATATACTCCTCAGTATCTGTTCCTGCTCTGTATGAGAGGACATATACACAGTATCACTTCTCTCTCTGTATCATGGATATACTCCTCAGTATCTGTTCCCCTTCTGTATGAGAGGACATATACATAGTATCACTTCTCTCTGTGTATCATGGATATACTCCTCAGTATCTGTTCCTGCCTGTATGAGAGGACATATACACAGTATCACTTAACTCTCTGTATCATGGATATACTCCTCAGTATCTGTTCCTCTTCTGTATGAGAGAACATATACACAGTATCACTTCTCTCTCTGTATCATGGATATACTCCTCATTATCTGTTCCTGTTCTGTATGAGAGGACATATACATAGTATCTCTTCTCTCTGTATCATGGATATTACTCCTCAGTATATGTTTCTGCTCTGTTTGAGAGGACATATACATAGTATCACTTCTCTCTCTGCATCATGTATATACTCCTCAGTATCTGTTCCTCTTCTGTATATGAGGACATATACATAGTATCACCTCTCTCTCTGTATCATGGATATACTCCTCAGTATCTGTTCCTGCCTGTATGAGAGGACATTTACACAGTATCACTTCTCTCTCTGTATCATGGATATACTCCTCAGTATCTGTTCCTCTTCTGTATGAGAGGACATATACACAGTATCACTTCTCTCTCTGTATCATGGATATACTCCTCAGTATCTGTTCCTGTTCTGTATGAGATTACATATACACAGTATCACTTCTCTCTCTGCATCATGGATATGCTCCTCAGTATATGTTCCTCTTCTGAATGAGAGGATATATATATAGTATCACTTCTCTCTCTTTATCATGGATATACTCCTCAGTAGCTGTTCCTGCTCTGAATGAGAGGACATATACATAGTATGACTTCTCTTTTTGTATCATGGATATACTCCTCAATATCTGTTCCTCATCTGTATGAGAGGAAATATACACAGTATCACTTCTCTCTCTGTATCATGGATATACTCCTCAGTATCTGTTCCTGTTCTGTATGACAGGACATATACACAGTATCACTTCTCTCTCTGCATCATTGATATACTCCTCAGTATCTGTTCCTGTTCTGTATAAGAGGACATATACACAGTATCACTTCTCTCTCTGCATCATGGATATACTCCTCATTATCTGTTCCTGTTCTGTATGAGAGGACATATACACAGTGTCACTTCTCTCTCTGCATCATGGATATACTCCTCAGTATCTGTTCCTCTTCTATATGAGAGGACATATACACAGTATCACTTCTCTCTCTGTATCATGGATATACTCCTTAGTATCTGTTCCTGCCTGTATGAGAGGACATATACATAGTATCACTTCTCTCTCTGCATCATGGATATACTCCTCAGTATATGTTCCTGCTCTGTATGAGAGGACATATACATAGTATCTCTTCTCTCTCTGTATCATGGATATTACTCCTCAGTATATCTTCCTGCCCTGTTTGAGAGGACATATATACACAGTATCACTTCTCTCTCTGTATCATGGATATACTCCTCAATATCTGTTCCTGTTCTGTATGAGAGGACATATACACAGTATAACTACTCTATCCGCATCATGGATATACTCCACAGTATCTATTCCTCTTCTGTATGAGAGAACATATACACAGTATCACATCTCTCTCTGTATCATGGATATACTCCTCATTATCTGTTCCTCTTCTGTATGAGAGGACATATACATAGTATCACTTCTCTCTCTGTATCATGGATATACTCCTCAGTATATGTTCCTCTTCTGTATGAGAGGACATATACATAGTATGTCTTCTCTCTGTATCATGGATATTACTCCTCAGTATATGTTTCTGCTCTGTTTGAGAGGACATATACATAGTATCACTTCTCTCTCTGCATCATGTATATACTCCTCAGTATCTGTTCCTGTTCTGTATGAGAGGACATATACACAGTATCACTTCTCTCTCTGCATCATGGATATACTCCTCATTATCTGTTCCTGTACTGTATGAGAGGACATATACACAGTGTCACTTCTCTCTCTGCATCATGGATATACTCCTCAGTATCTGTTCCTCTTCTATATGAGAGGACATATACACAGTATCACTTCTCTCTCTGTATCATGGATATACTCCTCAGTTTCTGTTCCTGCCTGTATGAGAGGACATATACATAGTATCACTTCTCTCTCTGCATCATGGATATACTCCTCAGTATATGTTCCTGCTCTGTATGAGAGGACATATACATAGTATCTCTTCTCTCTCTGTATCATGGATATTACTCCTCAGTATATCTTCCTGCCCTGTTTGAGAGGACATAAACACAGTATCACTTCTCTCTCTGTATCATGGATATACTCCTCAGTATCTGTTCCTGCCTGTATGAGAGGACATATACATAGTATCACTTCTCCCTCTGTATCATGGATATACTCCTCAGTATCTGTTCCTGTTCTGTATGAGAGGACATATACACAGTATCACTTGTCTCTCTGTATCATGGATATACTCCTCAGTATCTGTTCCTGTTCTGTATGAGAGGACATATACACAGTATCACTTCTCTCTCTGTATCATGGATATTACTTCTCAGTATATGTTCCTGCTCCGTATGAGAGGACATATACACAGTATCACTTCTCTCACTGCATCATGGATATACTCCTCAGTATCTGTTCCTGCTCTGTATGAGAGGACATATACACAGTATCACTTTTCTCTCTGTATCATGGATATACTCCTCAGTATCTGTTCCTGCTCTGTATGAGAGGACATATACACAGTATCACTTCTCTCTCTGCATCATGGATATACTCCTCAGTATCTGTTCCTGCTCTGTATGAGAGGACATATACACAGTATCACTTCTCTCTCTGTATCATGGATATACTCCTCAGTATCTGTTCCCCTTCTGTATGAGAGGACATATACATAGTATCACTTCTCTCTGTGTATCATGGATATACTCCTCAGTATCTGTTCCTGCCTGTATGAGAGGACATATACACAGTATCACTTAACTCTCTGTATCATGGATATACTCCTCAGTATCTGTTCCTCTTCTGTATGAGAGAACATATACACAGTATCACTTCTCTCTCTGTATCATGGATATACTCCTCATTATCTGTTCCTGTTCTGTATGAGAGGACATATACATAGTATCTCTTCTCTCTGTATCATGGATATTACTCCTCAGTATATGTTTCTGCTCTGTTTGAGAGGACATATACATAGTATCACTTCTCTCTCTGCATCATGTATATACTCCTCAGTATCTGTTCCTCTTCTGTATATGAGGACATATACATAGTATCACCTCTCTCTCTGTATCATGGATATACTCCTCAGTATCTGTTCCTGCCTGTATGAGAGGACATTTACACAGTATCACTTCTCTCTCTGTATCATGGATATACTCCTCAGTATCTGTTCCTCTTCTGTATGAGAGGACATATACACAGTATCACTTCTCTCTCTGTATCATGGATATACTCCTCAGTATCTGTTCCTGTTCTGTATGAGATTAC
This sequence comes from Taudactylus pleione, assembly GCA_031769625.1. Classification (NCBI taxonomy): domain Eukaryota; kingdom Metazoa; phylum Chordata; class Amphibia; order Anura; family Myobatrachidae; genus Taudactylus; species Taudactylus pleione. The sequence goes on from JAUIMM010000409.1 coordinate 1,136,538, forward strand.
ATATACACAGTATCACTTCTCTCTCTGCATCATGGATATGCTCCTCAGTATATGTTCCTCTTCTGAATGAGAGGATATATATATAGTATCACTTCTCTCTCTTTATCATGGATATACTCCTCAGTAGCTGTTCCTGCTCTGAATGAGAGGACATATACATAGTATGACTTCTCTTTTTGTATCATGGATATACTCCTCAATATCTGTTCCTCATCTGTATGAGAGGAAATATACACAGTATCACTTCTCTCTCTGTATCATGGATATACTCCTCAGTATCTGTTCCTGTTCTGTATGACAGGACATATACACAGTATCACTTCTCTCTCTGCATCATTGATATACTCCTCAGTATCTGTTCCTGTTCTGTATAAGAGGACATATACACAGTATCACTTCTCTCTCTGCATCATGGATATACTCCTCATTATCTGTTCCTGTTCTGTATGAGAGGACATATACACAGTGTCACTTCTCTCTCTGCATCATGGATATACTCCTCAGTATCTGTTCCTCTTCTATATGAGAGGACATATACACAGTATCACTTCTCTCTCTGTATCATGGATATACTCCTTAGTATCTGTTCCTGCCTGTATGAGAGGACATATACATAGTATCACTTCTCTCTCTGCATCATGGATATACTCCTCAGTATATGTTCCTGCTCTGTATGAGAGGACATATACATAGTATCTCTTCTCTCTCTGTATCATGGATATTACTCCTCAGTATATCTTCCTGCCCTGTTTGAGAGGACATATATACACAGTATCACTTCTCTCTCTGTATCATGGATATACTCCTCAATATCTGTTCCTGTTCTGTATGAGAGGACATATACACAGTATAACTACTCTATCCGCATCATGGATATACTCCACAGTATCTATTCCTCTTCTGTATGAGAGAACATATACACAGTATCACATCTCTCTCTGTATCATGGATATACTCCTCATTATCTGTTCCTCTTCTGTATGAGAGGACATATACATAGTATCACTTCTCTCTCTGTATCATGGATATACTCCTCAGTATATGTTCCTCTTCTGTATGAGAGGACATATACATAGTATGTCTTCTCTCTGTATCATGGATATTACTCCTCAGTATATGTTTCTGCTCTGTTTGAGAGGACATATACATAGTATCACTTCTCTCTCTGCATCATGTATATACTCCTCAGTATCTGTTCCTGTTCTGTATGAGAGGACATATACACAGTATCACTTCTCTCTCTGCATCATGGATATACTCCTCATTATCTGTTCCTGTACTGTATGAGAGGACATATACACAGTGTCACTTCTCTCTCTGCATCATGGATATACTCCTCAGTATCTGTTCCTCTTCTATATGAGAGGACATATACACAGTATCACTTCTCTCTCTGTATCATGGATATACTCCTCAGTTTCTGTTCCTGCCTGTATGAGAGGACATATACATAGTATCACTTCTCTCTCTGCATCATGGATATACTCCTCAGTATATGTTCCTGCTCTGTATGAGAGGACATATACATAGTATCTCTTCTCTCTCTGTATCATGGATATTACTCCTCAGTATATCTTCCTGCCCTGTTTGAGAGGACATATATACACAGTATCACTTCTCTCTCTGTATCATGGATATACTCCTCAATATCTGTTCCTTTTCTGTATGAGAGGACATATACACAGTATAACTTCTCTATCTGCATCATGGATATACTCCACAGTATCTATTCCTCTTCTGTATGAGAGAACATATACACAGTATCACATCTCTCTCTGTATCATGGATATACTCCTCATTATCTGTTCCTCTTCTGTATGAGAGGACATATACATAGTATCACTTCTCTCTCTGTATCATGGATATACTCCTCAGTATATGTTCCTCTTCTGTATAAGAGGACATATACATAGTATCAGTTCTCTCTCTGCATCATGTATATACTCCTCAGTATCTGTTCCTGTTCTGTATGAGAGGACATATACACAGTATCACTTCTCTTTCTGTATCATGGATATACTCCTCAGTATCTGTTGCTTCTCTGTATGAGAGGACATATACACAGTATCACTTCTCTCTCTGCATCATGGATATACTCCTCATTATCTGTTCCTGTTCTGTATGAGAGGACATATACACTGTATCACTTCTCTCTCTGCATCATGGATATACTCCTCAGTATCTGTTCCTCTTCTATATGAGAGGAGATATACACAGTATCACTTCTCTCTCTGTATCATGGATATACTCCTCAGTATCTGTTCCTGCCTGTATGAGAGGACATATACATAGTATCACTTCTCTCTCTGCATCATGGATATACTCCTCAGTATCTGTTCCTCTTCTGCATGAGAGGACATATACACAGTATCACTTCTCTCTCTGCATCATGGATATACTCCTCAGTATCTGTTCCTGCTCTGTTTGAGAGGACATATACACAGTATCACTTCTCTCTCTGCATCATGGATATACTCCTCAGTATCTGTTCCTGCTCTGTATGAGAGGACATATACACAGTATCACTTCTCTCTCTGTATCATGGATATACTCCTCAGTATCTGTTCCTCTTCTGTATGAGAGGACATATACACAGTATCACTTCTCTCTCTGCATCATGGATATACTCCTCAGTATCTGTTCCTCTTCTGTATGAGAGGACATATACACAGTATCACTTCTCTCTCTGTATCATGGATATTACTCCTCAGTATCTGTTCCTGTTCTGTATGAGAGGACATATACACAGTATCACTTCTCTCTCTTTATCATGGACATACTCCTCAGTATCTGTTCCTGCTCTGGATGAGAGGACATATACTCAGTATCACTTCTCTCTCTGCATCATGGATATACTCCTCAGTATCTGTTCCTGTTCTGTATGAGAGGACATATACACAGTATCACTTCTCTCTCTGTATCATGGATATACTCCCCAGTATCTGTTCCTCTTTGGTATGAGAGGAGATATACACAGTATCACTTCTCTCTCTGTATCATGGATATACTCCTCAGTATCTGTTCCACTTCTATATGAGAGGACATATACAAAGTATGACTTCACTCTCTGTATCATGGATATACTCCTCAGTATCTGTTCCTCTTATGTATGAGAGGACATATACACAGTATCACTTCTCTCTCTGTTTCATGGATATACTCCTCAGTATCTGTTCCTCTTCTATATGAGAGGACATATACAAAGTATGACTTCTCTCTCTGCATCATGGATATACTCCTCAGTATCTGTTCCTGCTCTGTATGAGAGGACATATACATAGTTTCACTTCTCTCTCTGTATCATGGATATACTCCCCAGTATCTGTTCCTCTTCTGTATGAGAGGACATATACACAGTATCACTTCTCTCTCTGCATCATGGATATACTCCTCAGTACCTGTTCCTGTTCTGTATGAGAGGACATATACACAGTATCACTTCTCTCTCTGCATCATGGATATACTCCTCAGTATCTGTTCCTGCTCTGTATGAGAGGACATATACACAGTTTCACTTCTCTCTCTGTATCATGGATATACTCCCCAGTATCTGTTCCTCTTCTGTATGAGAGGACATATACACAGTATCACTTCTCTCTCTGCATCATGGATATACTCCTCAGTACCTGTTCCTGTTCTGTATGAGAGGACATATACACAGTATCACTTCTCTCTCTGTATCATGGATATACTCCTCAGTATCTGTTCCTGTTCTGAATGAGAGGACATATACACAGTATCACTTCTCTCTCTGCATCATGGATATACTCCTCAGTATCTATTCCTGTTCTGTATAAGAGGACAAATACACAGTATCACTTCTCTCTCTGAATCATGGATTTACTCCTCAGTGTCTGTTCCTCTACTGTATGAGAGGACATATACACCGTATCACTTCTATCTCTGCATCATGGATATACTCCTCAGTATCTGTTCCTGCCTGTAAGAGAGGACATATACATAGTATCACTTCTCTCTCTGTATCATGGATATACTCCTCAGTATCTATTCCTGCTCTGTATGAGAGGACATATACACAGTATCACTTCTCTCTCTGTATCATCGATATACTCCTCAGTATCTGTTCCTCGTCTGTAGGAGAGGACATAAACACAGTATCACTTCTCTCTCTGTATCATGGATATACTCCTCAGTATCTGTTCCTGCCTGTATGAGAGGACATATACATAGTATCACTTCTCCCTCTGTATCATGGATATACTCCTCAGTATCTGTTCCTGTTCTGTATGAGAGGACATATACACAGTATCACTTGTCTCTCTGTATCATGGATATACTCCTCAGTATCTGTTCCTGTTCTGTATGAGAGGACATATACACAGTATCACTTCTCTCTCTGTATCATGGATATTACTTCTCAGTATATGTTCCGGCTCCGTATGATTGGACATATACACAGTATCACTTCTCTCACTGCATCATGGATATACTCCTCAGTATCTGTTCCTGCTCTGTATGAGAGGACATATAAACAGTATCACTTTTCTCTCTGTATCATGGATATACTCCTCAGTATCTGTTCCTGCTCTGTATGAGAGGACATATACACAGTATCACTTCTCTCTCTGCATCATGGATATACTCCTCAGTATCTGTTCCTGCTCTGTATGAGAGGACATATACACAGTATCACTTCTCTCTCTGTATCATGGATATACTCCCCAGTATCTGTTCCTCTTCTGTATGAGAGGACATATACACAGTATCACTTCTCTCTCTGTATGATGGATATACTCCTCAGTATCTGTTCCTCTTCTGTATGAGAGGACATATACACAGTATCACTTCTCTCTCTGTATCATGGATATACTCCTCAGTATCTGTTCCTGCCTGTATGAAAGGACATATACACAGTATCACTTGTCTCTCTGTATCATGGATATACTCCTCAGTATCTGTTCCTGTTCTGTATGAGAGGACATATACACAGTTTCACTTCTCTCTCTGAATTATGGATATTACTCCTCAGTATATGTTACTGCTCCGTATGAGAGGACATATACACAGTATCACTTCTCTCTCTGCATCATGGACAGTGGCGTCACAAGGTGGGTGCGGGGGGTGCGGCCCGCACCCGGGTGTCACCCGCCGAGGGGTGACACCAAGGTGCAGGCTCCCCCTCAGTGACGGGAGCCGGGTGCTGCACTATAGCATTAAATGCAGCGCTCGGCTCCTGTCAGTGAGGGAGCCGGCACTGTCCATGCCCGCACCTCCTGCACCCCCCACGCCATTGATACATAATGTATCATACATTTTTTTTTACCGCGGCCACGGCAGGGTAAGCGCCGTGAGGCCACGCCCCTCCCAAAGGTCCAATATGTGAGGCCACGCCCCCGACACACACCCTCCTGAAGACCACGCCCCCATTTCGGCGATTATGACGTGCAAGGTGTCCCTCCCCGCAACGGGTGTCACCGCGGGGAGGGACGCCACTGATCATGGATATACTCCTCAGTATCTATTCCTGTTCTGTATGAGAGGACATATACACAGTATCACTTCTCTCTCTGTATCATGAACATACTCCTCAGTATCTGTTCCTCTTCTATATGAGAGGCCATGTACAAAGTATGACTTCTCTCTCTGTATCATGGATATACTCCTCAGTATCTGTTCCTGCCTGTATGAGAGGACATATACACAGTATCACTTCTCTCTATGTATCATGGATATACTCCCCAGTATCTGTTCCTCTTCTGTATGAGAGGAGATATACACAGTATCACTTCTCTCTCTGTATCATGGATATACTCCTCAGTATCTGTTCCTGCCTGTATGAGAGGACATATACACAGTATCACTTCTCTCTCTGTATCATGGATATACTCCCCAGTATCTGTTCCTCTTCTGTATGAGAGGAGATATACACAGTATCACTTCTCTCTCTGTATCATGGATATACTCCTCAGTATCTGTTCCACTTCTATATTAGAGGACATATACAAAGTATGACTTCTCTCTCTGCATCATGGATGGATATACTCCTCAGTATCTGTTCCTGCTCTGTATGAGAGGACATATACACAGTTTCACTTCTCTCTCTGTATCATGGATATACTCCCCAGTATCTGTTCCTCTTCTGTATGAGAGGACATATACACAGTATCACTTCTCTCTCTGTATCATGGATATACTCCTCAGTATCTGTTCCTGCTCTATATGAGAGGACATATACAAAATATGACTTCTCTCTCTGTATCATGGATATACTCCTCAGTATCTGTTCCTGCCTGTAAGAGAGGACATATACATAGTATCACTTCTCCCTCTGTATCATGGATATACTCCTCAGTATCTGTTCCTGCTCTGTATGAGAGGACATATACACAGTATCACTTCTCTCTCTGCATCATGGATATACTCCTCAGTACCTGTTCCTGTTCTGTATGAGAGGACATATACACAGTATCACTTCTCTCTCTGTATCATGGATATACTCCTCAGTATCTGTTCCTGTTCTGAATGAGAGGACATATACACAGTATCACTTCTCTCTCTGCATCATGGATATACTCCTCAGTATCTATTCCTGTTCTGTATAAGAGGACATTTACACAGTATCACTTCTCTCTCTGAATCATGGATTTACTCCACAGTATCTGTTCCTCTACTGTATGAGAGGACATATACACAGTATCTCTTCTCTCTCTGTATCATGGATATACTCCTCAGTATCTGTTCCTGCCTGTACGAGAGGACATCTACATAGTATCACTTCTATCTCTGCATCATGGATATACTCCTCAGTATCTGTTCCTGCCTGTATGAGAGGACATATACATAGTATCACTTCTCTCTCTGTATCATGGATATACTCCTCAGTATCTGTTCCTGCTCTGTATGAGAGGACATATACACAGTATCACTTCTCTCTCTGTATCATGGTTATACTCCCCAGTATCTTTTCCTATTCTGTATGAGAGGACATATACACAGTATCACTTCTCTCTCTGTATGATGGATATACTCCTCAGTATCTGTTCCTCTTCTGTATGAGAGGACATATACACAGTATCACTTCTCTCTCTGTATCATGGATATACTCCTCAGTATCTGTTCCTGCCTGTATGAAAGGACATATACACAGTATCACTTGTCTCTCTGTATCATGGATATACTCCTCAGTATCTGTTCCTGTTCTGTATGAGAGGACATATACACAGTTTCACTTCTCTCTCTGAATTATGGATATTACTCCTCAGTATATGTTACTGCTCCGTATGAGAGGACATATACACAGTATCACTTCTCTCTCTGCATCATGGACAGTGGCGTCACAAGGTGGGTGCGGGGGGTGCGGCCCGCACCCGGGTGTCACCCGCCGAGGGGTGACACCAAGGTGCAGGCTCCCCCTCAGTGACGGGAGCCGGGTGCTGCACTATAGCATTAAGTGCAGCGCTCGGCTCCTGTCAGTGAGGGAGCCGGCACTGTCCATGCCCGCACCTCCTGCACCCCCCACGCCATTGATACATAATGTATCATACATTTTTTTTTACCGCGGCCACGGCAGGGTAAGCGCCGTGAGGCCACGCCCTCCCAAAGGTCCAATATGTGAGGCCACGCCCCCGACACACCCCCTCCTGAAGACCACGCCCCCATTTCGGCGATTATGACGTGCAAGGTGTCCCTCCCCGCAACGGGTGTCACCGCGGGGAGGGACGCCACTGATCATGGATATACTCCTCAGTATCTATTCCTGTTCTGTATGAGAGGACATATACACAGTATCACTTCTCTCTCTGTATCATGAACATACTCCTCAGTATCTGTTCCTCTTCTGTATGAGAGGCCATGTACAAAGTATGACTTCTCTCTCTGTATCATGGATATACTCCTCAGTATCTGTTCCTGCCTGTATGAGAGGACATATACACAGTATCACTTCTCTCTATGTATCATGGATATACTCCCCAGTATCTGTTCCTCTTCTGTATGAGAGGAGATATACACAGTATCACTTCTCTCTCTGTATCATGGATATACTCCTCAGTATCTGTTCCTGCCTGTATGAGAGGACATATACACAGTATCACTTCTCTCTCTGTATCATGGATATACTCCCCAGTATCTGTTCCTCTTCTGTATGAGAGGAGATATACATAGTATCACTTCTCTCTCTGTATCATGGATATACTCCTCAGTATCTGTTCCACTTCTATATTAGAGGACATATACAAAGTATCACTTCTCTCTCTGCATCATGGATGGATATACTCCTCAGTATCTGTTCCTGCTCTGTATGAGAGGACATATACACAGTTTCACTTCTCTCTCTGTATCATGGATATACTCCCCAGTATCTGTTCCTCTTCTGTATGAGAGGACATATACACAGTATCACTTCTCTCTCTGTATCATGGATATACTCCTCAGTATCTGTTCCTGTTCTATATGAGAGGACATATACAAAATATGACTTCTCTCTCTGTATCATGGATATACTCCTCAGTATCTGTTCCTGCCTGTAAGAGAGGACATATACATAGTATCACTTCTCCCTCTGTATCATGGATATACTCCTCAGTATCTGTTCCTGCTCTGTATGAGAGGACATATACACAGTATCACTTCTCTCTCTGCATCATGGATATACTCCTCAGTACCTGTTCCTGTTCTGTATGAGAGGACATATACACAGTATCACTTCTCTCTCTGTATCATGGATATACTCCTCAGTATCTGTTCCTGTTCTGAATGAGAGGACATATACACAGTATCACTTCTCTCTCTGCATCATGGATATACTCCTCAGTATCTATTCCTGTTCTGTATAAGAGGACATTTACACAGTATCACTTCTCTCTCTGAATCATGGATTTACTCCACAGTATCTGTTCCTCTACTGTATGAGAGGACATATACACAGTATCTCTTCTCTCTCTGTATCATGGATATACTCCTCAGTATCTGTTCCTGCCTGTATGAGAGGACATCTACATAGTATCACTTCTATCTCTGCATCATGGATATACTCCTCAGTATCTGTTCCTGCCTGTATGAGAGGACATATACATAGTATCACTTCTCTCTCTGTATCATGGATATACTCCTCAGTATCTATTCCTGCTCTGTATGAGAGGACATATACACAGTATCACTTCTCTCTCTGTATCATCGATATACTCCTCAGTATCTGTTCCTCTTCTGTATGAGAGGACAAAAACACAGTATCACTTCTCTCTCTGTATCATGGATATACTCCTCAGTATCTGTTCCTGCCTGTATGAGAGGACATATACATAGTATCACTTCTCCCTCTGTATCATGGATATACTCCTCAGTATCTGTTCCTGCTCTGTATGAGAGGACATATACACAGTATCACTTGTCTCACTGTATCATGGATATACTCCTCAGTATCTTTTCCTGTTCTGTATGAGAGGACATATACACAGTATCACTTCTCTCTCTGTATCATGGATATTACTTCTCAGTATATGTTCCTGCTCCGTATTAGAGGACATATGCACAGTATCAGTTCTCTCTCTGCATCATGGATATACTCCTCAGTATCAGTTCCTGCTCTGTATGAGAGGACATATACACAGTATCACTTTTCTCTCTGTATCATGGATATACTCCTCAGTATCTGTTCCTGCTCTGTATGAGAGGACATATACACAGTATCACTTCTCTCTCTGCATCATGGATATACTCCTCAGTATCTGTTCCTGCTCTGTATGAGAGGACATATACACAGTATCACTTCTCTCTCTGTATCATGGATATACTCCCCAGTATCTGTTCCTCTTCTGTATGAGAGGACATATACACAGTATCACTTCTCTCTCTGTATGATGGATATACTCCTCAGTATCTGTTCCTCTTCTGTATGAGAGGACATATACAAAGTATGACTTCTCTCTCTGTATCATGGATATACTCCTCAGTATCTGTTCCTGCCTGTATGAAAGGACATATACACAGTATCACTTGTCTCTCTGTATCATGGATATACTCCTCAGTATCTGTTCCTGTTCTGTATGAGAGGACATATACACAGTTTCACTTCTCTCTCTGAATTATGGATATTACTCCTCAGTATATGTTACTGCTCCGTATGAGAGGACATATACACAGTATCACTTCTCTCTCTGCATCATGGATATACTCCTCAGTATCTGTTCCTGCTCTGTAGGAGAGGACATATACACAGTATCACTTCTCTCACTGCATCATGGATATACTCCACAGTATCTGTTCCTGCTCTGTATGAGAGGACATATACACAGTATCACTTCTCTCTCTGCATCATGGATATACTCCTCAGTATCTGTACCTCTTCTGTATGAGAGGACATATACACAGTATCACTTCTCTCTCTGCATCATGGACAGTGGCGTCACAAGGTGGGTGCGGGGGGTGCGGCCCGCACCCGGGTGTCACCCGCCAAGGGGTGACACCAAGGTGCAGGCTCCCCCTCAGTGACGGGAGCCGGGTGCTGCACTATAGCATTAAGTGCAGCGCTCGGCTCCTGTCAGTGAGGGAGCCGGCACTGTCCATGCCCGCACCTCCTGCACCCCCCACGCCATTGATACATAATGTATCATACATTTTTATTTACCGCGACCACGGCAGGGTAAGCGCCGTGAGGCCACGCCCCTCCCAAAGGTCCAATATGTGAGGCCACTCCCCCGACACACCCCCTCCTGAAGACCACACCCCCATTTCGGCGATTATGATGTGCAAGGTGTCCCTCCCCGCACCGGGTGTCACCGCGGCGAGGGACGCCACTGATCATGGATATACTCCTCAGTATCTATTCCTGTTCTGTATGAGAGGACATATACACAGTATCACTTCTCTCTCTGTATCATGAACATACTCCTCAGTATCTGTTCCTCTTCTATATGAGAGGACATGTAGAAAGTATGACTTCTCTCTCTGTATCATGGATATACTCCTCAGTATCTGTTCCTGCCTGTATGAGAGGACATATACACAGTATCACTTCTCTCTCTGTATCATGGATATACTCCCCAGTATCTGTTCCTCTTCTGTATGATAGGAGATATACACAGTATCACTTCTCTCTCTGTATCATGGATATACTCCTCAGTATCTGTTCCTGCCTGTATGAGAGGACATATACACAGTATCACTTCTCTCTCTGTATCATGGATATACTCCCCAGTATCTGTTCCTCTTCTGTATGAGAGGAGATATACACAGTATCACTTCTCTCTCTGTATCATGGATATACTCCTCAGTATCTGTTCCACTTCTATATGAGAGGACATATACAAAGTATGACTTCACTCTCTGTGTCATGGATATACTCCTCAGTATCTGTTCCTCTTATGTATGAGAGGACATATACACAGTATCACTTCTCTCTCTGTTTCATGGATATACTCCTCAGTATCTGTTCCTCTTCTTTATGAGAGGACATATACAAAGTATGACTTCTCTCTCTGCATCATGGATATACTCCTCAGTATCTGTTCCTGCTCTGTATGAGAGGACATATACACAGTTTCACTTCTCTCGCTGTATCATGGATATACTCCCCAGTATCTGTTCCTCTTCTGTATGAGAGGACATATACACAGTATCACTTCTCTCTCTGTATCATGGATATACTCCTCAGTATCTGTTCCTGTTCTATATGAGAGGACATATACAAAATATGACTTCTCTCTCTGTATCATGGATATACTCCTCAGTATCTGTTCCTGCCTGTATGAGAGGACATATACATAGTATCACTTCTCCCTCTGTATCATGGATATACTCCTCAGTATCTGTTCCTGCTCTGTATGAGAGGACGTATACACAGTATCACTTCTCTCTCTGCATCATGGATATACTCCTCAGTACCTGTTCCTGTTCTGTATGAGAGGACATATACACAGTATCACTTCTCTCTCTGTATCATGGATATACTCCTCAGTATCTTTTCCTGTTCTGAATGAGAGGACATATACACAGTATCACTTCTCTCTCTGCATCATGGATATACTCCTCAGTATCTATTCCTGTTCTGTATAAGAGGACATTTACACAGTATCACTTCTCTCTCTGAATCATGGATTTACTCCACAGTATCTGTTCCTCTACTGTATGAGAGGACATATACACAGTATCTCTTCTCTCTCTGTTTCATGGAAATACTCCTCAGTATCTGTTCCTGCCTGTATGAGAGGACATCTACATAGTATCACTTCTATCTCTGCATCATGGATATACTCCTCAGTATCTGTTCCTGCCTGTATGAGAGGACATATACATAGTATCACTTCTCTCTCTGTATCATCGATATACTCCTCAGTATCTGTTCCTCTTCTGTATGAGAGGACAAAAACACAGTATCACTTCTCTCTCTGTATCATGGATATACTCCTCAGTATCTGTTCCTGCCTGTATGAGAGGACATATACATAGTATCACTTCTCCCTCTGTATCATGGATATACTCCTCAGTATCTGTTCCTGCTCTGTATGAGAGGACATATACACAGTATCACTTGTCTCTCTGTATCATGGATATACTCCTCAGTATATTTTCCTGTTCTGTATGAGAGGACATATACACAGTATCACTTCTCTCTCTGTATCATGGATATTACTTCTCAGTATATGTTCCTGCTCCGTATTAGAGGACATATACACAGTATCACTTCTCTCTCTGCATCATGGATATACTCCTCAGTATCTGTTCCTGCTCTGTATGAGAGGACATATACACAGTATCACTTTTCTCTCTGTATCATGGATATACTCCTCAGTATCTGTTCCTGCTCCGTATGAGAGGACATATACACAGTATCACTTCTCTCTCTGCATCATGGATATACTCCTCAGTATCTGTTCCTCTTCTGTATGAGAGGACATATACACAGTATCACTTCTCTCTCTGCATCATGGATATACTCCTCAGTATCTGTTCCTGTTCTGTATGAGAGGACATATACACAGTATCACTTCTCTCTCTGTATCATGGATATACTCCTCAGTATCTGTTCATCTTCTATATGAGAGGACATATACAAAGTATGACTTCACTCTCTGTATCATGGATATACTCCTCAGTATCTGTTCCTGCCTGTATGAGAGGACATATACACAGTATCACTTCTCTCTCTGTATCATGGATATACTCCCCAGTATCTGTTCCTCTTCTGTATGAGAGGACATATACACAGTATCACTTCTCTCTCTGTATCATCGATATACTCCTCAGTATCTGTTCCTCTTCTGTATGAGAGGACATATACACAGTATCACTTCTCTCTCTGTATCATGGATATACTCCTCAGTATCTGTTCCTCTTCTATATGAGAGGACATATACACAGTATCACTTCTCTCTCTGCATCATGGATATACTCCCCAGTATCTGTTCCTCTTCTGTATGAGAGGACATATACAAAGTATCACTTCTCTCTCTGTATCACGGATATACTCCTCAGTATCTGTTCCTCTTCTGTATGAGAGGACTTATACACAGTATCACTTCTCTCTCTGTATCATGGATATACTCCTCAGTATCTGTTCCTCTTCTATATGAGAGGACATATACACAGTATCACTTCTCGATCTACATCATGGATATACTCCCAAGTATCTGTTCCTCTTCTGTATGAGAGGACATATACAAAGTATCACTTCTCTCTCTGTATCATGGATATACTCCCCAGTATCTGTTCCTCTTCTGTATGAGAGGACATATACACAGTATTACTTCTCTCTCTGTATCATGGATATACTCCTCAGTATCTGTTCCTCTTCTATATGAGAGGACATATACACAGTATCACTTCTCTCTCTGCATCATGGATATACTCCTCAGTATCTGTTCCTGCTCTGTATGAGAGGACATATACACAGTATCACTTCTCTCTCTGCATCATGGATATACGCCTCAGTATCTGTTCCTGCTCTGTATGAGAGGACATATACACAGTATCACTTCTCTCTCTGTATCATGGATATACTCCCCAGTATCTGTTCCTCTTCTGTATGAGAGGACATATACACAGTATCACTTCTCTCTCTATATCATGGATATACTCTTCAGTATCTGTTCCTCTTCTATATGAGAAGACATATACAAAGTATGACTTCTCTCTCTGTATCATGGATATACTCCTCAGTATCTGTTCCTCTTCTGTATGAGAGGACATATACACAGTATCACTTCTCTCTCTGTATCATGGATAAACTCCTCAGTATCTGTTCCTCTTCTATATGAGAGGACATATACACAGTATCACTTCTCTCTCTGCATCATGGATATACTCCCCAGTATCTGTTCCTCTTCTGTATGAGAGGACATATACAAAGTATGACTTCTCTCTCTGTATCATGGATATACTCCTCAGTATCTGTTCCTCTTCTATATGAGAAGACATATACAAAGTATGACTTCTCTCTCTGTATCATGGATATACTCCTCAGTATCTGTTCCTCTTCTGTATGAGAGGACATATACACAGTATCACTTCTATCTCTGTATCATGGATATACTCCTCAGCATCTGTTCCTCTTCTATATGAGAGGACATATACAAAGTATGACTTCTCTCTGCATCATGGATATACTCCTCAGTATCTGTTCCTGCTCTGTATGAGAGAACATATACACAGTATCACTTCTCTCTCTGTATCATGGATATACTCCCCTGTATCTGTTCCTCTTCTGTATGAGAGGACATATACACAGTATCACTTCTCTCTCTGTATCATGGATATACTCCTCAGTATCTGTTCCTCTTCTGTATGAGAGGACATATACACAGTATCACTTCTCTCTCTGTAAGATGGATATACTCCTCAGTATCTGTTCCTCTTCTGTATGAGAGGACATATACAAAGTATGACTTCTCTCTCTGTATCATGGATATACTCCTCAGTATCTGTTCCTGCCTGTATGAAAGGACATATACACAGTATCACTTGTCTCTCTGTATCATGGATATACTCCTCAGTATCTGTTCCTGTTCTGTATGAGAGGACATATACACAGTTTCACTTCTCTCTCTGAATTATGGATATTACTCCTCAGTATATGTTACTGCTCCGTATGAGAGGACATATACACAGTATCACTTCTCTCTCTGCATCATGGATATACTCCTCAGTATCTGTTCCTGCTCTGTATGAGAGGACATATACACAGTATCACTTCTCTCACTGCATCATGGATATACTCCACAGTATCTGTTCCTGCTCTGTATGAGAGGACATATACACAGTATCACTTCTCTCTCTGCATCATGGATATACTCCTCAGTATCTGTTCCTCTTCTGTATGAGAGGACATATACACAGTATCACTTCTCTCTCTGCATCATGGATATACTCCTCAGTATCTATTCCTGTTCTGTATGAGAGGACATATACACAGTATCACTTCTCTCTCTGTATCATGAACATACTCCTCAGTATCTGTTCCTCTTCTATATGAGAGGACATATACAAAGTATGACTTCTCTCTCTGTATCATGGATATACTCCTCAGTATCTGTTCCTGCCTGTATGAGAGGACATATACACAGTATCACTTCTCTCTCTGTATCATGGATATACTCCCCAGTATCTGTTCCTCTTCTGTATGAGAGGAGATATACACAGTATTACTTCTCTCTCTGTATCATGGATATACTCCTCAGTATCTGTTCCTGCCTGTATGAGAGGACATATACACAGTATCACTTCTCTCTCTGTATCATGGATATACTCCCCAGTATCTGTTCCTCTTCTGTATGATAGGAGATATACACAGTATCACTTCTCTCTCTGTATCATGGATATACTCCTCAGTATCTGTTCCACTTCTATATGAGAGGACATATACAAAGTATGACTTCACTCTCTGTGTCATGGATATACTCCTCAGTATCTGTTCCTCTTATGTATGAGAGGACATATACACAGTATCACTTCTCTCTCTGCATCATGGATATACTCCTCAGTATCTGTTCCTGCTCTGTATGAGAGGACATATACACAGTTTCACTTCTCTCTCTGTATCATGGATATACTCCCCAGTATCTGTTCCTCTTCTGTATGAGAGGACATATACACAGTATCACTTCTCTCTCTGTATCATGGATATACTCCTCAGTATCTGTTCCTGTTCTATATGAGAGGACATATACAAAATATGACTTCTCTCTCTGTATCATGGATATACTCCTCAGTATCTGTTCCTGCCTGTAAGAGAGGACATATACATAGTATCACTTCTCCCTCTGTATCATGGATATACTCCTCAGTATCTGTTCCTGCTCTGTATGAGAGGACATATACACAGTATCACTTCTCTCTCTGCATCATGGATATACTCCTCAGTACCTGTTCCTGTTCTGTATGAGAGGACATATACACAGTATCACTTCTCTCTCTGTATCATGGATATACTCCTCAGTATCTGTTCCTGTTCTGAATGAGAGGACATATACACAGTATCACTTCTCTCTCTGCATCATGGATATACTCCTCAGTATCTATTCCTGTTCTGTATAAGAGGACATTTACACAGTATCACTTCTCTCTCTGAATCATGGATTTACTCCACAGTACCTGTTCCTCTACTGTATGAGAGGACATATACACAGTATCTCTTCTCTCTCTGTATCATGGATATACTCCTCAGTATCTGTTCCTGCCTGTATGAGAGGACATCTACATAGTATCACTTCTATCTCTGCATCATGGATATACTCCTCAGTATCTGTTCCTGCCTGTATGAGAGGACATATACATAGTATCACTTCTCTCTCTGTATCATCGATATACTCCTCAGTATCTGTTCCTCTTCTGTATGAGAGGACAAAAACACAGTATCACTTCTCTCTCTGTATCATGGATATACTCCTCAGTATCTGTTCCTCTTCTGTATGAGAGGACATATACACAGTATCACTTCTCCCTCTGTATCATGGATATACTCCTCAGTATCTGTTCCTGCTCTGTATGAGAGGACATATACACAGTATCACTTGTCTCTCTGTATCATGGATATACTCCTCAGTATCTTTTCCTGTTCTGTATGAGAGGACATATACACAGTATCACTTCTCTCTCTGTATCATGGATATTACTTCTCAGTATATGTTCCTGCTCCGTATTAGAGGACATATACACAGTATCACTTCTCTCTCTGCATCATGGATATACTCCACAGTATCTGTTCCTGCTCTGTATGAGAGGACATATACACAGTATCACTTTTCTCTCTGTATCATGGATATACTCCTCAGTATCTGTTCCTGCTCTGTATAAGAGGACATATACACAGTATCACTTCTCTCTCTGCATCATGGATATACTCCTCAGTATCTGTTCCTCTTCTGTATGAGAGGACATATACACAGTATCACTTCTCTCTCTGCATCATGGATATACTCCTCAGTATCTGTTCCTGTTCTGTATGAGAGGACATATACACAGTATCACTTCTCTCTCTGTATCATGGATATACTCCTCAGTATCTGTTCATCTTCTATATGAGAGGACATATACAAAGTGTGACTTCTCTCTCTGTATCATGGATATACTCCTCAGTATCTGTTCCTGCCTGTATGAGAGGACATATACACAGTATCACTTCTCCCTCTGTATCATGGATATACTCCCCAGTATCTGTTCCTCTTCTGTATGAGAGGACATATACACAGTATCACTTATCTCTCTATATCATGGATATACTCCTCAGTATCTGTTCCTCTTCTATATGAGAAGACATATACAAAGTATGACTTCTCTCTCTGTATCATGGATATACTCCTCAGTATCTGTTCCTCTTCTGTATGAGAGGACATATACACAGTATCACTTCTCTCTCTGTATCTTGGATATACTCCTCATTATCTGTTCCTCTTCTATATGAGAGGACATATACACAGTATCACTTCTCTCTCTGCATCATGGATATACTCCCCAGTATCTGTTCCTCTTCTGTATGAGAGGACATATACAAAGTATGACTTCTCTCTCTGTATCATGGATATACTCCTCAGTATCTGTTCCTCTTCTATATGAGAAGACATATACACAGTATCACTTCTCTCTCTGTATCATGGATATACACCCCTGTATCTGTTCCTCTTCTGTATGAGAGGACATATACACAGTATCACTTCTCTCTCTGTATCATGGATATACTCCTCAGTATCTGTTCCTCTTCTATATGAGAGGACATATACACAGTATCACTTCTCTCTCTGCATCATGGATATACTCCTCAGTATCTGTTCCTGCTCTGTATGAGAGGACATATACACAGTATCACTTCTCTCTCTGCATCATGGATATACTCCTCAGTATCTGTTCCTGCTCTGTATGAGAGGACATATACACAGTATCACTTCTCTCTCTGTATCATGGATATACTCCCCAGTATCTGTTCCTCTTCTGTATGAGAGGACATATACACAGTATCACTTCTCTCTCTATATCATGGATATACTCTTCAGTATCTGTTCCTCTTCTATATGAGAAGACATATACAAAGTATGACTTCTCTCTCTGTATCATGGATATACTCCTCAGTATCTGTTCCTCTTCTGTATGAGAGGACATATACACAGTATCACTTCTCTCTCTGTATCATGGATAAACTCCTCAGTATCTGTTCCTCTTCTATATGAGAGGACATATACACAGTATCACTTCTCTCTCTATATCATGGATATACTCTTCAGTATCTGTTCCTCTTCTATATGAGAAGACATACACAAAGTATGACTTCTCTCTCTGTATCATGGATATACTCCTCAGTATCTGTTCCTCTTCTGTATGAGAGGACATATACACAGTATCACTTCTCTCTCTGTATCATGGATAAACTCCTCAGTATCTGTTCCTCTTCTATATGAGAGGACATATACACAGTATCACTTCTCTCTCTGCATCATGGATATACTCCTCAGTACCTGTTCCTGTTCTGTATGAGAGGACATATACACAGTATCACTTCTCTCTCTGTATCATGGATATACTCCTCAGTATCTGTTCCTGTTCTGAATGAGAGGACATATACACAGTATCACTTCTCTCTCTGCATCATGGATATACTCCTCAGTATCTATTCCTGTTCTGTATAAGAGGACATTTACACAGTATCACTTCTCTCTCTGAATCATGGATTTACTCCACAGTATCTGTTCCTCTACTGTATGAGAGGACATATACACAGTATCTCTTCTCTCTCTGTATCATGGATATACTCCTCAGTATCTGTTCCTGCCGGTATGAGAGGACATCTACATAGTATCACTTCTATCTCTGCATCATGGATATACTCCTCAGTATCTGTTCCTGCCTGTATGAGAGGACATATACATAGTATCACTTCTCTCTCTGTATCATCGATATACTCCTCAGTATCTGTTCCTCTTCTGTATGAGAGGACAAAAACACAGTATCACTTCTCTCTCTGTATCATGGATATACTCCTCAGTATCTGTTCCTGCCTGTATGAGAGGACATATACATAGTATCACTTCTCCCTCTGTATCATGGATATCCTCCTCAGTATCTGTTCCTGCTCTGTATGAGAGGACATATACACAGTATCACTTGTCTCTCTGTATCATGGATATACTCCTCAGTATCTTTTCCTGTTCTGTATGAGAGGACATATACACAGTATCACTTCTCTCTCTGTATCATGGATATTACTTCTCAGTATATGTTCCTGCTCCGTATTAGAGGACATATACACAGTATCACTTCTCTCTCTGTATCATGGATATACTCCTCAGTATCTGTTCCTGTTCTGTATGAGAGGACATATACAAAGTATGACTTCTCTCTCTGTATCATGGATATACTCCTCAGTATCTGTTCCTGCCTGTATGAGAGGACATATACACAGTATCACTTCTCTCTCTGTATCATGGATATACTCCCCAGTATCTGTTCCTCTTCTGTATGAGAGGACATATACACAGTATCACTTCTCTCTCTATATCATGGATATACTCCTCAGTATCTGTTCCTCTTCTATATGAGAAGACATATACAAAGTATGACTTCTCTCTCTGTATCATGGATATACTCCTCAGTATCTGTTCCTCTTCTGTATGAGAGGACATATACACAGTATCACTTCTCTCTCTGTATCATGGATATACTCCTCAGTATCTGTTCCTCTTCTATATGAGAGGACATATACACAGTATCACTTCTCTCTCTGCATCATGGATATACTCCCCAGTATCTGTTCCTCTTCTGTATGAGAGGACATATACAAAGTATGACTTCTCTCTCTGTATCATGGATATACTCCTCAGTATCTGTTCCTCTTCTATATGAGAAGACATATACACAGTATCACTTCTCTCTCTGTATCATGGATATACTCCCCTGTATCTGTTCCTCTTCTGTATGAGAGGACATTTACACAGTATCACTTCTCTCTCTGTATCATGGATATACTCCTCAGTATCTGTTCCTCTTCTATATGAGAGGACATATACACAGTATCACTTCTCTCTCTGCATCATGGATATACTCCTCAGTATCTGTTCCTGCTCTGTATGAGAGGACATATACACAGTATCACTTCTCTCTCTGCATCATGGATATACTCCTCAGTATCTGTTCCTGCTCTGTATGAGAGGACATATACACAGTATCACTTCTCTCTCTGTATCATGGATATACTCCCCAGTATCTGTTCCTCTTCTGTATGAGAGGACATATCCACAGTATCACTTCTCTCTCTATATCATGGATATACTCCTCAGTATCTGTTCCTCTTCTGTATGAGAGGACATATACACAGTATCACTTCTCTCTCTGTATCATGGATAAACTCCTCAGTATCTGTTCCTCTTCTATATGAGAGGACATATACACAGTATCACTTCTCTCTCTGCATCATGGATATACTCCCCAGTATCTGTTCCTCTTCTGTATGAGAGGACATATACAAAGTATGACTTCTCTCTCTGTATCATGGATATACTCCTCAGTATCTGTTCCTCTTCTATATGAGAAGACATATACAAAGTATGACTTCTCTCTCTGTATCATGGATATACTCCTCTGTATCTGTTCCTCTTCTGTATGAGAGGACATATACACAGTATCACTTCTCTCTCTGTATCATGGATATACTCCTCAGTATCTGTTCCTCTTCTATACGAGAGGACATATACAAAGTATGACTTCTCTCTGCATCATGGATATACTCCTCAGTATCTGTTCCTGCTCTGTATGAGAGGACATATACACAGTATCACTTCTCTCTCTGTATCATGGATATACTCACCTGTATCTGTTCCTCTTCTGTATGAGAGGACATATACACAGTATCACTTCTCTCTCTGTATCATGGATATACTCCCCAGTATCTGTTCCTCTTCTGTATGAGAGGACATATCCACAGTATCACTTCTCTCTCTATATCATGGATATACTCTTCAGTATCTGTTCCTCTTCTATATGAGAAGACATATACAAAGTATGACTTCTCTCTCTGTATCATGGATATACTCCTCAGTATCTGTTCCTCTTCTGTATGAGAGGACATATACACAGTATCACTTCTCTCTCTGTATCATGGATAAACTCCTCAGTATCTGTTCCTCTTCTATATGAGAGGACATATACACAGTATCACTTCTCTCTCTGCATCATGGATATACTCCCCAGTATCTGTTCCTCTTCTGTATGAGAGGACATATACAAAGTATGACTTCTCTCTCTGTATCATGGATATACTCCTCAGTATCTGTTCCTCTTCTATATGAGAAGACATATACAAAGTATGACTTCTCTCTCTGTATCATGGATATACTCCTCTGTATCTGTTCCTCTTCTGTATGAGAGGACATATACACAGTATCACTTCTCTCTCTGTATCATGGATATACTCCTCAGTATCTGTTCCTCTTCTATACGAGAGGACATATACAAAGTATGACTTCTCTCTGCATCATGGATATACTCCTCAGTATCTGTTCCTGCTCTGTATGAGAGGACATATACACAGTATCACTTCTCTCTCTGTATCATGGATATACTCCTCAGTATCTGTTCCTCTTCTGTATGAGAGGACATATACACAGTATCACTTCTCTCTCTGTATCATGGATATACTCCTCAGTATCTGTTCCTCTTCTATATGAGAGGACATATACACAGTATCACTTCTCTCTCTGCATCATGGATATACTCCTCAGTATCTGTTCCTGCTCTGTATGAGAGGACATATACACAGTATCACTTCTCTCTCTGCATCATGGATATACTCCTCAGTATCTGTTCCTGCTCTGTATGAGAGGACATATACACAGTATCACTTCTCTCTCTGTATCATGGATATACTCCCCAGTATCTGTTCCTCTTCTGTATGAGAGGACATATACACAGTATCACTTCTCTCTCTGCATCATGGATATACTCCTCAGTATCTGTTCCTGCTCTGTATGAGAGGACATATACACAGTATCACTTCTCTCTCTGCATCATGGATATACTCCTCAGTATCTGTTCCTCTTCTGCATGAGAGGACATATACACAGTATCACTTCTCTCTCTGCATCATGGATATACTCCTCAGTATCTGTTCCTCTTATGTATGAGAGGACATATACACAGTATCACTTCACTCTCTGTATCATGGATATACTCCTCAGTATCTGTTCCTCTTCTATATGAGAGGACATATACAAAGTATGACTTCTCTCTCTGCATCATGGATATACTCCTCAGAATCTGTTCCTTCTCTGTATGAGAGGACATATACACAGTATCACTTCTCTCTCAGTATCATGGATATACTCCCCAGTATCTGTTCCTCTTCTGTATGAGAGGACATATACACAGTATCACTTCTCTCTCTGTATCATTGATATACTCCTCAGTATCTGTTCCTGCTCTGTATGAGAGGACATATACACAGTATCACTTCTCTCTCTGCATCATGGATATACTCCTCAGTACCTGTTTCTGTTCTGTATGAGAGGACATATACACAGTATCACTTCTCTCTCTGTATCATGGATATACTCCTCAGTATCTGTTCCTGTTCTGAATGAGAGGACATATACACAGTATCACTTCTCTCTCTGCCTCATGGATATACCCCTCAGTATCTATTCCTGTTCTGTATTAGAGGACATATACACAGTATCACTTCTCTCTCTGAATCATGGATTTACTCCTCAGTATCTGTTCCTCTACTGTATGAGAGGACATATACATAGTATCACTTCTCTCTCTGTATCATGGATATACTCCTCAGTATCTATTCCTGCTCTGTATGAGAGGACATATACACAGTATCACTTCTCTCTCTGTATCATCGATATACTCCTCAGTATCTGTTCCTCTTCTGTATGAGAGGACATAAACACAGTATCACTTCTCTCTCTGTATCATGGATATACACCTCAGTATCTGTTCCTGCCTGTATGAAAGGACATATACATAGTATCACTTCACCCTCTGTATTATGGATATATTCCTCAGTATCTGTTCCTGCTCTGTATGAGAGGACATATACACAGTATCACTTGTCTCTCTGTATCATGGATATACTCCTCAATATCTGTTCCTGCTCTGTATGAGAGGACATAAACACAGTATCACTTCTCTCTCTGTATCATGGATAGACTCCTCAGTATCTGTCCCTGCTCTGTATGATTGGACATATACATAGTATTAATTCTCTATCTGCATCATGGGTATATTCCTCAGTATCTGTTCCTACTCTGTATGAGAGGACATATACACAGTATCAACTCTCTCTCTGCATCATGGATATACTCCTCAGTATCTGTTCCTGTTCTGTATGAGAGGACATATACACAGTATCACTTCTCTCTCTGTATCATGGATATACTCCTCAGTATCTGTTCCTGCTCTGTATGAGAGGACATATACACAGTATCAACTCTCTCTCTGCATCATGGATATACTCCTCAGTATCTGTTCCTCTTCTGTATGAGAGGACATATACACAGTATCACTTCTCTCTCTGTATCATGGATATACTCCTCAGTATCTGTTCCTGTTCTGAATGAGAGGACATATACACAGTATCACTTCTTTCTCTGCATCATGGATATACTCCTCAGTATCTGTTCCTGCCTGTATGAGAGGACATCTACATAGTATCAGTTCTATCTCTGCATCATGGATATTCTCCTCAGTATCTGTTCCTGCCTGTATGAGAGGACATATACATAGTATCACTTGTCTCTCTGTATCATGGATATACTCCTCAGTATCTATTCCTGCTCTGTATGAGAGGACATATACATAGTATCACTTCTCTCTCTGTATCATCGATATACTCCTCAGTATCTGTTCCTCTTCTGTATGAGAGGACATAAACACAGTGTCACTTCTCTCTCTGTATCATGGATATACTCCTCAGTGTCTGTTCCTGTTCTGTATGAGAGGACATATACATAGTATGACTTCTCTCTCTGTATCATGGATATATTCCTCAGTATCTGTTCCTCTTCTGTATGAGAGGACATATACACAGTATCACCTCTCTCTCTGTATCATGGATATACTCCTCAGTATCTGTTCCTCTTCTATATCAGAGAACATATACACAGTATCACTTCTCTCTCTGCATCATGGATATACTCCTCAGTAAATGTTCCTCTTCTGTATGAGAGGACGTATACATAGTATCACTTCTCTCTCTGTATCATGGATATACTCCTCAGTAGCTGGTCCTGCTCTGAATGAGAGGACATATACATAGTATGACTTCTCTTTCTGTATCATGGATATACTCCTCAGTATCTGTTCCTCATCTGTATGAGAGGACATATACATAGTATCACTTCTCTCTCTCTGCTCTGTATGAGAGGACATATACACAGTATCACTTCTCTCTCTGTATCATGGATATACTCCTCAGTATCTGTTCCTTTTCTATATGAGAGGACAAATACAAAGTATGCCTTCTCTCTCTGTATCATGGATATACTCCTCAGTATCTGTTCCTGCCTGTATGAGAGGACATATACACAGTATCACTTCTCTCTCTGTATCATGGATATTACTCCTCAGTATATGTTCCTGCTCCGTATGAGAGGACATATACACAGTATCACTTCTCTCTCTGCATCATGGATATACTGCTCAGTATCTGTTCCTGCTCCGTATGAGAGGACATATACACAGTATCACTTCTCTCTCTGCATCCTGGTTATACTCCTCAGTATCTGTTCCTGCTCTGTATGAGAGGACATATACACAGTATCACTTCTCTCTCTGTATCATGGATATACTCCTCAGTATCTGTTCCTGCTCTGTATGAGAGGACATATACACAGTATCACTTCTCTCTCTGCATCATGGATATACTCCTCAGTATCTGTTCCTCTTCTGTATGAGAGGACATATACAAAGTATGACTTCTCTCTCTGTATCATGGATATACTCCTCAGTATCTGTTCCTCTTCTGTATGAGAGGACATATACACAGTATCACTTCAATCTCTGTATCATGGATATACTCCTCAGTATCTGTTCCTCTTCTATATGAGAAGACATATACAAAGTATGACTTCTCTCTCTGTATCATGGATATACTCCTCAGTATCTGTTCCTCTTCTGTATGAGAGGACATATACACAGTATCACTTCTCTCTCTGTATCATGGATATACTCCTCAGTATCTGTTCCTCTTCTATATGAGAGAACATATACACAGTATCACTTCTCTCTCTGCATCATGGATATACTCCTCAGTAAATGTTCCTCTTCTGTATGAGAGGACGCATACATAGTATCACTTCTCTCTCTGTATCATGGATATACTCCTCAGTAGCTGGTCCTGCTCTGAATGAGAGGACATATACATAGTATGACTTCTCTTTCTGTTTCATGGATATACTCCTCAGTATCTGTTCCTCATCTGTATGAGAGGACATATACATAGTATCACTTCTCTCTCTCTGCTCTGTATGAGAGGACATATACACAATATCACTTCTCTCTCTGTATCATGGATATACTCCTCAGTATCTGTTCCTCTTCTAAATGAGAGGACATATACAAAGTATGCCTTCTCTCTCTGTATCATGGATATACTCCTCAGTATCTGTTCCTGCCTGTATGAGAGGATATATACACAGTACCACTTCTCTCTCTGTATCATGGATATTTCTCCTCAGTATATGTTCCTGCTCCGTATGAGAGGACATATACACAGTATCACTTCTCTCTCTGCATCATGGATATACTGCTCAGTATCTGTTCCTGCTCTGTATGAGAGGACATATACACAGTATCACTTCTCTCTCTGTATCATGGATATACTCACCTGTATCTGTTCCTCTTCTGTATGAGAGGACATATACAAAGTATCACTTCTCTCTCTGTATCATGGATATACTCCCCAGTATCTGTTCCTCTTCTGTATGAGAGGACATATCCACAGTATCACTTCTCTCTCTATATCATGGATATACTCTTCAGTATCTGTTCCTCTTCTATATGAGAAGACATATACAAAGTATGACTTCTCTCTCTGTATCATGGATATACTCCTCAGTATCTGTTCCTCTTCTGTATGAGAGGACATATAAACAGTATCACTTCTCTCTCTGTATCATGGATAAACTACTCAGTATCTGTTCCTCTTCTATATGAGAGGACATATACACAGTATCACTTCTCTCTCTGCATCATGGATATACTCCCCAGTATCTGTTCCTCTTCTGTATGAGAGGACATATACAAAGTATGACTTCTCTCTCTGTATCATGGATATACTCCTCAGTATCTGTTCCTCTTCTATATGAGAAGACATATACAAAGTATGACTTCTCTCTCTGTATCATGGATATACTCCTCTGTATATGTTCCTCTTCTGTATGAGAGGACATATACACAGTATCACTTCTCTCTCTGTATCATGGATATACTCACCTGTATCTGTTCCTCTTCTGTATGAGAGGACATATACACAGTATCACTTCTCTCTCTGTATCATGGATATACTCCTCAGTATCTGTTCCTCTTCTATATGAGATGACATATTCACAGTATCACTTCTCTCTCTGCATCATGGATATACTCCTCAGTATCTGTTCCTGCTCTGTATGAGAGGACATATACACAGTATCACTTCTCTCTCTGCATCATGGATATACTCCTCAGTATCTGTTCCTGCTCTGTATGAGAGGACATATACACAGTATCACTTCTCTCTCTGTATCATGGATATACTCCCCAGTATCTGTTCCTCTTCTGTATGAGAGGACATATACACAGTATCACTTCTCTCTCTGCATCATGGATATACTCCTCAGTATCTGTTCCTGCTCTGTATGAGATGACATATACACAGTATCACTTCTCTCTCTGTATCATGGATATACTCACCTGTATCTGTTCCTCTTCTGTATGAGAGGACATATACACAGTATCACTTCTCTCTCTGTATCATGGATATACTCCTCAGTATCTGTTCCTCTTCTATATGAGATGACATATTCACAGTATCACTTCTCTCTCTGCATCATGGATATACTCCTCAGTATCTGTTCCTGCTCTGTATGAGAGGACATATACACAGTATCACTTCTCTCTCTGCATCATGGATATACTCCTCAGTATCTGTTCCTGCTCTGTATGAGAGGACATATACACAGTATCACTTCTCTCTCTGTATCATGGATATACTCCCCAGTATCTGTTCCTCTTCTGTATGAGAGGACATATACACAGTATCACTTCTCTCTCTGCATCATGGATATACTCCTCAGTATCTGTTCCTGCTCTGTATGAGAGGACATATACACAGTATCACTTCTCTCTCTGCATCATGGATATACTCCTCAGTATCTGTTCCTCTTCTGTATGAGAGGACATATACACAGTATCACTTCTCTCTCTGCATCATGGATATACTCCTCAGTATCTGTTCCTCTTATGTATGAGAGGACATATACACAGTATCACTTCACTCTCTGTATCATGGATATACTCCTCAGTATCTGTTCCTCTTCTATATGAGAGGACATATACAAAGTATGACTTCTCTCTCTGCATCATGGATATACTCCTCAGAATCTGTTCCTTCTCTGTATGAGAGGACATATACACTGTATCACTTCTCTCTCAGTATCATGGATATACTCCCCAGTATCTGTTCCTCTTCTGTATGAGAGGACATATACACAGTATCACTTCTCTCTCTGCATCATGGATATACTCCTCAGTACCTGTTTCTGTTCTGTATGAGAGGACATATACACAGTATCACTTCTCTCTCTGTATCAAGGATATACTCCTCAGTATCTGTTCCTGTTCTAAATGAGAGGACATATACACAGTATCACTTCTCTCTCTGCCTCATGGATATACTCCTCAGTATCTATTCCTGTTCTGTATTAGAGGACATATACACAGTATCACTTCTCTCTCTGAATCATGGATTTACTCCTCAGTATCTGTTCCTCTACTGTATGAGAGGACATATACACAGTATCACTTCTCTCTCTGTATCATGGATATACTCCTCAGTATCTGTTCCTGCCTGTATGAGAGGACATCTACATAGTATCAGTTCTATCTCTGCATCATGGATATTCTCCTCAGTATCTGTTCCTGCCTGTATGAGAGGACATATACATAGTATCACTTGTCTCTCTGTATCATGGATATACTCCTCAGTATCTATTCCTGCTCCGTATGAGAGGACATATACACAGTATCACTTCTCTCTCTGCATCATGGATATACTCCTCAGTATCTGTTCCTCTTCTGTATGAGAGGACATATACAAAGTAAGACTTCTCTCTCTGTATCATGGATATACTCCTCAGTATCTGTTCCTCTTCTATATGAGAGGACATATACAAAGTATGACTTCTCTCTCTGCATCATGGATATACTCCTTGGTATCTGTTCCTGCTCTGTATGAGAGGACATATACACAGTATCACTTCTCTCTCTGTATCATGGATATACTCACCTGTATCTGTTCCTCTTCTGTATGAGAGGACATATACACAGTATCACTTCTCTCTCTGTATCATGGATTTACTCCCCAGTATCTGTTCCTCTTCTGTATGAGAGGACATATCCACAGTATCACTTCTCTCTCTATATCATGGATATACTCTTCAGTATCTGTTCCTCTTCTATATGAGAAGACATATACAAAGTATGACTTCTCTCTCTGTATCATGGATATACTCCTCAGTATCTGTTCCTCTTCTGTATGAGAGGACATATAAACAGTATCACTTCTCTCTCTGTATCATGGATAAACTACTCAGTATCTGTTCCTCTTCTATATGAGAGGACATATACACAGTATCACTTCTCTCTCTGCATCATGGATATACTCCCCAGTATCTGTTCCTCTTCTGTATGAGAGGACATATACAAAGTATGACTTCTCTCTCTGTATCATGGATATACTCCTCAGTATCTGTTCCTCTTCTATATGAGCGGACATATACACAGTATCACTTCTCTCTCTGTATCATGGATATACTCCTCAGTATCTGTTCCTCTTCTATACGAGAGGACATATACAAAGTATGACTTCTCTCTGCATCATGGATATACTCCTCAGTATCTGTTCCTGCTCTGTATGAGATGACATATACACAGTATCACTTCTCTCTCTGTATCATGGATATACTCACCTGTATCTGTTCCTCTTCTGTATGAGAGGACATATACACAGTATCACTTCTCTCTCTGTATCATGGATATACTCCTCAGTATCTGTTCCTCTTCTATACGAGAGGACATATACAAAGTATGACTTCTCTCTGCATCATGGATATACTCCTCAGTATCTGTTCCTGCTCTGTATGAGATGACATATACACAGTATCACTTCTCTCTCTGTATCATGGATATACTCACCTGTATCTGTTCCTCTTCTGTATGAGAGGACATATACACAGTATCACTTCTCTCTCTGTATCATGGATATACTCCTCAGTATCTGTTCCTCTTCTATATGAGAGGACATATACACAGTATCACTTCTCTCTCTGCATCATGGATATACTCCTCAGTATCTGTTCCTGCTCTGTATGAGAGGACATATACACAGTATCACTTCTCTCTCTGCATCATGGATATACTCCTCAGTATCTGTTCCTGCTCTGTATGAGAGGACATATACACAGTATCACTTCTCTCTCTGTATCATGGATATACTCCCCAGTATCTGTTCCTCTTCTGTATGAGAGGACATATACACAGTATCACTTCTCTCTCTGCATCATGGATATACTCCTCAGTATCTGTTCCTGCTCTGTATGAGAGGACATATACACAGTATCACTTCTCTCTCTGCATCATGGATATACTCCTCAGTATCTGTTCCTGTTCTCTATTAGAGGACATATACACAGTATCACTTCTCTCTCTGAATCATGGATTTACTCCTCAGTATCTGTTCCTCTACTGTATGAGAGGACATATACACAGTATCACTTCTCTCTCTGTATCATGGATATACTCCTCAGTATCTGTTCCTGCCTGTATGAGAGGACATCTACATAGTATCACTTCTATCTCTGCATCATGGATATACTCCTCAGTATCTGTTCCTGCCTGTATGAGAGGACATATACATAGTATCACTTCTCTCTCTGTATCATGGATATACTCCTCAGTATCTATTCCTGCTCTGTATGAGAGGACATAAACACAGTATCACTTCTCTCTCTGTATCATGGATATACACCTCAGTATCTGTTCCTGCCTGTATGAAAGGACATATACATAGTATCACTTCACCCTCTGTATTATGGATATATTCCTCAGTATCTGTTCCTGCTCTGTATGAGAGGACATATACACAGTATCACTTGTCTCTCTGTATCATGGATATACTCCTCAATATCTGTTCCTGCTCTGTATGAGAGGACATAAACACAGTATCACTTCTCTCTCTGTATCATGGATAGACTCCTCAGTATCTGTCCCTGCTCTGTATGATTGGACATATACATAGTATTAATTCTCTATCTGCATCATGGGTATATTCCTCAGTATCTGTTCCTACTCTGTATGAGAGGACATATACACAGTATCAACTCTCTCTCTGAATCATGGATTTACTCCTCAGTATCTGTTCCTCTACTGTATGAGAGGACATATACACAGTATCTCTTCTCTCTCTGTATCATGGATAGACTCCTCAGTATCTGTTCCTGCTCTGTATGAGAGGACATATACACAGTATCAACTCTCTCTCTGCATCATGGATATACTCCTCAGTATCTGTTCCTCTTCTGTATGAGAGGACATATACACAGTATCACTTCTCTCTCTGTATCATGGATATACTCCTCAGTATCTGTTCCTGTTCTGAATGAGAGGAGATATACACAGTATCACTTCTTTCTCTGCATCATGGATATTCTCCTCAGTATCTGTTCCTGCCTGTATGAGAGGACATCTACATAGTATCAGTTCTATCTCTGCATCATGGATATTCTCCTCAGTATCTGTTCCTGCCTGTATGAGAGGACATATACATAGTATCACTTGTCTCTCTGTATCATGGATATACTCCTCAGTATCTATTCCTGCTCTGTATGAGAGGACATATACACAGTATCACTTCTCTCTCTGTATCATCGATATACTCCTCAGTATCTGTTCCTCTTCTGTATGAGAGGACATAAACACAGTGTCACTTCTCTCTCTGTATCATGGATATACTCCTCAGTATCTGTTCCTGTTCTGTATGAGAGGACATATACATAGTATGACTTCTCTCTCTGTATCATGGATATATTCCTCAGTATCTGTTCCTCTTCTGTATGAGAGGACATATACACAGTATCACCTCTCTCTCTGTATCATGGATATACTCCTCAGTATCTGTTCCTCTTCTATATCAGAGAACATATACACAGTATCACTTCTCTCTCTGCATCATGGATATACTCCTCAGTAAATGTTCCTCTTCTGTATGAGAGGACGTATACATAGTATCACTTCTCTCTCTGTATCATGGATATACTCCTCAGTAGCTGGTCCTGCTCTGAATGAGAGGACATATACATAGTATGACTTCTCTTTCTGTATCATGGATATACTCCTCAGTATCTGTTCCTCATCTGTATGAGAGGACATATACATAGTATCACTTCTCTCTCTCTGCTCTGTATGAGAGGACATATACACAGTATCACTTCTCTCTCTGTATCATGGATATACTCCTCAGTATCTGTTCCTTTTCTATATGAGAGGACAAATACAAAGTATGCCTTCTCTCTCTGTATCATGGATATACTCCTCAGTATCTGTTCCTGCCTGTATGAGAGGACATATACACAGTATCACTTCTCTCTCTGTATCATGGATATTACTCCTCAGTATATGTTCCTGCTCCGTATGAGAGGACATATACACAGTATCACTTCTCTCTCTGCATCATGGTTATACTCCTCAGTATCTGTTCCTGCTCTGTATGAGAGGACATATACACAGTATCACTTCTCTCTCTGTATCATGGATATACTCCTCAGTATCTGTTCCTGCTCTGTATGAGAGGACATATACACAGTATCACTTCTCTCTCTGCATCATGGATATACTCCTCAGTATCTGTTCCTCTTCTGTATGAGAGGACATATACAAAGTATGACTTCTCTCTCTGTATCATGGATATACTCCTCAGTATCTGTTCCTCTTCTGTATGAGAGGACATATACACAGTATCACTTCTCTCTCTGTATCATGGATATACTCCTCAGTATCTGTTCCTCTTCTATATGAGAGGACATATACAAAGTATGACTTCTCTCTCAGCATCATGGATATACTCCTTGGTATCTGTTCCTGCTCTGTATGAGAGGACATATACACAGTATCACCTCTCTCTCTGAATCATGGATATTCTCCCCAGTATCTTTTCCTCTTTTGTATGAGAGGACATATACACAGTATCACTTCTCTCTCTGTATCATGGATATACTCCTCAGTATCTGTTCCTCTTCTATATGAGAGGACATATACAAAGTATGACTTCTCTATCTGTATCATGGATATACTCCTCAGTATCTGTTCCTGCCTGTATGAGAGGACATATACATAGTATCATTTCTCTCTCTCTATCATGGATATACTCCTCAGTATCTGTTCCTGTTCTGTATGAGAGGACATAAACACAGTATCACATCTCTCTCTGTATCATGGATATACTCCTCAGTATCTGTTCCTCTTCTGTATGAGAGGACATATACATAGTATCACTTATCTCTCTGTATCATGGATATACTCCTCAATATCTGTTCCTGCCTATATGAGAGGACATATACATAGTATCATTTCTCTCTCTGTATCATGGATATACTCCTCAGTATCTGTTCCTGTTCTGTATGAAAGGACATATACACAGTATCACTTCTCTCTCTGTATCATGGATATACTCCTCAGTATCTGTTCCAGCTCTGTATGAGAGGACATATACACAGTATCACTTCTCTCTCTGTATCATGGATATACTCCTCAGTATCTGTTCCTCTTCTATATGAGAGGACATATACAAAGTATGACTTCTCTCTCTGTATCATGGATATACTCCTCAGTATCTGTTCCTGCTCTGTATGAGAGGACATATACACAGTATCAACTCTCTCTCTGCATCATGGATATACTCCTCAGTATCTGTTCCTGTTCTGTATGAGAGGACATATACACAGTATCACTTCTCTCTCTGTATCATGGATATACTCCTCAGTATCTGTTCCTGTTCTGAATGAGAGGACATATACACACTATCACTTCTCCCTCTGCATCATGGATATACACCTCAGTATCTGTTCCTGTTCTGTATAAGAGGACATATACACAATATCACTTCTCTCTCTGCATCATGGGTTTACTCCTCAGTATCTGTTCCTCTTCTGCATGAGAGGACATATACACAGTATCATTTCTCTCTCTGTATCATGGATATACTCCTCAGTATCTGTTCCTGCCTGTATGAGAGGACATATACATAGTATCAGTTCTATCTCTGCATCATGGATATTCTCCTCAGTATCTGTTCCTGCCTGTATGAGAGGACATATTCATAGTATCACTTCTCTCTCTGTATCATGGATATACTCCTCAGTATCTATTCCTGCTCTGTATGAGCGGACATATACACAGTATCACTTCTCTCTCTGTATCATCGATATACTCCTCAGTATCTGTTCCTCTTCTGTATGAGAGGACATAAACACAGTGTCACTTCTCTCTCTGTATCATGGATATACTCCTCAGTATCTGTTCCTCTTCTGTATGAGAGGACATATACATAGTATGACTTCTCTCTCTGTATCATGGATATACTCCTCAGTATCTGTTCCTCTTCTGTAGGAGAGGACATATACACAGTATCACTTCAATCTCTGTATCATGGATATACTCCTCAGTATCTATTCCTCTTCTATATGAGAAGACATATACAAAGTATGACTTCTCTCTCTGTATCATGGATATATTCCTCAGTATCTGTTCCTCTTCTGTATGAGAGGACATATACACAGTATCACTTCTCTCTCTGTATCATGGATATACTCCTCAGTATCTGTTCCTCTTCTATATGAGAGAACATATACACAGTATCACTTCTCTCTCTGCATCATGGATATACTCCTCAGTAAATGTTCCTCTTCTGTATGAGAGGACGCATACATAGTATCACTTCTCTCTCTGTATCATGGATATACTCCTCAGTAGCTGGTCCTGCTCTGAATGAGAGGACATATACATAGTATGACTTCTCTTTCTGTTTCATGGATATACTCCTCAGTATCTGTTCCTCATCTGTATGAGAGGACATATACATAGTATCACTTCTCTCTCTCTGCTCTGTATGAGAGGACATATACACAATATCACTTCTCTCTCTGTATCATGGATATACTCCTCAGTATCTGTTCCTCTTCTAAATGAGAGGACATATACAAAGTATGCCTTCTCTCTCTGTATCATGGATATACTCCTCAGTATCTGTTCCTGCCTGTATGAGAGGATATATACACAGTATCACTTCTCTCTCTGTATCATGGATATTACTCCTCAGTATATGTTCCTGCTCCATATGAGAGGACATATACACAGTATCACTTCTCTCTCTGCATCATGGATATACTGCTCAGTATCTGTTCCTGCTCCGTATGAGAGGACATATACACAGTATCACTTCTCTCTCTGTATCATGGATATACTCCTCAGTATCTGTTCCTGCTCTGTTTGAGAGGACATATACACAGTATCACTTCTCTCTCTGCATCATGGATATACTCCTCAGTATCTGTTCCTCTTCTGTATGAGAGGACATATACAAAGTAAGACTTCTCTCTCTGTATCATGGATATACTCCTCAGTATCTGTTCCTCTTCTATATGAGAGGACATATACAAAGTATGACTTCTCTCTCTGCATCATGGATATACTCCTTGGTATCTGTTCCTGCTCTGTATGAGAGGACATATACACAGTATCACTTCTCTCTCTGAATCATGGATATACTCCCCAGTATCTTTTCCTCTTCTGTATGAGAGGACATATACACAGTATCACTTCTCTCTCTGTATCATGGATATACTCCTCAGTATCTGTTCCTCTTCTATATGAGAGGACATATACAAAGTATGACTTCTCTATCTGTATCATGGATATACTCCTCAGTATCTGTTCCTGCCTGTATGAGAGGACATATACACAGTATCAACTCTCTCTCTGCATCATGGATATACTCCTCAGTATCTATTCCTGTTCTGTATGAGAGGACATATACACAGTATCACTTCTCTCTCTGTATCATGGATATACTCCTCAGTATCTGTTCCTGTTCTGAATGAGAGGACATATACACAGTATCACTTCTCTCTCTGCATCATCGATATACTCCTCAGTATCTGTTCCTCTTCTGTATGAGAGGACATAAACACAGTATCACTTCTCTCTCTGTATCATGGATATACACCTCAGTATCTGTTCCTGCCTGTATGAAATGACATATACATAGTATTACTTCTCTATCTGCATCATGGGTATACTCCTCAGTATCTGTTCCTACTCTGTATGAGAGGACATATACACAGTATCAACTCTCTCTCTGCATCATGGATATACACCTCAGTATCTGTTCCTACTCTGTATGAGAGGACATATACACAGTATCACTTCTCTCTCTGTATCATGGATATACTCCTCAGTATATGTTCCTGCTCTGTATGAGAGGACATATACACGGTATCAACTCTCTCTCTGCATCATGGATATACTCCTCAGTATCTGTTCCTGTTCTGTATGAGAGGACATATACACAGTATCACTTCTCTCTCTGTATCATGGATATACTCCTCAGTATCTGTTCCTGTTCTGTATGAGAGGACATATACACAGTATCACTTCTCTCTCTGTATCATGGATATACTCCTCAGTATCTGTTCCTCTTCTGTATGAGACGACATATACACAGTATCACTTCTCTCTCTGTATCATGGATATACTCCTCAGTATCTGTTCCTGCCTGTATGAGAGGACATCTACATAGTATCAGTTCTATCTCTGCATCATGGATATTCTCCTCAGTATCTGTTCCTGCCTGTATGAGAGTACATATACATAGTATCACTTCTCTCTCTGTATCATGGATATACTCCTCAGTATCTATTCCTGCTCTGTATGAGAGGACATATACACAGTATCACTTCTCTCTCTGTATCATCGATATACTCCTCAGTATCTGTTCCTCTTCTGTATGAGAGGACATAAACAGAGTGTCACTTCTCTCTCTGTATCATGGATATACTCCTCAGTATCTGTTCCTCTTCTGTATGAGAGGACATATACATAGTATGACTTCTCTCTCTGTATCATGGATATACTCCTCAGTATCTGTTCCTCTTCTGTAGGAGAGGACATATACACAGTATCACTTCTCTCTCTGTATCATGGATATACTCCTCAGTATCTGTTCCTGTTCTGTATGAGAGGACATATACACAGTATCACTTCTCTCTCTGTATCATGGATATACTCCTCAGTATCTGTTCCTCTTCTGTATGAGACGACATATACACAGTATCACTTCTCTCTCTGTATCATGGATATACTCCTCAGTATCTGTTCCTGCCTGTATGAGAGGACATCTACATAGTATCAGTTCTATCTCTGCATCATGGATATTCTCCTCAGTATCTGTTCCTGCCTGTATGAGAGTACATATACATAGTATCACTTCTCTCTCTGTATCATGGATATACTCCTCAGTATCTATTCCTGCTCTGTATGAGAGGACATATACACAGTATCACTTCTCTCTCTGTATCATCGATATACTCCTCAGTATCTGTTCCTCTTCTGTATGAGAGGACATAAACAGAGTGTCACTTCTCTCTCTGTATCATGGATATACTCTTCAGTATCTGTTCCTCTTCTGTATGAGAGGACATATACATAGTATGACTTCTCTCTCTGTATCATGGATATACTCCTCAGTATCTGTTCCTCTTCTGTAGGAGAGGACATATACACAGTATCACTTCAATCTCTGTATCATGGATATACTCCTCAGTATCTGTTCCTCTTCTATATGAGAAGACATATACAAAGTATGACTTCTCTCTCTGTATCATGGATATATTCCTCAGTATCTGTTCCTCTTCTGTATGAGAGGACATATACACAGTATCACTTCTCTCTCTGTATCATGGATATACTCCTCAGTATCTGTTCATCTTCTATATGAGAGAACATATACACAGTATCACTTCTCTCTCTGCATCATGGATATACTCCTCAGTAAATGTTCCTCTTCTGTATGAGAGGACGCATACATAGTATCACTTCTCTCTCTGTATCATGGATATACTCCTCAGTAGCTGGTCCTGCTCTGAATGAGAGGACATATACATAGTATGACTTCTCTTTCTGTATAATGGATATACTCCTCAGTATCTGTTCCTCATCTGTATGAGAGGACATATACATAGTATCACTTCTCTCTCTCTGCTCTGTATGAGAGGACATATACACAGTATCACTTCTCTCTCTGTATCATGGATATACTCCTCAGTATCTGTTCCTCTTCTATATGAGAGGACATATACAAAGTATGCCTTCTCTCTCTGTATTATGGATATACTCCTCAGTATCTGTTCCTGCCTGTATGAGAGGACATATACACAGTATCACTTCTCTCTCTGTTTCATGGATATTACTCCTCAGTATATGTTCCTGCCCCGTATGAGAGGACATATACACAGTATCACTTCTCTCTCTGCATCATGGATATACTGCTCAGTATCTGTTCCTGCTCCGTATGAGAGGACATATACACAGTATCGCTTCTCTCTCTGTATCATGGATATACTCCTCAGTATCTGTTCCTGCTCTGTATGAGAGGACATATACACAGTATCACTTCTCTCTCTGTATCATGGATATACTCCTCAGTATCTGTTCCTCTTCTATATGAGAGGACATATACAAAGTATGACTTCTCTCTCTGCATCATGGATATACTCCTTGGTATCTGTTCCTGCTCTGTATGAGAGGACATATACACAGTATCACTTCTCTCTCTGAATCATGGATATACTCCCCAGTATCTTTTCCTCTTCTGTATGAGAGGACATATACACAGTATCACTTCTCTCTCTGAATCATGGATATACTCCTCAGTATCTGTTCCTCTTCTATATGAGAGGACATATACAAAGTATGACTTCTCTATCTGTATCATGGATATACTCCTCAGTATCTGTTCCTGCCTGTTTGAGAGGACATATACACAGTATCAACTCTCTCTCTGCATCATGGATATACTCCTCAGTAACTGTTCCTGTTCTGTATGAGAGGACATATACACAGTATCACTTCTCTCTCTGTATCATGGATATACTCCTCAGTATCTGTTCCTGTTCTGAATGAGAGGACATATACACAGTATCACTTCTCTCTCTGCATCATGGATATCCTCCTCAGTATCTGTTCCTGTTCTGTATAAGAGGACATATACACAGTATCACTTCTCTCTCTGCATCAAGGATTTACTCCTCAGTATCTGTTCCTCTTCTGTATGAGAGGACATATACACAGTATCAATTCTCTCTCTGTATCATGGATATACTCCTCAGTATCTGTTCCTGCCTGTATGAGAGGACATCTTCATAGTATCACTTCTCTCTCTGTATCATCGATATACTCCTCAGTATCTGTTCCTCTTCTGTATGAGAGGACATAAACACAGTATCACATCTCTCTCTGTATCATGGATATACTCCTCAGTATCTGTTCCTCTTCTGTATGAGAGGACATATACATAGTATCACTTATCTCTCTGTATCATGGATATAATCCTCAGTATCTGTTGCTGCCTATATGAGAGGACATATACATAGTATCATTTCTCTCTCTGTATCATGGATATACTCCTCAGTATCTGTTCCTGTTCTGTATGAGAGAACATATACACAGTATCACTTCTCTCTCTGTATCATGGATATACTCCTCAGTATCTGTTCCTGCTCTGTATGAGAGGACATATACACAGTATCACTTCTCTCTCTGTATCATGGATATACTCCTCAGTATCTGTTCCTCTTCTATATGAGAGGACATATACAAAGTATGACTTCTCTCTCTGTATCATGGATATACTCCTCAGTATCTGTTCCTGCTCTGTATGAGAGGACATATACACAGTATCACTTGTCTCTCTGTATCATGGATATACTCCTCAGTATCTGTTCCTGCTCTGTATGAGAGGACATATACACAGTATCACTTGTCTCTCTGTATCATGAATATACTCCTCAGTATCTGTTCCTGTTCTGTATGAGAGGACATATACACAGTATCACTTCTCTCTCTGTATCATGGATAAACTCCTCAGTATCTGTTCCTGCTCTGTATGATTGGACATATACACAGTATTACTTCTCTATCTGCATCATGGGTATACTCCTCAGTATCTGTTCCTACTCTGTATGAGAGGACAAATACACAGTATCACTTCTCTCTCTGTATTATGGATATACTCCTCAGTATCTGTTCCTGCTCTGTATGAGAGGACATATACACAGTATCAACTCTCTCTCTGCATCATGGATATACTCCTCAGTATCTGTTCCTGTTCTGTATGAGAGGACATTTACACAGTATCACTTCTCTCTCTGTATCATGGATATACTCCTCAGTATCTGTTCCTGTTCTGAATGAGAGGATATATACACAGTATCACTTCTCTCTCTGCATCATGGATATTCTCCTCAGTATCTGTTCCTCTTCTGTATGAGAGGACATATACACAGTATCAATTCTCTCTCTGTATCATGGATATACTCCTCAGTATCTGTTCCTGCCTGTATGAGAGGACATCTTCATAGTATCACTTCTCTCTCTGTATCATCGATATACTCCTCAGTATCTGTTCCTCTTCTGTATGAGAGGACATAAACACAGTATCACATCTCTCTCTGTA
Source organism: Taudactylus pleione (assembly GCA_031769625.1). Lineage (NCBI taxonomy): Eukaryota > Metazoa > Chordata > Amphibia > Anura > Myobatrachidae > Taudactylus > Taudactylus pleione. Next base: position 1,176,961 of record JAUIMM010000409.1, read on the forward strand.
TCATGGATATACTCCTCAGTATCTGTTCCTCTTCTGTATGAGAGGACATATACATAGTATCACTTATCTCTCTGTATCATGGATATAATCCTTAGTATCTGTTGCTGCCTATATGAGAGGACATATACATAGTATCATTTCTCTCTCTGTATCATGGATATACTCCTCAGTATCTGTTCCTGTTCTGTATGAGAGAACATATACACAGTATCACTTCTCTCTCTGTATCATGGATATACTCCTCAGTATCTGTTCCTGCTCTGTATGAGAGGACATATACACAGTATCACTTCTCTCTCTGTATCATGGATATACTCCTCAGTATCTGTTCCTCTTCTATATGAGAGGACATATACAAAGTATGACTTCTCTCTCTGTATCATGGATATACTCCTCAGTATCTGTTCCTGCTCTGTATGAGAGAACATATACACAGTATCACTTGTCTCTCTGTATCATGGATATACTCCTCAGTATCTGTTCCTGTTCTGTATGAGAGGACATATACACAGTATCACTTCTCTCTCTGTATCATGGATAGACTCCTCAGTATCTGTTCCTGCTCTGTATGATTGGACATATACATAGTATTACTTCTCTATCTGCATCATGGGTATACTCCTCAGTATCTGTTCCTACTCTGTATGAGAGGACATATACACAGTATCACTTCTCTCTCTGTATTATGGATATACTCCTCAGTATCTGTTCCTGCTCTGTATGAGAGGACATATACACAGTATCAACTCTCTCTCTGCATCATGGATATACTCCTCAGTATCTGTTCCTGTTCTGTATGAGAGGACATTTACACAGTATCACTTCTCTCTCTGTATCATGGATATACTCCTCAGTATCTGTTCCTGTTCTGAATGAGAGGATATATAGTATACACAGTATCACTTCTCTCTCTGCATCATGGATATTCTCCTCAGTATCTGTTCCTGCCTGTATGAGAGGACATATTCATAGTATCACTTCTCTCTCTGTATCATGGATATACTCCTCAGTATCTATTCCTGCTCTGTATGAGCGGACATATACACAGTATCACTTCTCTCTCTGTATCATCGATATACTCCTCAGTATCTGCTCCTCTTCTGTATGAGAGGACATAAACACAGTGTCACTTCTCTCTCTGTATCATGGATATACTCCTCAGTATCTGTTCCTCTTCTGTATGAGAGGACATATACATAGTATGACTTCTCTCTCTGTATCATGGATATACTCCTCAGTATCTGATCCTCTTCTGTAGGAGAGGACATATACACAGTATCATTTCAATCTCTGTATCATGGATATACTCCTCAGTATCTGTTCCTCTTCTATATGAGAAGACATATACAAAGTATGACTTCTCTCTCTGTATCATGGATATATTCCTCAGTATCTGTACCTCTTCTATATGAGAGAACATATACACAGTATCACTTCTCTCTCTGCATCATCGATATACTCCTCAATAAATGTTCCTCTTCTGTATGAGAGGACGCATACATAGTATCACTTCTCTCTCTGTATCATGGATATACTCCTCAGTAGCTGGTCCTGCTCTGAATGAGAGGACATATACATAGTATGACTTCTCTTTCTGTATCATGGATATACTCCTCAGTATCTGTTCCTCATCTGTATGAGAGGACATATACATAGTATCACTTCTCTCTCTCTGCTCTGTATGAGAGGACATATACACAGTATCACTTCTCTCTCTGTATCATGGATATACTCCTCAGTATCTGTTCCTCTTCTATATGAGAGGACATATACAAAGTATGCCTTCTCTGTCTGTATCATGGATATACTCCTCAGTATCTTTTCCTGCCTGTATGAGAGAACATATACACAGTATCACTTCTCTCTCTGTATCATGGATATTACTCCTCAGTATATGTTCCTTCTCCGTATGAGAGGACATATACACAGTATCACTTCTCTCTCTGCATCATGGATATACTGCTCAGTATCTGTTCCTGCTCCGTATGAGAGGACATATATACAGTAACACTTCTCTCTCTGTATCATGGATATACTCCTCAGTTTCTGTTCCTCTTCTGTATGAGAGGACATCTACACAGTATCACTTCTCTCTCTGTTTCATGGATATACTCCTGAGTATCTGTTCCTGTTCTGTATGAGAGGACATATACATAGTATTACTTCTCTCTCTGTATCACGGATATACTCCTCAGTATCTGTTCCTGCTCTGTATGAGAGGACATATACATAGTATCACTTCTCTCTCTGTATCATGGATATACTCCTCAGTATCTGTTCCTGCTCTGTATGAGAGGACATATACACAGTATCACTTCTCTCTCTGTATCATGGATATACTCCTCAATATCTGTTCCTCTTCTGTATGAGAGGACATATACACAGTATCACTTCTCTCTCTGTATCATGGATATACTCCTCAGTATCTATTCCTCTTCTGTATAAGAGGACATATTCACAGTATCAGTTGTCTGTCTGTATCATGGATATACTCCTCAGTATTTGTTCCTGCTCTGTATGTGAGGACATATACACAGTATCACTTCTCTCTCTGTATCATGGATATACTACTCAGTATCTGTTCCTGCTCTGTATGTGAGGACATATACTCAGTATCACTTCTCTCTCTGTATCATGGATATACTCCTCAGTATCTGTTCATGTTCTGTATGAGAGGACATATACATAGTATCACTTCTCTCTCTGTATCATGGATATTACTCCTCAGTATATGTTCCTGCTCTGTATGAGATTACATATACACAGTATCACTTCTCTCTCTGCATCAAGGATATACTCCTCAGTATCTGTTCCTGCTCTGTATGAGAGGACATATACAAAGTATCACTTCTCTCTCTGTATCATGGATATACTCCTCAGTATCTGTTCCTGCTCTGTATGAGAGGACATATACACAGTAACACTTCTCTCTCTGCATCATGGATATACTCCTCAGTATCTGTTCCTGCTCTGTATGAGAGGACATATACACAGTATCACTTCTCTCTCTGTATCATGGATATACTCCTCAGTATCTGTTCTTGTTCTGTAGGAGTTGACATATACACAGTATCACTTATCTCTCTATACATCATTGTTATACTCCTCAGTATCTGTTCCTGCTCTGTATGTGAGGACATATACACAGTATCACTTCTCTCTCTGTATCATGGATATACTCCTCAGTATCTGTTCCTGTTCTGTATAAGAGGACATATACACAGTATCACTTCTCTCTCTGTATCATGGATATACTCCTCAGTATCTGTTCCTGCTCAGTATGAGAGGACATATACATAGTATCACTTCTCTCTCTGTATCATGGATATACTCCTCAGTATCTGTTCCTCTTCTATATGAGAGGACATATACATAGTATTACTTCTCTCTCTATATCATGGATATACTCCTCAGTATCTGTTCCTGCCTGTATGAGAGGACATATACATAGTATCACTTTTCTCTCTGTTTCATGGATATACTCCTCAGTATCTGTTCCTGCTCTGTATGAGAGGACATATACACAGTATCACTTCTCTCTCTGCATCATGGATATACTCCTCAATATCTGTTCCTGTTCTGTATGAGAGGACATATACACAGTATCACTTCTCTCTCTGTATCATGGATATACTCCTCAGTATCTGTTCCTGTTCTGAATGACAGGACATATACACAGTATCACTTCTCTCTCTGCATCATGGATATACTCCTCAGTATCTGTTCCTCTTCTGTATGAGAGGACATATACACAGTATCACTTCTCTATCTGCATCATGGTTATACTCCTCAGTATCTGTCCCTGCTCTGTATGAGAGGACATATACACAGTATCACTTCTCTATCTGCATCATGGATATACTCCTCAGTATCTGTTCCTGCTCTGTATGAGGACATATACACAGTATCACTTCTCTCTCTCCATCATTGTTATATTCCTCAGTATCTGTTCCTCTTCTGTATGAGAGGACATATACATAGTATCACTTCTCTATCTGTATCATGGATATACTCATCAGTATCTGTTCCTCTTCTGTATGAGAGGACATATACACAGTATCAATTCTATCTCTGTATTATGGATATACTCCTCAGTATCTGTTCCTGTTCTGTATGAGAGGACATATACACAGTATCACTTCTCTATCTGCATCATGGATATACTCCTCAGTATCTGTTCCTGCTCTGAATGAGAGGACATATACACAGTATCACTGCTCTCTATACATCATTGTTATACTCCTCAGTATCTGTTCCTGCTCTGTATGAGAGGACATATACACAGTATCACTTCTCTCTCAGTATCATAGATATACTCCTCAGTATCTGTTCCTGCTCCGTATGAGAGGACATATACACAGTATCACTTCTCTCTCTGTATCATGGATATACTCCTCAGTATCTGTTCCTCATCTGTATGAGAGGACATATACATAGTATCACTTCTCTCTCTGTATCATGGATATACTCCTCAGTATCTATTCCTCTTCTGTATGAGAGGACATATACACAGTATCACTACTCTCTCTGTATCATGGATATACTACTCAAGATCTGTTCCTTCTATGTATGTCAGGCCATATACACAGTATCACTTGTCTCTCTGTATCATGGATATACTCCTCACTATCTGTTCCTGTTCTGTATAAGAGGACATATACACAGTATCACTTCTCTCTCTGCATCATGGATTTACTCCTCAATATCTGTTCCTCTTCTGTATGAGAGTACATATACACAGTATCACTTCTCTCTCTATATCATGGATATACTCCTCATTATCTGTTCCTGCCTGTATGAGAGGACATCTACATAGTATCACTTCTATCTCTGCATCATGGATATACTCCTCAGTATCTGTTCCTGCCTGTATGAGAGGACATACACATAGTATTACTTCTCCCTCTGTATCATGGATATACTCCTCAGTATCTATTCCTGCTCTGTATGAGAGAACATATACACAGTATCACTTCTCTCTCTGTATCATCGATATAATCCTCAGTATCTGTTCCTCTTCTGTATGAGAGGACATAAACACAGTATCACTTCTCTCTCTGTATCATGGATATACTCCTCAGTATCTGTTCCTGCCTGTATGAGAGGACATATACATAGTATCACTTCTCCCTCTGTATCATGGCTATACTCCTCAGTATCTGTTCCTGCTCTGTATGAGAGGACATATACACAGTATCACTTCTCTCTCTGCATCATGGATATACTCCTCAGTATCTGTTCCTGCTCTGTATGAGAGGACATATACACAGTATCACTTTTCTCTCTGTATCATGGATATACTCCTCAGTATCTGTTCCTCATCTGTATGAGAGGACATATACATAGTATCACTTCTCTCTCTGTATCATGGATATACTCCTCAGTATCTGTTCCTGCTCTGAATGAGATGACTTATACACAGTATCACTTCTCTCTCTGTATCATGGATATACTCCTCAGTATTTGTTCCTCTTCTGTATGAGAGGACATATACACAGTATCACTTCTCTCTCTGTATCATGGATATACTCCTCAGTATCTGTTCCTCTTCTGTATGAGAGTACATATACATAGTATCACTTATCTCTCTGTATCATGGATATAATCCTCAGTATCTGTTCCTGCCTGTATGAGAGGACATATACATAGTATCACTTCTCTCTCTGTATCATGGATATACTCCTCAGTATCTGTTCCTGTTCTGTATGAGAGGACATATACACAGTATCACTTCTCTCTCAGTATCATGGATATCCTCCTCAGTATCTGTTCCTACTCTGTATGAGAGGACATATACAGAGTATCACTTCTCTCTCTGTATCATGGATATACTCCTTAGTATCTGTTCCTCTTCTGTATGAGAGGACATATACACAGTATCACTTCTCTCTCTGCATCATCGATATACTCCTCAGTATCTGTTCCTACTCTGTATGAGAGGACATATACAGAGTATCACTTCTCTCTCTGTATCATGGATATACTCCTCAGTATCTGTTCCTCTTCTGTATGAGAGTACATATACATAGTATCACTTATCTCTCTGTATCATGGATATAATCCTCAGTATCTGTTCCTGCCTGTATGAGAGGACATATACATAGTATCACTTCTCTCTCTGTATCATGGATATACTCCTCAGTATCTGTTCCTGTTCTGTATGAGAGGACATATACACAGTATCACTTCTCTCTCTGTATCATGGATATCCTCCTCAGTATCTGTTCCTACTCTGTATGAGAGGACATATACAGAGTATCACTTCTCTCTCTGTATCATGGATATACTCCTTAGTATCTGTTCCTCTTCTGTATGAGAGGACATATACACAGTATCACTTCTCTCTCTGCATCATGGATATACTCCTCAGTATCTGTTCCTGCTCTGTATGAGAGGACATATACACAGTATCACTTCTCTCTCTGCATCATGGATATACTCCTCAGTATCTGTTCCTCTTCTGTATGAGAGTACATATACACATTATCACTTCTCTCTCTGTATCATGGATATACTCCTCAGTATCTGTTCCTCTTCTGTATGAGGGGACATATACATAGTATCACTTCTCTCTCTGTATCATGGATATACTCCTCAGTATCTGTTCCTGCCTGTATGAGAGGACATATACACAGTATCACTTCTCTCTCTGTATCATGGATATACTCCTCAGTATGTGTTCCTCTTCTGTATGAGAAGACATATAATGAGTATCACTTCTCTCTCTGTATCATGGATATACTCCTCAGTATCTGTTCCTCTTCTGTATGAGAGGACATATACACAGTATCACTTCTCTCTCTGCATCATCGATATACTCCTCAGTATCTGTTCCTGCTCTGTATGAGAGGACATATACACAGTATCACTTCTCTCTCTGCATCATGGATATACTCCTCAGTATCTGTTCCTGTTCTGTATAAGAGGACATATACACAGTATCACTTCTCTCTCTGCATCATGGATATACTCCTCAGTATCTGTTCCTGTTCTGTATAAGAGGACATATACACCGTATCACTTCTCTCTCTGCATCATGGATTTACTCCTCAGTATCTGTTCCTCTTCTGTATGAGAGGACATATACACAGTATCACTTCTCTCTCTGCATCATGGATATACTCCTCAGTATCTGTTCCTGCCTGTATGAGAGGACATCTACATAGTATCACTTCTATCTCTGCATCATGGATATACTCCTCAGTATCTGTTCCTGCCTGTATGAGAGGACATATACATAGTATCACTTCTCCCTCTGTATCATGGATATACTCCTCAGTATCTATTCCTGCTCTGTATGAGAGGACATATACACAGTATCACTTCTCTCTCTGTATCATCCATATACTCCTCAGTATCTGTTCCTCTTCTGTATGAGAGGACATAAACACAGTATCACTTCTCTCTCTGTATCATGGAAATACTCCTCAGTATCTGTTCCTGCCTGTATGAGAGGACATATACATAGTATCACTTCTCCCTCTGTATCATGGATATACTCCTCAGTATCTGTTCCTGCTCTGTATGAGAGGACATATACACAGTATCACTTCTCTCTGTATCATGGATATACTCCTCAGTTTCAGTTCCTGTTCTGTATGAGAGGACATATACACAGTATCACTTCTCTCTCTGTATCATGGATATTACTCCTCAGTATATGTTCCTGCTCTGTATGAGAGGACTTATACACAGTATCACTTCTCTCTCTGCATCATGGATATACTCCTCAGTATCTGTTCCTGCTCTGTATGAGAGGACATATACACAGTATCACTTCTCTCTCTCCATCATGGATATACTCCTCAGTATCTGTTCCTGCCTGTATGAGAGGATATATACATAGTATCACTTCTCCCTCTGTATCATGGATATACTCCTCAGTATCTGATCCTGCTCTGTATGGGAGGACATATACACAGTATCACTTGTCTCTCTGTATCATGGATATACTCCTCAGTATCTGTTCCTGTTCTGTATGAGAGGACATATACACAGTATCACTTCTCTCTCTGTATCATGGATATTTCTCCTCAGTATATGTTCCTGCACCGTATGAGAGGACATATACACAGTATCACTTCTCTCTCTGCATCATGGATATACTCCTCAGTATCTGTTCCTGCTCCGTATGAGAGGACATATACACAGTATCACTTCTCTCTCTGTATCATGGATATACTCCTCAGTATCTGTTCCTGCTCTGAATGAGAGGACATATACACAGTATCACTTCTCTCTCTGTATCATGGATATACTCCTCAGTATCTGTTCCTGCTCTGAATGAGAGGACATATACATAGTATCACTTCTCTCTCTGTATCATGGATTTACTCCTCAGTATCTGTTCCTCTTCTATATGAGAGGACATATACAAAGTATGACTTCTCTCTCTGTATCATGGATATACTCCTCAGTATCTGTTCCTGTCTGTATGAGAGGACATATACACAGTATCACTTCTCTCTCTGTATCATGGAAATACTCCCCAGTATCTGTTCCTCTTCTGTATGAGAGGACATATACACTGTATCACTTCTCTCTCTGTATCATGGATATACTCCTCAGTATCTGTTCCTCTTCTATATGAGAAGACATATACAAAGTATGACTTCTCTCTCTGTATCATGGATATACTCCTCAGTATCTGTTCCTCTTCTGTATGAGAGGACATATAGACAGTATCACTTCTCCCTCTGTATCATGGATATACTCCTCAGTATCTGTTCCTGCTCTGTATGAGAGGACATATACACAGTATCACTTGTCTCTCTGTATCATGGATATACTCCTCAGTATCTGTTCCTGTTCTGTATGAGAGGACATATACACAGTATCACTTCTCTCTCTGTATCATGGATATTACTCCTCAGTACATGTTCCTGCTCCGTATGAGAGGACATATACACAGTATCACTTCTCTCTCTGCATCATGGATATACTCCTCAGTATCTGTTCCTGCTCCGTATGGGAGGACATATACACAGTATCACTTCTCTCTCTGTATCATGGATATACTCCTCAGTATCTGTTCCTCATCTGTATGAGAGGACATATACATAGTATCACTTCTCTCTCTGTATCATGGATATACTCCTCAGTATCTATTCCTCTTCTGTATGAGAGGACATATACAGAGTATCACTTCTCTTTCTGTATCATGGATATACTCCTCAGTATCTGTTCCTCATCTGTATGAGAGGACATATACATAGTATCACTTCTCTCTCTGTATCATGGATATACTCCTCAGTATCTGTTCCTGCTCTGAATGAGATGGCTTATACACAGTATCACTTCTCTCTCTGTATCATGGATATACTCCTCAGTATCTGTTCCTCTTCTGTATGAGAGGACATATACACAGTATTACTTCTCTCTCTGTATCATGGATATACTCCTCAGTATCTGTTCCTCTTCTGTATGAGAGTACATATACATAGTATCACTTATCTCTCTGTATCATGGATATAATCCTCAGTATCTGTTCCTGCCTGTATGAGAGGACATATACATAGTATCACTTCTCTCACTGTATCATGGATATACTCCTCAGTATCTGTTCCTGTTCTGTATGAGAGGACATATACACAGTATCACTTCTCTCTCTGTATCATGGATATACTCCTCAGTATCTGTTCCTACTCTGTATGAGAGGACATATACACATTATCACTTCTCTCTCTGTATCATGGATAGACTCCTCAGTATCTGTTCCTATTCTGTATGAGAGGACATATACACAGTATAACTTCTCTCTCTGTATCATGGATATACTCCTCAGTATCTGTTCCTCTTCTGTATGAGTGGACATATACATAGTATCACTTCTCTCTCTGTATCATGGATATACTCCTCAGTATCTGTTCCTGCCTGTATGAGAGGACATATACACAGTATCACTTCTCTCTCTGTATCATGGATATACTCCTCAGTATCTGTTCCTCTTCTGTATGAGAGGACATATACAGAGTATCACTTCTCTCTCTGTATCATAGATATACTCCTCAGTATCTGTTCCTCTTCTGTATGAGAGGACATATACAGAGTATCACTTCTCTCTCTGTATCATGGATATACTCCTCAGTATCTGTTCCTCTTCTGTATGAGAGGACATATACACAGTATCACTTGTCTCTCTGTATCATGGATATACTCCTCAGTATCTGTTCCTGCTCTGTATGAGAGGACATATACACAGTATCACTTCTCTCTCTGCATCATGGATATACTCCTCAGTATCTGTTCCTGTTCTGTATAAGAGGACATATACACCGTATCACTTCTCTCTCTGCATCATGGATTTACTCCTCAGTATCTGTTCCTGTTCTGTATGAGAGGACATATACACAGTATCACTTCTCTCTCTGCATCATGGATTTACTCCTCAGTATCTGTTCCTCTTCTGTATGAGAGGACATATACAGAGTATCACTTCTCTCTCTGTATCATGGATATACTCCTCAGTATCTGTTCCTGTTCTGTATTAGAGGACATATACACAGTATCACTTCTCTGTCTGCATCATGGATATACTCCTCAGTAGCTGTTCCTGTTCTGTATGAGAGGACATATACACAGTATCACTTCTCTCTCTGCATCATGGATTTACTCCTCAGTATCTGTTCCTCTTCTGTATGAGAGGACATATACACAGTATCACTTCTCTCTCTGTATCATGGATATACTCCTCAGTATCTGTTCCTGCCTGTATGAGAGGACATATACGTAGTATCACTTCTCTCTCTGCATCGTGGATATACTCCTCAGTATCTATTCCTGCTCTGTATGAGAGGACATATACATAGTATCACTTCTCTCTCTGTATCATGGATATACTCCTCAGTATCTATTCCTGCTCTGTATGAGTGGACATATACACAGTATCACTTCTCTCTCTGTATCATGGATATACTCCTCAGTATCTGTTCCTCTTCTGTATGAGAGGACATATACACAGTATCGCTTCTCTCTCTATATCATGGATATACTCCTCAGTATCGGTTCCTCTTCTGTATGAGAGGACATATACACAGTATCACTTCTCTCTCTGTATCATGGATATACTCTTCAGTATCTGTTCCTCTTCTGTATGAGAGGACATATACATAGTATCACTTCTCTCTCTGTATCATGTATATTCTCCTCAGTATCTGTTCCTTCCAGTATGAGTGGACATATACATAGTATCACTTCTCTCTCTGTATCATGGATATACTCCTCAGTATCTGTTCCTGCTCTTTATGAGAGGACATATACAGAGTATCACTTCTCTCTCTGTATCATGGATATACTCCTCAGTATCTGTTCCTGTTCTGTATAAGAGGACATATACACAGTATCACTTCTCTCTCTGCATCATGGATATACTCCTCAGTATCTGTTTCTCTTCTGTATGAGAGGAGATATACACAGTATCACTTATCTCTCTGTATCATGGATATACTCCTCAGTATCTGTTCCTGTTCTGTATGAGAGGACATATACACAGTATGACTTCTCTCTCTGTATCATGGATATACTCCTCAGTATCTGTTCCTCTTCTGTATAAGAGGACATATACACAGTATGACTTCTCTCTCTGCATCATGGATATACTCCTCAGTATCTGTTCCTGTTCTGTATGAGAGGACATATACACAGTATCACTTCTCTCTCTGCATCATGGATATACTCCTCAGTATCTGTTCCTCTTCTGTATGAGAGGACATATACACAGTATCACTTCTCTCTCTGTATCATCGATATACTCCTCAGTATCTTTTCCTCTTCTGTGTGAGAGGACATATACACAGTATCACTTCTCTCTCTGTATCATGGATATACTCATCTGTATGCTCTATCAGAGCCAAAAGCACTCCCGCTGACATCACTAGTGATGTCTGTGGGGCCGGCCCCAGACAGTAGGAGTTCCTATGGGAACACCTCCGTCTGGGCAGCCACGTCCCCGACACGCCCACCAAAGGGGGCGTGCTGTCAATCACCATCGACAGCACGTCCCGTTTGGTGCGAGACCCATAATGACGACTTGGCCATCGTTATTCAGGTCTCGCACATTTGGGCAACATCGACCCACTTGCGAGTGATCAGCGCACACGAGCGGGTCTGAATTAGGCCCTAAATACATACAATAGCGCCCAGCAGCCAGTCAGGTCCGTCCAATCTTCATTTTCTGCCAAAACTCACCTGCAGTGCAATTTTTACCACGTCAGCGCACCCATAACTTTTGTGGTTATTTAAAGGGATTGCCTTTGCATTGCAAAGTAGCATTTGACATATTAGCCTACCCGATTCCCACTTCACACAGTACCAAGCGATCATCCAACTGTCATCTTCCAATAACAGCCTGTAAAATGACAGTTAGGAGCTGTTTGGTTGGAACTTTATTTCTGTATACTTTATCTCTGTCTAAGGCGGCCCATACATGGTAAGATATTTTTGACAATGTGCACGATTTTGATTGATCGCAACGATCAATCGTGCACATCGTGTGTGGTTTGGCATGCTGTACGGTCGCGATGCGCGTCCCCACCATCTTACATCGGCATCGTAGATCTTATGGAAAACCCTTAAGATCTGCCATCCGTCATGCTGTTAAATAGGTAAATGAAGCATCGTGTAAGATGCATGGTTTACCATTCACAGCAGCGTGCGATGCATCGGGCTGAATTTGAAAACGTACCGAGGTGTTGTACGTTATCAGATCGCCCCGTGTATGGCCCGCAGAAGGTTTGATCCATCTCTCCCCTAGTACCTGATGCACAGGGGAAATGCTGGTAGTGGCCGAGTAGCCTGGGGATGTTGAGCCAGGCCTAAGGCCTGTGACACACCACAGTTGCCATTTTGGAAAAGGGCGAGGGGCCAGTGCAATTTTCAGTAAAGCTGAGAGGAGAGCTGGGCGACGCCATTGAGCAAAGATAAGCAGCCGCTGAAGAGAGAAATATAGAAATGGCCGAAGAGAAGATAGTGACTAGCACCAGAGGTACAGAGACCACGGCCTCTGAGCAGGCCCGGCGACAGGGGGGGGTCCCAGGTTACAACTGTACTGGGGCCCGAGGTCCTTTGGGGCCCCGAAGTGTGCCACTGCCTGCACTGCTGCTGTAGTGATCCCCAGGGTGCAGGCATGTACAGGGCCCCTGCTCATCACTGCAGCAGCAAGTCCAGTGGGGGCGGGGGGAGCAGAGTGCCAACTTCCACCTGGCTGGGTGACATTACCTGCAGCCACATGCTGCATAAACTAGCAGGGCCGGCCACTTCCTACTGGCTGCAGCCGGGGCCCGGCTTGGTGAAGCTCAGCAGCACTGTGGTGGGGGCGGGGCTGCTGCCTGATGATGACTCCTCGATAGAAACAGTCATTAGGTAACTCCGCCCCCACCACAGTGCTCTGCCTCTCTCAAGTTCCGTCCAGCAGCAGCAATCAGGACTCAGCAGACGCTGCCCAGGAAACTCCTTGTAAGTGCAGGGGAGGGGATACAAAATGTGGCCTAGGATTGGGAAGCACAGTGGGGGATGGGAGAGCACAGGGCCCGATTCAGAGGCACTCGCAGAAAGCGAGCACTCGCTCTGAATCAGGGTGGGCGCAGGTTTTTTTTAGGAGCTGCCTCCTGGATGCTCACATTGCTGTGGGTGACCACTCACAGCTATAGCAAGTGGCCATAATGACAGTCAAGACCATCGCGACCATTGGGCATGCGACGAGACCCTTGTGGTAGGGTCTCGTGGCCGCAAGCCCCAGAGAGCTTCTGGCTCAAATCGAACCAGAAGCTCTCCCACTAACATCACTGGTGATGTCAGAGGGGCCACCCACAAATGGTAGGTGTTCGCATGGGAACGCCTCGGTTTGTGAAGCCACCCCCCTGCCACACCTACAAAATGGGGCGAGCTGTCAATCAACATCGACAGCCGCCCCTTTTCTAGTGAGGCATTATTGCCAGTGAGGCAGTGATGTGTATGTCTGTCATTGATGCAGTGATGTGTATTACTGTCAGTGAGGCAGTGATGTGTATTACTGTCAGTGAGGCAGTGATGTATATGTCTGTCATTGATGCAGTGATGTGTATTACTGTCAGTGAGGCAGTGATGTGTATTACTGTCATTGAAGCAGTGATGCGTATTACTGTCAGTGAGGCAGTGATGCGTATTGCTGGCAGTGAGGCAGTGATGTGTATTACTGTTAGTGAGGCAGTGATGTGTATTACTGTCAGTGATGCAGTGATGTGCTCTTGTCATTGAAGCAGTGATGTGTATTACTGTCAGTAAGGCAGGGATGTGCTGCTGTCAGAGAGGCAGTGATGTGCTGCTGTCAGTGAGGCAGTGATGTGTATTACTGTCAGTGAGGCAGGGATGTGCTGCTGTCAGTGAGGCAGGGATGTGCATTACTGTCAGTGAAGCAGTGATGTGCTGCTGTCAGTAAGGCAGTTATGTATATTGCTATTAGTGAGGCAGTGTTGTGCTGCTGTCACTGAGACAGGGATGTGATGCTGTCAGTGAGGCAGGGATGTGTTTTACTGTCAGTGAGGCCGTAATGTGCTCCTGTCAGTGAGGCAGTGTTGTGCTGCTGTCAGTGAGGCAGGGATGTGCTTCAGTTAGTGAGGCAGTTATGTATATGGCTGTCAGTGAGGCAGGGATGTGCTTCTGTCAGTGAGGCAGGGATGTGCTTCTGTCAGTGAGGCAGGGATGTGCTGCTGTCAGTGAGGCAGTGATGTGCTGCTGTCAGTGAGGCAGTGATGTGCTGCTGTCAGTGAGGCAGTGATGTGCTGCTGTTGGTGAGGCAGTGATGTGCTGCTGTCAGTGAGGCAGGAATGTGTATTACTGTCAATGAAGCAGTGATGTGCTGCTGTCAGTGAGGCAGGAATGTGTATTACTGTCAGTGAAGCAGTGATGTGCTGCTGTCAGTAAGGCAGTTATGTATATTGCTATTAGTGAGGCAGTGTTGTGCTGCTGTCAGTGAGACAGGGGTGTGATGCTGTAAGTGAGGCAGGGATGTGTTTTACTGTCAGTGAGGCAGTGATATGATGCTGTCAGTGAGGCAGTGTTGTGCTGCTGTCAGGGAGGCACTGATGTGTATTACTGTCAGTAAGACAGAGATGTACTGCTGTCAGTGAGGCAGGGATGTGCTTCTGTTAGTGAAGCAGTTATGTATATGGCTGTCAGTGAGGCAGGGATGTGCTTCTGTCAGTGAGGCAGTGATATGCTGCTGTTAGTAAGGCAGTGATGTGTATTACTGTCAGTAAGACAGGGATGTGCTGCGTCAGTGTGACAGTGGTGCTGCTGTCAGTGAGGCATGGATGTGTATTACTGTCAGTGAAGCAGTGATGTGCTGCTGTCAGTGAGGCAGGGTTGTGCTGCTGTCAGTGAGGCAGGGATGTGATGCTGTCAGTGAGGCAGGGATGTGATGCTGTCAGTGAGGCAGGGATGTGATGCTGTCAGTGAGGCAGGGATGTGTTTTACTGTTAGTGAGGCAGGGATGTGCTGCTGTCGGTGAGGTGGCGATGTGCTGCTGTCAGTGAGGCAGTGATGTGTTTTACTATTAGTGAGGCAGGGATGTGCTGCTGTCAGTGAGGCAGTTATGTATATTGCTGTCAGTGAGGCAGGGATGTGCTGCTGTTAGTGAGGCAGGGATGTGCTGCTGTCAGTAAGGCAGTGATGTTCTGCTGTAAGTGAGGCAGTAATGTCAATTACTGTCAGTGAGGCAGTGATGTGTTTTACTGTCAGTGAGGCAGTGATGTATTACTGTGATGTTTATTAGTGTCAGTGAGGCTGTGATGTGCTGCTGTCAGTGAGGCAGTGATGTACTACTGTCAGTGAGGAAGTGATGTGTTACTGTCAGTGAGGCAGTTATGTATATTGCTATTAGTGAGGCAGTTTTGTGCTGCTGTCAGTGAGGCAGGGATGTGATGCTGTCAGTGAGGCAGGGATGTGATGCTGTCAGTGAGGAAGGGATGTGATACTGTCAGTGAGGCTGGGACGTGTTTTACTTTTAGTGAGGCAGGGATGTACTGCTATCAGTGAGGCAGTGATGTGTATTACTGTTAGTGAGGCAGAGATGTGCTGCTGTCAGTGAGGCAGGGATGTGCTGCTGTCAGTGAGGCAGGGATGTGCTGCTGTCAGTGAGGCAATAATGTGCTCCTGCCAGGGAGGCAGTGATATGTATTACTGCGAGTATGGCAGGGATATGCTGCTGTCGGCTAGGCAGGGATGTGCTGCTGTCAGTGAGGCCGTGATTTGTATTACCGTCAGTGAGGCAGTGATATGCTGCTGTTAGTAAGGCAGTGATGTGTATTACTGTCAGTAAGACAGGGATGTGCTGCTGTCAGTTAGACAGGGATGTGCTGCTGTCAGTGTGGCAGTGATGTGCTACTGTCAGTAAGGCAGTTATGGATATTGCTGTATATGTATATTTAATGCAGTGATGTGTATAACTATCAGTGAGGCAGTGATGTGCCGCTGTCAGTGAGGCAGGGATGTGCTGCTGTCAGTGAGGCAGGGATGTGCTGCTGTCAGTGAGGCAGGGATGTGCTGCTGTCAGTGAGGCAGGGATGTGCTGCTGTCAAGGAGGCAGGGATGTTCTTCTGTTTGTGAGGCAGTTATGTATATTGCTATTAGTGAGACAGGGGTGTGATGCTGTCAGTGAGGCAGGGATGTGTTTTGCTGTCAGTGAGGCAGTAATGTGCTCCTGTCAGTGAGGCAGTGTTGTGCTGCTGTCAGGGAGGCACTGATGTGTATTACTGTCAGTAAGACAGAGATGTACTGCTGTCAGTGAGGCAGGGATGTGCTTCTGTCAGTGAGGCAGTTATGTATATGGCTGTCAGTGAGGCAGTGATGTGCTGCTGTCAGGGAGGCAGTGATGTGAATTACTGTCAGTAAGGCAGTGATGTACTGCTATCAGTGAGGCAGGGATGTGCTTCTGTCTGTGAGGCAGGGCTGTGCTGCTGTTGGTCAGGCAGGGATGTGCTGCTGTCAGTGAGGCAGTGATGTGTATTACTGTCAGTAAGGCAGGGATGTGCTGCTGTCAGTGAGGCAGTGATGTGCTGCTGTCAGTGAGGCAGTGATGTGCTGCTGTCAGTGAGGCAGGAATGTGTATTACTGTCAGTGAGGCCGTGATGTATATGTCTGTCATTGATGCAGTGATGTGTATTACTGTCAGGGAGGCATTGATGTGTATTACTGTCAGGGAGGCATTGATGTGTATTACTGTCAGGGAGGCATTGATGTGTATTACTGTCATTGAAGCAGTGATGCGTATTACTGTCAGTGAGGCAGTGATGCATATTGCTGGCAGTGAGGCAGTGATGTGTACTACTGTTAGTGAGGCAGTGATGTGTATTACTGTCAGTGATGCAGTGATGTGCTCTTGTCATAGAAGCAGTGATGTGTATTACTGTCAGTAAGGCAGGGATGTGCTGCTGTCAGTGAGGCAGGGATGTGCTGCTGTCAGAGAGGCAGTGATGTGCTGCTGTCAGTGAGGCAGGGATGTGCTTCTATTAGTGAGGCAGTGATGTGTATTACTGTCAGTGAGGCAGGGATGTGCTGCTGTCAGTGAGGCAGTGATGTGTATTACTGTCAGTGAGGCAGGGATGTGATGCTGTCAGTGAGGCAGTGATGTGTATTACTGTCAGTGAAGCAGTGATGTGCTGCTGTCAGTAAGGCAGTTATGTATATTGCTATTAGTGAGGCAGTGTTGTGCTGCTGTCAGGGAGGCACTTATGTGTATTACTGTCAGTAAGACAGAGATGTACTGCTGTCAGTGAGGCAGGGATGTGCTTCTGTTAGTGAGGCAGTTATGTATATGGCTGTCAGTGAGGCAGGGATGTTCTTCTGTCAGTGAGGCAGTGATATGCTGCTGTTAGTAAGGCAGTGATGTGTATTACTGTCATTAAGACAGGGATGTGCTGCTGTCAGGGAGACAGTAATGTGCTGCTGTCAGTGTGGCAGTGATGTGCTGCTGTCAGTGAGGCAGGGATGTGATGCTGTCAGTGAGGCAGGGATGTGCTGCTGTCAGTGAGGCAGTGATGTGCTGCTGTCAGTGAGGCAGGGATGTGATGCTGTCAGTGAGGCAGGGTTGTTCTGCTGTCATTGAGGCAGGGATGTGATGCTGTCAGTGAGGCAGGGATGTGATGCAGTCAGTGAGGCAGGGATGTGATGCTGTCAGTGAGGCAGTGATGTGTTTTACTGTTAGTGAGGCAGGGATGTGCTGCTGTCGGTGAGGTGGCGATGTGCTGCTGTCAGTGAGGCGGTGATGTGTTTTACTGTCAGTAATACAGAGATGTGCTGCTGTCAGTAAGGCAGTTATGTATATTGCTATTAGTGAGGCAGTGTTGTGCTGCTGTCATTGAGACAGGGATGTGATGCTGTCAGTGAGGCAGGGATGTGTTTTACTGTGAGTGAGGCAGTAATGTGCTCCTGTCAGTGAGGTAGTGTTGTGCTGCTGTCAGGGAGGCAGTGATGTGAATTACTGTCAGTAAGGCAGAAATGTACTGCTATCAGTGAGGCAGGGATGTGCTTCTGTCAGTGAGGAAGGGATGTGCTGCTGTCAGTGAGGCAGGGATGTGCTGCTGTCAGTGAGGCAGTTATGTATATTGCTATTAGTGAGGCAGTGTTGTGCTGCTGTCAGTGAGGCTGGGATGTGTTTTACTGTCAGTGAGGCAGTGATATGATGCTGTCATTGACGCAGTGTTGTGCTGCTGTCAGGGAGGCACTTATGTGTATTACTATCAGTAAGACAGAGATGTACTGCTGTCAGTGAGGCAGGGATGTGCTTCTGTTAGTGAGGCAGTTATGTATATGGCTGTCAGTGAGGCAGGGATGTGCTTCTGTCAGTGAGGCAGTGATATGCTGCTGTTAGTAAGGCAGTGATGTGTATTACTGTCAGTAAGACAGGGATGTGCTGCTGTCAGGGAGACAGGGATGTGCTGCTGTCAGTGAGGCAGGGATGTGTATTACAGTCAGTGAAGCAGTGATGTGCTGCTGTCAGTGAGGCAGGGATGTGATGCTGTCAGTGAGGCAGGGTTGTGCTGCTGTTATTGAGGCAGGGATGTGATGCTGTCAGTGAGGCAGGGATGTGATGCTGTCAGTGAGGCAGGGATGTGAAGCTGTCAGTGAGGCAGTGATGTGTTTTACTGTTAGTGAGGCAGGGATGTGCTGCTGTCGGTGAGGTGGCGATGTGCTGCTGTCAGTGAGGCAGTGATGTGTTTTACTGTTAGTTAGGCAGGGATGTGCTGCTGTCAGTGAGGCAGTTATGTATATTACTGTCAGTGAGAAAGGGATATGCTGCTGTCAGTGAGGCAGGGATGTGCTGCTGTCAGTAAGGCAGTGATGTTCTGCTGTAAGTGAGGCAGTAATGTCAATTACTGTCAGTGAGGCAGTGATGTGTTTTACTGTCAATGAGGCAGTGATGTGCTGCTGTCAGTGAGGCAGTGATGTACTACTGTCAGTGAGGCAATGATGTGCTGCTGTGAGTGAGGCAGTGATGTACTACTGTCAGTGAGGAAGTGATGTATTACTGTCAGTGAGGCAGGGATGTGCTGCTGTCAGTGAGCCAGGAATGTGTATTACTGTCAGTGAAGCAGTGATGTGCTGCTGTCAGTAAGGCAGTTATGTTTATTGCTATTAGTGAGTCAGTTTTGTGCTGCTGTCAGTGAGGCAGGGATGTGATGCTGTCAGTGAGGCAGGGATGTGATACTGTCAGTGAGGCAGGGACGTGTTTTACTTTTAGTGAGGCAGGGATGTACTGCTATCGGTGAGGCAGTGATGTGTATTACTGTTAGTGAGGCAGAGATGTGCTGCTGTCACTGAGGCAGGGATGTGCTGCTATCGGCGAGGCAGGGATGTGCTGCTGTCAGTGAGGCAGTGATTTGTATTACCGTCAGTGAGGCAGGGGTGTGCTGCTGTCAGTGAGGCAGTGATATGCTGCTGTTAGTAAGGCAGTGATGTGTATTACTGTCAGTAAGATAGGGATGTGCTACTGTCAGTAAGGCACGTATGTGCTGCAGTCATGGAGGCAGGGATGTGCTGCTGTCAGGGAGGCAGGGATGTGCTGCTGTCAGTGAGGCAGGGATGTGCTTCTATCAGTGAGGCAGTGATGTGTTTTACTGTCAGTATGGCAGGGATGTGCTGCTGTC
This sequence comes from Taudactylus pleione, assembly GCA_031769625.1. Lineage (NCBI taxonomy): Eukaryota > Metazoa > Chordata > Amphibia > Anura > Myobatrachidae > Taudactylus > Taudactylus pleione. Next base: position 1,197,081 of record JAUIMM010000409.1, read on the forward strand.
AGTGAGGTAGGGATGTGCTGCTGTCAGTGAGGCTGTGATGTGCTGCTGTCAGTGAGGCAGTGATGTACTACTGTCAGTGAGGCAGTGATGTGTATTACTGTCAGTGAGGCAGTGATGTGCTGCTGTCAGTGAGGCAGTGATGTATTACTGTGATGTTTATTACTGTCAGTGAGGCAGTGATGTACTACTGTCAGTGAGGCAGTGATGTGCTGCTGTCAGTGAGGCAGTGATGTGTTTTACTGTCAGTATGGCAGGGATGTGCTGCTGTCAGTGAGGTAGGGATGTGCTGCTGTCAGTGAGGTAGGGATGTGCTGCTGTGAGTGAGGCAGTGATGTGTATTACTGTCAGTGAGGTAGGAATGTGCTGCTGTCAGTAAGGCAGTTATGTATATTGCTATTAGTGAGGCAGTGTTGTGCTGCTGTCATTGAGACAGGGGTGTTTTACTGTCAGTGAGGCAGTAATGTGCTCCTGTCAGTGAGGCAGTGTTGTGCTGCTGTCAGGGAGGCACTGATGTGTATTACTGTCAGTAAGACAGAGATGTACTGTCAGTAAGGCAGTTATGTATATTGCTTTTAGGGAGGCAGTTTTGTGCTGCTGTCAGTGAGGCAGGGACGTGTTTTACTTTTAGTGAGGCAGGGATGTGCTGCTGTCAGTGAGGCAGTGATATGTGTTACTGCGAGTATGGCAGGGATATGCTGCTGTTGGTGAGGCAGTGATTTGTATTACCGTCAGTGAGGTAGGGGTGTGCTGCTGTCAGTGAGTCAGTGATATGCTGCTGTCAGGGAGGCAGTTATGTATATTGCTGTCAGTGAGGCAGGGATGTGTTTTACTGTTAGTGAGGCAGTGATGTGCTGCTGTCGGTGCGGTGGCGATGTGCTGCTGTCAGTGAGGCAGTGATGTGTTTTACTGTTAGTGTGGCAGTGATGTTCTGCTGTCAGTGAGGCAGTGATGTCTTTTACTGTCAGTGAGGCAGTGATGTAGTACTGTGATGTTTATTACTGTCAGTGAGGCTGTGATGTGCTGCTGTCAGTGAGGCAGTGATGTACTACTGTCAGTGAGGCAGTGATGTGTATTACTGTCAGTGAGGCAGTGATGTGCTGCTGTCAGTGAGGCAGTGATGTATTACTGTGATGTTTATTACTGTCAGTGAGGCAGTGATGTACTACTGTCAGTGAGGCAGTGATGTGCTGCTGTCAGTGAGGCAGTGATGTGTATTACTGTCAGTGAGGCAGTGATGTGCTGCTGTCAGTGAGGCAGTGATGTGTATTACTGTCAGTGAGGCAGGGATGTGCTGCTGTCAGTGAGGCAGGGATGTGCAGCTGTCAGTGAGGCAGTGATGTGTATTACTGTCAGTGAGGCAGGGATGTACTACTGTCAGTGAGGCAGTGATGTGCTGCTGTCAGTGAGGCAGTGATGTACTACTGTCAGTGAGGCAGTGATGTGTATTACTGTCAGTGAGGCAGTGGTGTGCTGCTGTCAGTGAGGCAGTGATGTATTACTGTGATGTTTATTACTGTCAGTGAGGCAGTGATGTACTACTGTCAGTGAGGCAGTGATGTGCTGCTGTCAGTGAGGCAGTGATGTGTATTACTGTCAGTGAGGCAGTGATGTGCTGCTGTCAGTGAGGCAGTGATGTGTATTACTGTCAGTGAGGCAGGGATGTGCTGCTGTCAGTGAGGCAGGGATGTGCAGCTGTCAGTGAGGCAGTGATGTGTATTACTGTCAGTGAGGCAGGGATGTGCTGCTGTCAGTGAGGCAGGGATGTGCAGCTGTCAGTGAGGCAGTGATGTGTATTACTGTCAGTGAGGCAGGGATGTGCTGCTGTCAGTGAGGCAGTGATGTGCTGCTGTCAGTGAGGCAGTGATGTGTATTACTGTCAGTGAGGCAGTGATGTGCTGCTGTCAGTGAGGCAGTGATGTGTATTACTGTCAGTGAGGCAGGGATGTGCTGCTGTCAGTGAGGCAGGGATGTGCTGCTGTCAGTGAGGCAGTGATGTGCTACTGTCAGTGAGGCAGTGATATTCTGCTTTTCTCTGAGTAGTTTCTTTGTTAGTGATGTCTTTGTTTACTCTTGTGTCTAAAAATGCAGTGAGAACATGTACACGCATGCGTCACCAGCTCACCAACGCCCCCCCTGCAACCACGATTGCCTTCGCCCTCTGTGATTTCCCCCCCACCTGCATTTGCTCCTCCTGCGCAATTCCTCTCCCCCCAGCTTACACTTACCTTCCTGGTGATCGGTGCACCAGTTAGGTCCTCTCTCTGGGGCTCCGGTCAGCTGGTCTCAGCACTGTGACCCCGGTCAGCTACTCTACTCTCTATGCAGCAGCCTTCCAGGGTCTCAGTGCAGGAGCCCATAAACCAGCTTACCGGAGCCCGAGAGGACCTTACTGGAGCACCAATCAGGGGCATAACTAAACCTAGGGGGACCTCCTCTCAGCCGCTAACCTCTTGAGCGCCGTGGTCATCCTCCTTCAGCAAGTGGTGCTGCACAGGGCAGGCACATCTGCTGTTCAGCCAGCACCGCTTCCGTCTCTTCTCAATGACTGGGAGATGGGAGATGGGAGGCGTGGCTGCGCTGAGCCTGCTGGGACAACCCCAGATCACGTCCACACCTCCCGGTATCAGCCAGAGAGGAGAGATGGAGGCGGAGCCGTCCAGGAGAGCAGATGTGCCTGCCCTTGCTAAAGGAGGACGACCCCGGCACTCAAGAGGTGAGCGCATAGCTGGCCTGGCAGCGTGGGTCCACAGTAGGTGCAGGTGGAGGGCTGGGCCCCCGGAGGCAGCCTGGGTCCCATAGCAGCACACCCCTTACGGTAGCTATATCTATGCCTATGTTTTATGTGATAACGTGTTATCCTTACAGTGAATGAACTCAGTACGGCAATAATAAGTGGAAGCACTGCTGGGACGAGGGGAGATTTATCACCTAATTACCCTGCTCCCTCTGATACAGGATCCCCTGAGCTGATTGTGCAGTTTGGAGAGGCCCCAGTACATGATGTATCTAGGAGGATAATACACATCTTAAAATCCCGTCCTCAGCCCAGAAGCCAAACACGGACTACTGTCTGCGAGCAGCCCTGAGATGTGACGGCAGATAATCTGCATCACAGAACACTGATTAAATGGACAAGTAGCAAGCCCATCGTCTGCGGTCAGCGTATATTATCTCTCACTTTCCACATTACGGTAACGCCGCAGCGTCCGTGCCAAGCAGACTCCATTACCTCCCACTTCCTTCTCACTTGTCATCTTACTGTAGCAAATATACTCTTCAAAGAGGAAGCAGTCTAAGTAATATCGTTTCCTCTTCTGAGAACGAATGTGCATATCATTACTTTTACGACGGGGGTATAAATAGCATAAAATAATATGGCTGCCATCTGGTTTCAAGTTCGCGGGACGAGCACTATAGCGCTTCATTTACAGCCGCAGTACAAATCGCTTCTGACATGTTCAGGCTTGCAGACTTGTGGACAATGGGATTTTCTGGTCGTTAATGCTCCAGACAATGAGCTGTTAAGTTGCAGTTTAGGGAATGATGTTCCAAATTGGCAGAGAAGAGGGATAGAGAGGGAGGCAGCAAGCGAGCGTTGTAGCAGCTCTTCTAACGTACAGTGGGCCTGATTGCGAGGCGGGGGCAGCCGCGGTGACGTGACGGCAGATTCTCCGACAGATTACAGCCTCCAGTGTGAGCAGTGATGCGTCTGTGTACGGAACTTTATAAGCGACACGCCAGTGATGCTCCCATAACACTCCCAAAAGACGGGGCATTTGCGCGCCTGGAAAGCCGCCTCCCTGTCACTGCTCAGGAACGTCCATTAGACTTCTGCGTGCATCTGAAATGCTGCCGTGACTCTAATTTGCACGAACCCAACTATGTCCGACGTCTCAAAATTAGGCCCAGTGACTGGATGATGACAACGGGCCTGATTCGGCGTTGTACGCTAATGCCGCCGCTGCGTCTGTGTCCGCAGCTCCGAGGCGAAAACATGCAAACGTCGCAGCTGCCGGGAGATGTACTGAGACGCCCACCTCTGCTAATTCAGGCATCTGTATAAAATGTCGCAGCATCAGCGTACAGAGACGCAGCGTTGGCCGCAGGGTGCAGTCCTGGGTAACCTTATTGTCACACAGAACAGTTGTGGGAACTGAGGGCCTGACTGAGAGCCAGACGCTCTGAATCAGGGCCCTCCTACCTAAAAATGGAGCGGCCTCCTGGCCGTTCCCATAGCTGTGGGTGACCACCCACAGCATATGCGAGCGGCCAAAAAGATGGTCGTGATGGTCAAGACCATCGCGACCATCGGGCTTGCGACGAGACCCTGCAGTAGGGTCTCAGTGACCGCAAGCCCTGGAGTGATTTTGGCTCTATCAGAGCTAAAATCACCCCCACTGACATCACTAGTGATGTCAGTGGGGCCGGACCCAGATGGTAGACGTTCGAATGGGAACGCCTCCGTCTGGCAGCCACGCACCCGGCACTCCCACCGAAGGGGGCATGCTGTCAGTCACCATCGACAGCACGCCCCCTTTGGTGCGAGACCCGGAGCGACAGCTTGGCTGTCGCTGTCCGGGTCTCGCGCATGTGCACGACGGAGCTCCCTCCGTTGTGCGCATGCGCATTGGGGTAACATCGACCCGCTTGCGAGCATCCTGCGCTCGCGAGCGGGTCTGAATGACCCCCTGAGACGCCGCAGCCATATTTCCTGCTTACGGGATAGCGGGCGCAGGGCGTGACACTCCCTCGTAACAGTTGCGACACGAATGCGTTCCTTGCTGTCGCTTCCCATTACCTCCCCTAAACGCTCTCAGACCATCAACCACACTCCAAAGAGACTGCTGTAATGTACCTTAACACGTGCGCAGTGCGACTCAGGTGCATGTGCCCCAAACTATTCTCTGGACGTATATTAGAGAAGCCTCAGCCTTACATCCATGTTCAATCAAGTCAAAGTCACATGAGGAAAGCCTATACAGGTGGGTGGTGCAGGAGGCCTGACAGCACGACCCCGCCACCCTGCCCCTGCTATACAGTGCCGGAAGGGGCTATGACGACATGATTCAGCGCAAATCATGTGATCGGCCGCGCCTACCACCCACTTTATTTGCTGGGGCAGACGTGGGAAGCTCCAGGAGACTTAAATACTATTCTAGGCACCCGGGATTGCCACCTGAAATTCAGGAGCCTCCAGGCTGTTCCTGGAGAGTAGGTAAGTCTCGCCCCTCCTACCACGGTGTGTGTCTGTTATTATCCTGTCTCATTTCATGGTGCATTTGCTCCCACTTATATAGCCCAATGCAATATGCTGGCATTATATAGATAAATGGTGTTGAGTTGCACAGAAGGTCTTCTTGGACCTCTAGTCTGTCTGATTTCATCACTGGCCGACACCCAGGACTACGCAGACGGGCTGAGCCCCTTTTGGGAGCTATACTTATCAAATCATCAATATCTGCATTACTCCAACGCTTTAGACTGCGCTTGCCGTTCTGTAAGAGTCCCACGGCTGGGAGTTAGAGGCCACGGAGGTTCATGAAGTGATCTGACCCCCGAGGTCTCCAGATGCAGAGAGGAAATTGTAGTCATAACACTCTCACACCGCTCTACCAGGGACGAGAGTCGCCTCCAGTGTAATAATTCCTTTTTGGAGATGGCTGGAAAAAAAATAAATCTCTCTGGCCTATAGTCTATGTGTTCTCCTTCCAGTTATAGGCAGAACCAGACTGATAATCCAGCGTGTCTCTCCCAAAGCTTTTCAAGATTTCCATCACTAAGTTCCTTTCACATGGGCACAGGAGCAGCAGCGCGGTCACATTTCACTTCTGTTACTTGTGCCTGGCTCCAGCCCTCGCTTATACCATTGTAGTTTATTACGCTGGAAGAGAACAGCTCAATTTTGCCACAATCCCACTCATGGGTAATAATATATTTTGGTATTATTTATTTAGTACAGTTGTTATGCCGTTTAGTACGCGTAGACTTAACGACCCACGAGAGCACAGAGATGCGACTTGATAGCTTTATTTTTAAACGGGGAGACCGCATTTCCCAATAAGTACACAATGTGGCTGATTCGGTGCGCAAGCTGCTGTGACCGCCTTAGCGGCTTTTGCTGTAGTCGTGCCTGCGGCTTTATGCTAATATCAGCTCTTCCCCTGGTATACAAGGGGGTGTCTGAGTGTGCCTGGGCCTGGGATGCCCACTTTGTGCGTCTTTAGACATTACCAGTAAAACTTGCACCAGCCCCATGCTAGGTGCAGATTCTACGTCTTAGTATGGCCTTGTGAGCAATTAAGCACCAGTTATGCGACACGCCAGTGACACTACCATAGCATGCCTATCAGACAGTAGCGCCAAATACATTTCTGCATCTACTGTAAATCGATACCGCTTTGCAACTTTTTAGTGACTCAGAAGTAAACAAAAATATCAAACATTTGTGAGAATATTGGCATTGCTTGTGACTTAGGGGCCTATTCAAGATGTTAATTATTGAGGTCCGAATGGACCCCGATAATTAACACCCTGAATTGCTACGGACTCCGAAGGAAATCATCATTGCTCCGGCGATGAGGCAGTTGATTAGAAAATCAGCTTCACCAGCGAGTGGCTTCACTGTTGCAGTGAATCTTTTCACTGCACGCGAGAGCAGTGCGCATGAGTGAACTACTGGTCAGTGGGGAGAGCGGGCCATTCCGCAAAAGGAAGGTAAGTAGGAGATATCTGTGATACTAGTGTATGGGGACAGCGGGCCATTCCGGGAGACGAAGGTAAGTAGGAGATATCTGTGATACTAGTGTATGAGGACAGCTGACCATTCCGCAAGAGGTAGGTAAGTAGGAGATATCTGTGATACTACTGTATTGGGACAGCGGGCCATTCCGCAAGAGGAAGGTAAGTAGGAGATATCTGTGATACTAGTGTATGGGGACAGCGGGCCATTCCGCCCGGGGAAGGTAAGTAGGAGATATCTGTGATACTAGTGTATGAGGACAGCGGGCCATTCCGGGAGAGGAAGGTAAGTAGGAGATATCTGTGATACTAGTGTATGAGGACAGCGGGCCATTCCGGGAGAGGAAGGTAAGTAGGAGATATCTGTGATACTAGTGTATGGGGACAGCGGGCCATTCCGCCAGGGGAAGGTAAGTAGGAGATATCTGTGATACTAGGGTATGGGGACAGCGGGCCATTCCGGGAGAGGAAGGTAAGTAGGAGATATCTGTGATACTAGTGTATGAGGACAGCGGGCCATTCCGGGAGAGGAAGGTAAGCAGGAGATATCTGTGATATAGTGTATGGGGACAGAGGGACATTCCGGGAGAGGAAGGTAAGTAGGAGATATCTGTGATACTAGTGTATGGGGACAGCGGGCATTCCGCAAGAGGTAGGTAAGTAGGAGATATCTGATATACTAGTCTATGGGGACATAGGGACATTCCGGGAGAAGAAGGTAAGTAGGAGATATCTATGATACTAGTGTATGGGGAGCGGGCCATTCCGCAAGAGGAAGGTAAGTAGGAGATATCTGTGATACTAGTGTATGGGGACAGAGGGACATTCCGGGAGAAGAAGGTAAGTAGGAGATATCTGTGATAGTAGTGTATGGGGACAGCGGGCTATTCCGCCAGGGGAAGGTAAGTAGGAGATATCTGTGATACTAGTGTATGGGGACAGCGGGCCATTCCGGGAGACGAAGGTAAGTAGGAGATATCTGTGATACTAGTGTATGAGGACAGCTGACCATTCCGGGAGAGGAAGGTAAGTAGGAGATATCTGTGATACTAGTGTATGAGGACAGCGGGCCATTCCGGGAGAGGAAGGTAAGCAGGAGATATCTGTGATACTAGTGTATGGGGACAGAGGGACATTACGGGAGAGGAAGGTAAGTAGGAGATATCTGTGATACTAGTGTATGAGGACAGCGGGCCATTCCGGGAGAGCAAGGTAAGCAGGAGATATCTGTGATATAGTGTATGGGGACAGAGGGACATTCCGGGAGAGGAAGGTAAGTAGGAGATATCTGTGATACTAGTGTATGGGGACAGCGGGCCATTCCGCAAGAGGTAGGTAAGTAGGAGATATCTGATATACTAGTGTATGGGGACATAGGGACATTCCGGGAGAAGAAGGTAAGTAGGAGATATCTATGATACTAGTGTATGGGGAGCGGGCCATTCCGCAAGAGGAAGGTAAGTAGGAGATATCTGTGATACTAGTGTATGGGGACAGCGGGCCATTCCAGGAGAGGAAGGTAAGTAGGAGATATCTGTGATACTAGTGTATGAGGACAGCGGGCCATTCCGGGAGAGGAAGGTAAGTAGGAGATATCTGTGATACTAGTGTATGGGGACAGCGGGCCATTCCGCCAGGGGAAGGTAAGTAGGAGATATCTGTGATACTAGGGTATGGGGACAGCGGGCCATTCCGGGAGAGGAAGGTAAGTAGGAGATATCTGTGATACTAGTGTATGAGGACAGCGGGCCATTCCGGGAGAGGAAGGTAAGCAGGAGATATCTGTGATATAGTGTATGGGGACAGAGGGACATTCCGGGAGAGGAAGGTAAGTAGGAGATATCTGTGATACTAGTGTATGGGGACAGCGGGCCATTCCGCAAGAGGTAGATAAGTAGGAGATATCTGATATACTAGTGTATGGGGACATAGGGAGATTCCGGGAGAAGAAGGAAAGTAGGAGATATCTATGATACTAGTGTATGGGGAGTGGGCCATTCCGCAAGAGGAAGGTAAGTAGGAGATATCTGTGATACTAGTGTATGGGGACAGAGGGACATTCCGGGAGAAGAAGGTAAGTAGGAGATATCTGTGATAGTAGTGTATGGGGACAGCGGGCTATTCCGCCAGGGGAAGGTAAGTAGGAGATATCTGTGATACTAGTGTATGGGGACAGCGGGCCATTCCGGGAGAGGAAGGTAAGTAGGAGATATCTGTGATACTAGTGTATGAGGACAGCTGACCATTCCGGGAGAGGAAGGTAAGTAGGAGATATCTGTGATACTAGTGTATGAGGACAGCGGGCCATTCCGGGAGAGGAAGGTAAGCAGGAGATATCTGTGATACTAGTGTATGGGGACAGAGGGACATTACGGGAGAGGAAGGTAAGTAGGAGATATCTGTGATACTAGTGTATGAGGACAGCGGGCCATTCCGGGAGAGCAAGGTAAGCAGGAGATATCTGATATAGTGTATGGGGACAGAGGGACATTCCGGGAGAGGAAGGTAAGTAGGAGATATCTGTGATACTAGTGTATGGGGACAGCGGGCCATTCCGCAAGAGGTAGGTAAGTAGGAGATATCTGATATACTAGTGTATGGGGACATAGGGACATTCCGGGAGAAGAAGGTAAGTAGGAGATATCTATGATACTAGTGTATGGGGAGCGGGCCATTCCGCAAGAGGAAGGTAAGTAGGAGATATCTGTGATACTAGTGTATGGGGACAGAGGGACATTCCGGGAGAAGAAGGTAAGTAGGAGATATCTGTGATAGTAATGTATGGGGACAGCGGGGTATTCCGCCAGGGGAAGGTAAGTAGGAGATATCTGTGATACTAGTGTATGGGGACAGAGGGACATTACGGGAGAGGAAGGTAAGTAGGAGATATCTGTGATACTAGTGTATGAAGACAGCGGGCCATTCCGCAAGAGGAAGGTAAGTAGGAGATATCTGTGATACTAGTGTATGGGGACAGAGGGACATTCCGGGAGAAGGTAAGTAGGAGATATCTGTGATACTAGTGTATGAGGACAGCTGACCATTCCGGGAGAGGAAGGTAAGTAGGAGATATCTGTGATACTAGTGTATGAGGACAGCGGGCCATTCCGGGAGAGGAAGGTAAGCAGGAGATATCTGTGATACTAGTGTATGGGGACAGAGGGACATTACGGGAGAGGAAGGTAAGTAGGAGATATCTGTGATACTAGTGTATGAGGACAGCGGGCCATTCCGGGAGAGCAAGGTAAGCAGGAGATATCTGTGATATAGTGTATGGGGACAGAGGGACATTCCGGGAGAGGAAGGTAAGTAGGAGATATCTGTGATACTAGTGTATGGGGACAGCGGGCCATTCCGCAAGAGGTAGATAAGTAGGAGATATCTGATATACTAGTGTATGGGGACATAGGGACATTCCGGGAGAAGAAGGAAAGTAGGAGATATCTATGATACTAGTGTATGGGGAGTGGGCCATTCCGCAAGAGGAAGGTAAGTAGGAGATATCTGTGATACTAGTGTATGGGGACAGAGGGACATTCCGGGAGAAGAAGGTAAGTAGGAGATATCTGTGATAGTAGTGTATGGGGACAGCGGGCTATTCCGCCAGGGGAAGGTAAGTAGGAGATATCTGTGATACTAGTGTATGGGGACAGCGGGCCATTCCGGGAGAGGAAGGTAAGTAGGAGATATCTGTGATACTAGTGTATGAGGACAGCTGACCATTCCGGGAGAGGAAGGTAAGTAGGAGATATCTGTGATACTAGTGTATGAGGACAGCGGGCCATTCCGGGAGAGGAAGGTAAGCAGGAGATATCTGTGATACTAGTGTATGGGGACAGAGGGACATTACGGGAGAGGAAGGTAAGTAGGAGATATCTGTGATACTAGTGTATGAGGACAGCGGGCCATTCCGGGAGAGCAAGGTAAGCAGGAGATATCTGTGATATAGTGTATGGGGACAGAGGGACATTCCGGGAGAGGAAGGTAAGTAGGAGATATCTGTGATACTAGTGTATGGGGACAGCGGGCCATTCCGCAAGAGGTAGGTAAGTAGGAGATATCTGATATACTAGTGTATGGGGACATAGGGACATTCCGGGAGAAGAAGGTAAGTAGGAGATATCTATGATACTAGTGTATGGGGAGCGGGCCATTCCGCAAGAGGAAGGTAAGTAGGAGATATCTGTGATACTAGTGTATGTGGACAGAGGGACATTCCGGGAGAAGAAGGTAAGTAGGAGATATCTGTGATAGTAATGTATGGGGACAGCGGGCTATTCCGCCAGGGGAAGGTAAGTAGGAGATATCTGTGATACTAGTGTATGAGGACAGCGGGCCATTGCGGGAGAGGAAGGTAAGTAGGAGATATCTGTGATACTAGTGTATGAGGACAGCTGACCATTCCGGGAGAGGAAGGTAAGTAGGAGATATCTGTGATACTAGTGTATGAGGACAGCGGGCCATTCCGGGAGAGGAAGGTAAGCAGGAGATATCTGTGATACTAGTGTATGGGGACAGAGGGACATTACGGGAGAGGATGGTAAGTAGGAGATATCTGTGATACTAGTGTATGAGGACAGCGGGCCATTCCGCAAGAGGAAGGTAAGTAGGAGATATCTGTGATACTAGTGTATGGGGACAGAGGGACATTCCGGGAGAAGGTAAGTAGGAGATATCTGTGATACTAGTGTATGAGGACAGCTGACCATTCCGGGAGAGGAAGGTAAGTAGGAGATATCTGTGATACTAGTGTATGAGGACAGCGGGCCATTCCGGGAGAGGAAGGTAAGCAGGAGATATCTGTGATACTAGTGTATGGGGACAGAGGGACATTACGGGAGAGGAAGGTAAGTAGGAGATATCTGTGATACTAGTGTATGAGGACAGCGGGCCATTCCAGGAGAGCAAGGTAAGCAGGAGATATCTGTGATATAGTGTATGGGGACAGAGGGACATTCCGGGAGAGGAAGGTAAGTAGGAGATATCTGTGATACTAGTGTATGGGGACAGCGGGCCATTCCGCAAGAGGTAGGTAAGTAGGAGATATCTGATATACTAGTGTATGGGGACATAGGGACATTCCGGGAGAAGAAGGTAAGTAGGAGATATCTATGATACTAGTGTATGGGGAGCGGGCCATTCCGCAAGAGGAAGGTAAGTAGGAGATATCTGTGATACTAGTGTATGGGGACAGAGGGACATTCCGGGAGAAGAAGGTAAGTAGGAGATATCTGTGATAGTAATGTATGGGGACAGCGGGCTATTCCGCCAGGGGAAGGTAAGTAGGAGATATCTGTGATACTAGTGTATGAGGACAGCGGGCCATTGCGGGAGAGGAAGGTAAGTAGGAGATATCTGTGATACTAGTGTATGAGGACAGCTGACCATTCCGGGAGAGGAAGGTAAGTAGGAGATATCTGTGATACTAGTGTATGAGGACAGCGGGCCATTCCGGGAGAGGAAGGTAAGCAGGAGATATCTGTGATACTAGTGTATGGGGACAGAGGGACATTACGGGAGAGGAAGGTAAGTAGGAGATATCTGTGATACTAGTGTATGAGGACAGCGGGCCATTCCGCAAGAGGAAGGTAAGTAGGAGATATCTGTGATACTAGTGTATGGGGACAGAGGGACATTCCGGGAGAAGGTAAGTAGGAGATATCTGTGATACTAGTGTATGGGGACAGCGGGCCATTCCGCCAGGGGAAGGTAAGTAGGAGACATCTGTGATACTAGTGTATGGGGACAGCGGGCCATTCCGGGAGAGGAAGGTAAGCAGGAGATATCTGTGATACCAGTGTATGGGGACAGCGGGACATTCCGGGAGAAGAACGTAAGCAGGAGATATCTGTGATACTAGTATGTGGGAACAAAAAGTATGATGGTCACTCGTGTCAGCTTAATGACATAGCACAGGTGCTTGTAAAGGGTGGGTATTACACTGAACACAGTAAAAAAAGGAATATGCCCTCCAGCAAACTGTAGCAATATCAACAAAAAATACTTAAATCCTACATGATAATAGAGATTCAGAGGTATTGTTACATACATTTGCAAATATATGAATAAAAACCAGGCCATCGTCAGGCTCCTATCTACTGGCATCCCTAACATTAAGGGGTTCACGTCCGAGAAGCAAGGTACCACAAAAAATTCCAGCCAAGGACCATCCCCAGGGCATCACACGAAAAGGGGAAATAGGGTGATAGTGAAGTGTAAAGAATAGATGTGTAAAGATAAATCAATGAGTGTAAATTGAATAAGAGAGAATTAAAATGACATAAATAATAAACAAACAATTAGAAAAGTGATAAAAAATATCTATGTGAACTAAGTGGTGATGCCCTGAAAAAGGCCCAGCCAGAACAACTACGGGGGCCCCACTCCCAAACACTCACCCCAAAATAATTATTGCTACATAATAGTAGCAACCACTCTGGGTCATATAATTACAAATTGGTGTACTGCATAATAACAGCACATGTATAAGCTGAGAGCTGACTCACCTAGGAGGTACCTCAGAAACCACCACATGGCACTATACGCACCCGCACATCCTCCCAATGCTGGCTCCCTTCATGCCTCTCAAGATTGCAAACAAAAAGTATTGTGGTCGCTCATATCAGCATAATGACAGCACAGGTGCTTGTAAAGGGCGGGGTTTACACTGAACATAGAAAAGAAAGGAATTTGCCCTCCAGCACACTGCAGCAATATCAACAAAAATACTTAAATCCTACATGATAATAGAGATTCAGAGGTATTAGTTACATACATTTGCAAATATATGAATAAGCACCAGGCCATCGTCAAGGCTCCTCTATACTGGCGTCCCTAACATTAAGGGATTCACGTCCGAGAAGCAAGGTACCCCAAAAAATTCCAGCCAAGGACCATCCCCAGGGCATCACACGAAAAGGGGAAAAAAGGTGATAGTGAAGTGTAAAGAATAGATGTGTAAAGATAAATCAATGAGTGCTAATGAAATAAGAAAGAATTAAAATGATATAAATAATAAAAGCAAAAGCTGGCGTTACCCACTGCATCGGAGACCTGGCGGCCAGGACAATAGCGCATACGGAAAATGTGGTAAAACCCCGGAAATGGGGGTTTTACTGCATTTTCCGTTTAGTGCATCTAGCCCAGGGAGAGAAGAAGTGCATAATAGTTGTTATGATTACACTAAAGCAGCCATACACTAGACCAACATTCCTTCAATCATCCAACTAGTTGGTTGGTTGGAATGAAAATCCGGTAATGTATGGGAGTAACTGACAATCTGCAATTTGCTCCGAAACACCAGAAAACACGAAAAAGGTCGTTCAGGGCTTCAGACATGTTGCTGAAATCTATTTTATCTAAACAACTTGTCTGAACAACAGCTTTCGTCTATTTTCCAGCGTTTGGGAGCAAATGGCTGATTGTCATTTGCTCCCATACCTATACATTACTGGATTTTCATTCCAATTTCCAACTAAGCAACTAGTTGGATGGTTGGAGAAAAGTTGGTCTGATTTATGGCCAGCTTGAGGAGATGCAAATGTCCATGGAAACTGGCTTGGTAATTATTGCAGATTAAATTTCCATAGCATCCTCAGGTGCATCCTCAGGTGCATGGATGTAATAGCATTAGGAACAAACTTGCAGAAGTGCAGCAGTGTCACGCTGGGAGGCGGGTTTTTGAAAGCCGAGATCTGAGGCTGTGGGAGGAGGTGAAGGTGAGGGGCCTCGACGTATGATCTCCGCATCCACAAGTCTTGGTCATTGGCTAGACCTAGTCAATGGTGTGGAGTCTAACTCACAAGGAGGTGTTCGCCAGTGACCCCTCCAAGCGGGATATGGGCTTGTGCGGCTCCCCGTAAGCAGGTCACGGTCCTTTGACTTGGGGACCAAGGCCTGCAGGGAAAAGAGAATCAAAACACCCGTGGCCCAAGGGTAATGCCTGGAATAGGCACGTGGGGAGTGGGACAGAACTCCTGGCTGGAGAAAGGCACTTGAGGTGCTGGCTAGAGAGGTGTGGAGATTTATTGGTAGGCTGAGGTAACAGCTGGATATCCCACAAAGTATATACCGGATTGCCGGCCAGTGATCATGCACTAGGGTGCAATGAGACGAAGGGTTAACATGCACACAGGCTGTGATGGTGAAAGCACTGCGATGAGATGAGGGGTCAACTTGCAGACAGGCTGTGATGGTAAAAGCTCTGCGATGAGATGAAGGGTTAACTTGCACACAGGCTGTGATGGTAAAAGCACTGAGGTGAGATGAAGGGTTAACTTGCAAACAGGCTGTGATGGTAAAAGCACTGCGGTGAGATGAAGGGTTAACTTGCTCACAGGCTGTGATGGTAAAAGCACTGTGATGAGATGAAGGGTTAACTTGCACACAGGCCGTGATGGTAAAGGCACTGTGGAGAGATGGAGTTTAAACTTGCACACAGGCTGTAGATAGTAAAGGCACTGTGGTGAGATCGCTTAGAAGCTTCTGGGAAAAAACACACTGGAAGCACGGGAACCTTGAACGAGACTCCTCTAGTTACACTAGCGGCGACAATGATTGTTCAGGCAACTACCTGGAGCACAGGAGCCAGATATATACCCCTGGAAGCCTGCTGATAGGCCCACAGCATCAGCTGTCCAGCCAGGCCACTCAGGGAAGGAAGTACTGACATAGGGAAAGTGTCATGGCGGCACCCATGACGGAAACTGCGATCCCCACTCACCGGGTCGCCTGACACTACAGCTACAGGGTGAATGCTCAGCTCCTCCCATGTTGCAGCGCCAGCCGCCCGACTGCCAGGGAAGTCAGAGGAAGCTGGTGGGACGGTAAGGGACGGCCGATCCCCGGCTGAACTCTGACAGTAGCCCCCCTTTCAGGGTGGACACCGGACACCAACCAGGCTTGCCAAGAAATTTGATGTGGAAGGCTCGAATTAATTGAGGTGCATGAACATCTGTGGCTCTGATCCAGGCCCTCTCCTCAGGACCATAACCCTTCCAATCAATGAGGTATTGGAGAATGTTGGATCTAAACCGAGAATCCAGAATCTTCCCAACTTCGAATTCTGTACCTTGAGAAGTTTGTACTTGAGGTAATTTAGGAGAGGTGGTTTGGAACCGATTTAACACCAAAGGTCGCAATAGAGAAATATGAAAGGTATTAGATATCTTCAATTGAGGTGGGAGTTCCAATTTATACGCAACAGGGTTGATCACTTTGTGAATGCGGTACGGACCAATGAAGCATGGGGCCAGCTTCATACTGGGAACTTTCAGTCGGATGTTCCTAGTATATACCCAAACTTTATCTCCAACTCTCAGCAGGGGAACCGTGACCCGTCGTCTGTCAACGAATCTTTTATAATGCTTGGATGATTCTTTCTACGAGGCATGGATCTTCTTCCAAATGGTTGAAAAAGATTCTACAACGTCAGTAACTGCAGGGACGTCCACCGAAGGTAAATGTTGGAAATCTGGAATCTGGGGATGTTAACCAAAAACAGTATAAAAAGGTGTGGAATTGGAGGAAGTGTGGTACTTGAAGTCATGTGAAAACTCGGCCCAAGGTAGTAAGTCCACCCAATCATCCTGTGAAGAGGACAAAAAAGTCTTAGAAAAGTCTCCAGTTCCTGATTAACCCTCTCGGTTTGCCCGTTAGTTTGTGGGTGGTAAGCTGATGAAAATTTTAATTTGGTTCCACAAGCGCTGCATAAGGCTCTCCAAAATTTGGCTATGAATTGGACTCCACGGTCAGAAACAATCTCTCTTGGAAGACCATGTAATCTAAAAATCTCTTTAACAAAAATTTTTGCCAAATGGGGAGCAGATGGCAGACCTACTAATGGTATAAATGCGCCATTTTTGAAAAACGATCTACCACTACCCATATGGTGTTATGTCTTTTGGAGCGTGGAAGCTCAGAGATAAAATCCATGGATATATGGGTCCAAGGAATAGTAGGAACGGGTAACGACCGTAGAAGACCTGCACTTTTTTTGCGAGAAACTTTATGCTGTGAGCATTTTACACATGACAAAATAAATTCTTGAACATCTTTTCTCATCGAGGGCCACCAATAAGAACGCTGAAGAAACTTGTATGTTTTGAAAATACCAGAATGCCCAGCAAATAGAGAACTTTGAGCCCAGGTTAACAACTTTTTCCGTAATTCGGGAGTCACAAAAATTTTCCCCGGAGGCGGAGTCATTATTTGAGTTGAAGCGAAGACCATAGGATCCAGGATTGGGCGAGATCTCAGAGGATCTTCTTCCTGTGTGTCGAGTAGAAAAGACTGGGAGAGAGCTTCCGCTTTTTTGTTCAAATTACCGGGGCAAACTTGAAGCTTAATGTTAAACCTTGAGAAAAACAAGGACCAGCGGGCCTGCCTGGCATTTAAGCGATGAGCCGTCTTAAGGTAAATTAAGTTTTTATGGTCCATAATAATGGTAACTGGAAACTTGGCCCCCTCCAAAAGATGACGCCACTCCATTAACGCCAGACGCATAGCTAGGAGTTCTTGATCTCCAATCGCATAGTTTTTCTCTGCAGAGGAAAATTTATGAGAGAAGTATCCACATGGATGATTCTTCCCGTCACTGGAAATTTGGGATAATACCGCCCCTACATCCACCGAAGAGGCATCCACTTCCACAAAAAATGGTTTATCCAGTTGGGGTTGGCAAAGGATAGGGGCAGTAGAGAATGCCTCTTTCAATCTCTGGAAGGCCTGTATGGTTGAGTCCGGCCACTGGGCTGGGTTAGCGCCCTTCCGTGTGAGACTAGTAATGGGAGACACCAGAGTGGAAAAATTCGATATGAACCGCCTATAATAGTTTGGGTAGCTTTTAAAGATTTTGGTAATGGCCATTCAGAGATCGCTTTCAGTTTCTCTGGATCCATCTGAATGGTTTCCCCAGAAATAATATGTCCTAGGAAAGGAACTGTGGTTTGTTCAAAGAGACACTTGGATAACTTTCCATAAAGGTGGTGTTTTCAAAGGCGAGCTAGAACTTCTCAAACATGTTGGCGATGAGTTTGGAGATCAGAATGTCATCTAAATAGATGATGACAAAGCTGTAGAGAATGTCCCGAAAGATTTCATTTACATAGCCTTGGAATATAGCCGGCGCATTGCAGAGTCCAAAAGGCATTACCAGATATTCGAAATGACCATCTCTAGTATTGAAGGCGGTCTTCCACTCATCCCCAGCTTTGATTCGTATCAAATTGTATGCCCCACGAAGATCTAGTTTAGAGAACAATTTAGCTCTACGAACCTTGTCGAAAAGCTCAGGAATTAAAGGTAATGGATACCGATTTTTTAAAGTAATCTGGTTGAGGCCACGGTAGTCTATACAGGGCCGGAGGCCTCCATCCTTCTTGCTCACAAAAAAGAACCCTGCCCCTGCAGGGGAGGAGGAAGGCCGTATGAACCCTTTGGCTAGATTTTCCTTAATGTAAGTTGCCATGGCGGCTGTTTCTGGAACTGACAAAGGATAGGTCCGGCCCCAAGGGGGAATCTTCCCCGGGAGAAGTTCTATTCCACAATACCTCGACCGATGAGGAGGGAGTTGATCAGCGGCAAAATCTTGATATGCTTGTGGTAGACTGGAGACAGAGGGATCTTTTGGCTTGTCGGTCGGGGGGAACTTTGCACCTGTACTGGGATGCACAGAGTGGGTACGTACAGGAAGTACTTGGGTTAGGCACCGATGGAAACAGTTTGGTCCCCATGATACAATTTGCATATTGGACCAATCAAAAGTAGGACTATACTTGCTTAACCACGGTAAACCCAGAACCAGCTCGTAAGCAGAGTTAGGAAGTATGAGGAATTCAATGGTCTCTTGGTGCAGGCAACCAACCCTGAGGGTCACGGGCTGGGATTTCAAGGATATGGATTCACCTAGCACGGTTTTACCATCTACACTGGAGAGCAGTAATTTGTCAGGTAAAGGTACCAACAAAATACCAAGGGACTGGATTAAAGATTTGGAAATAAAATTTCCCGCAGCACCGGAATCTGTAAGGGCTTTAACATCCCTTGTCCTGAACTGGTGGGAAAGAGATACAGGCAATAAACTGTCAGTTAATTGGGAGTGCTTAAAAATGACCCCTAATTGAATGCTCCTGACATCAACTAGGGTCTCGCATTTCCCGCCAGCAGGGGACAATTCTTTAAGTTGTGCTCAGGGGCAGCGCAATAAAGACACAATTTATTTTGAAAGCGCCGATTGCGTTCGTCCGTGGTTAGCCTGGTTCTGTTGATCTGCATAGGTTCCTCGCCCCTGGAGGTGGGGGAATAGGATTGACTTCCTGAGGCCGGACGATCTCGAGGGCGATCCCCATGACCTCTAATACCCCACCGCTCCCTATGGCGTAAATCAATCCTTATGCAGAGGGAAATAGTCTCAGAAAAAGACGTAGGTGAATCCCTGGATGCTAATTCGTCTTTCATCCTTTCGGACAACCCATGGAGGAAGGCTGCTTTGAGTGCTTCTTCGTTCCATCTAAGTTCCGATGCAAGGGTCTGAAACTGCACAACGTACTGTCCCTCCGTGCGAGTACCTTGGCGGACAGAAACCGATCTGCCGGGCTCATCAAAAATCCGTTTGAAGGCTGTCACAAAGTCTTCATATCTAGAAACTAACGGATCAGCCCGTTCCCAAAGAGGGGAAACCCAGTCCAATGCAGCCCCAGTCATGAAATTAAATAGGTGACCTTAGACCGGGGGGTAGGGAAATTCTGGGGGAGGCACTCAAACTGGATTTCACATTGGTTTATGAAACCATGACAACATTGGGGAATACCATCAAACCTTTCAGGGGTGGCCAAGTGGAGACGAGACTTCTGTGGTGTAGCCCCTTGAGGTAACCCTGGAGAACCAGCAGGAACGACAGGTGGCGAGGCCGTGGACATAGATGCCAGTGTATTATGTATGGTCATTAACTGTCCTGACAATTCTTGCAGGTACTGAGCCACATGTTGCTGTGCCGCCTCTTGGTTATCCATACGGCTTGTTAACTCTTGAAGAGTCCCAGTACCTTGGGCACCTGCGGCTTCCATTTGGCCTGAACAAACTGTCACGCTGGGAGGCGGGTTTTTGAAAGCTGAGGTCTGAGGCTGTGGGAGGAGGCGAAGGCGAGGGGCCTGGACGTATGATCTCCACATCCACAAGTCTTGGTCGTTGGCTAGACCTAGTCAATGGTGCGGAGTCTAACTCACAAAGAGGTGTTCGCCAGTGACCCCTCCAAGCGGGATATGGGCTTGTGCGGCTCCCCGTAAGCAGGTCACGGTCCTTTGACTTGGGGACCAAGGCCTGCAGGGAAAAGAGAATCAAAACACCCGTGGCCCAAGGGTAATGCCTAGAATAGGCACGTGGGGAGTGGGATAGAACTCCTGGCTGGAGAAAGGCACTTGAGGTGCTGGCTAGAGAGGTGTGGAGATTTATTGGTAGGCTGAGGTAACAGCTGGATATCCCACGAAGTATATGCCGGATTGCCGGCCGGAGATCATGCACTAGGGTGCAATGAGACGAAGGGTTAAGCTGCACACAGGCTGTGATGGTGAAAGCACTGCGATGAGATGAAGGGTTAACTTGCAAACAGGCTGTGATGGTTAAAGCTCTGCGATGAGATGAAAGATTAACTTGCACACAGGCTGTGATGGTAAAAGCACTGTGATGAGATGAAGGGTTAACTTGCACACAGGCTGTGAATGTAAAGCACTGTGGTGAGATGGAGGGTTAACTTGCACACAGGCTGTTGATTAGTAAAGGCACTGTGGAGAGATGGAGGTTGAACTTGCACACAGGCTGTTGCTTAGTAAAGGCACTGTGGAGAGATGGAGGTTAGCTGCCACACAGGCTCTTGATAGTAAAGGCACTGTGGTGAGATGGAGATTAAACTTGCACACAGGCTGTTGATAGTAAAGGCACTGTGGTGAGATAGCTCAGAAGCTCTGGAAGAAACACACTGGAAGCACGGGAACCTGGAACGACACTCCTCTAGTTACACTAGCGGCGACAATGATTGTTCAGGCAACTACCTGGAGCACAGGAGCCAGATATATACCCCTGGAAGCCTGCTGATAGGCCCGCAGCGTCAGCTGACCAGACGGGCCACTCAGGGAAGGAAGTACTGACATAGGGAAAGTGTCATGGCGGCGCCCATGACGGAAACTGCGATCCCCACTCACCGGGTCGGCCTGACACCACAGCTACAGGGTGAATGCTCAGCTCCTCCCACGTCGCCGGGCCAGCCGCCCGACTGCCAGGGAAGTCAGAGGAAGCCGGCGGGACGGTAAGGGAATCTTCTGGTTGCGTGTGTATTAGCAACTGCGTTCCTTGCTGAATCAGGCTGTCTATCTTTTCTTAGACTTACACAGCCAATCTACAGATGTGTCCATGCTCGTCTTTCCTGCCGCTGCGACTTAATCGGCGCAAGCGTCTTCTTCAGCCCCACGATCCATAGAATTGCACATTGGGAATGCTGCTGTAGCCTGGCATACTGTGCCATAGGGGTCTAGTTACTAAGCAGTATTAGGGGACAGAGTGAAAAGTGATAAGGTGCCAGCCAATCAGCTCCCAACTGTCATCTCACAGGCTGTGTTTGGGAGCTGATTGGCTGGCAGCCTGGCACCTTATCAGTTTTCACTCTGTCACCTAACACTGCTTAGTAACTAGACCCCCATAGGGAGCAAATCGCATGCTGCAATGCGTGGGATCGTTTGCTGCGTCGGTGGCAGAGATGATCGTAGTCACATCTGTACCCTATTGGCATTTCTTGGGAACAAGCAGCCACCCAGGAACATTATTGGAGGAGTGTTAATACCACAATAATATGTATATGGTTATTACAGTGTTGCATTAATCCAATGGGTTATTTATACGCTTACTATTGTACAGGAATATACTGTACGTACATGTGGCAGGTATCTTTTGCAGACATAGGTGAAATGTCATCATATTAATTGCACGTCTTCCCCTGAGCCTATCCCAGAATGAACATATGATGTTGGTTAATGTCCAGACAACCTGTCCAGTTGTGAGTGCCGGCCAGATGCCACCAGCATGGCTGACTCGCCTGAATATTATGGGTGTTTACGGTGAGCGCAGCAAACGCAACCACACGTTAAACATAACGGAGACTTCCAGATTGTTCTATTCTTGCGAAGTTTCCTTCCCCGGGGATGTGGGATAAAATAACTCTGCAGATGTAATGTTATTTAATCACCTTGCAGAGAAGTTCTCTGGTCTCAGAAGGTCTGCGAGATCCCGGACACTAATTGATCAGTGTTACAGCACATTGATAGACTCATCCATCTGTGTTAATGATGTGATAATTGGCCTGGTATTTCCTCATTAGACAATGCTGTACAGGATTCCTGTGTTCTGTCTACATTAACAAGGTCCTAGCACGAGGAAATAAGGCCGAGGTGTACATTGTAACATTACCACTGTATATAAATTATCCTGAAGGTGCATCTGGCCGGGGTCTTAGGGCCTCATTCAGGGAGGGACGTAATAACAGAGTAGCTGCGTCTTTGGATGCAATTACAGTGTTAAAGTATGGTCATGCTGCAGGAGGTATAAAGACGCAGCATCGGATCACTTGCGTGAACATCAGCTATCTGAGAAACCCTAATGTTACTCGGGATGACCGTGCTGTTCACACTTCCGGAGCCAGTAACTCTACATAGTGAACATAGTCGAGTGCTGCCCCGCCCCAACAAACAAAAGACTGCAGCATGTCAATCAAGCTGCGGCTTAGGGGACCTGTGACCATAGATAGAGACCTGCACATGCACAGTACAGATCTTTAACCATCAGAGATGTACGTAAATCATTGAGTCTGCGCAGAGTCTGATTAAGACTCCATGAGGCCCCCCTCTCGGCGATCCACTCCTTATTCCCCTCTCTCGGCGATCCCCTCCATATTCCCCTCCATATTCCCCTCTCTCGGCGATCCCCTCCATATTCCCCTCTCTCGGCGATCCCCTCCATATTCTCCTCTCTCGGTGATCCCCTCCATATTCCCCTCTCTCGGCGATCCCCTCCATATTCCCCTCTCTCGGCGATCCCTTCCATATTCCCCTCTCTCGACGATCCCTTCCATATTCCCCTCTCTTGGCAATCCCTTACATATTCCCCTCTCTTGGCGATCCCCTCCATATTCCCCTCTCTCGGCGAATCCCTCCATATTCCCTCTCTCTCTCTCGGCGATCCCCTCCATATTCCCCTGTCTTGGCGATCCCCTCCATATTCCCTTCTCTTGGTGATACCCTCCATATTCCCCTCTCTCGATGATCCTCTCCTTAGTCCCCTCTCTCGGCAATCCCCACCATATCCCCCTCTCTCGTCAATCCCATCCTTATTCCCCTCTCTCTCGGCGATCCCCTCCATATTCCCCTCTCTCGGCGATCCCCTCCATATTCCCCTCTCTCTCAGAGATCCCCTCCATATTCCCCTCTCTCGGCGATCCCCTCCATATTCCCGGCTCTCGGAAATCCCCTCCATATTCCCCTCTCTAGGCAATCCTCTCCTTATTCCCCTCTCTTGGCGATCCCTTCCATACTCCCTCTCTCTCGGCGATCCCCTCCATATTCCCCTGTGTCTCTGCGATCCCCTCCATATTCCCCTCTCTTGGCAATCCCCTCCTTATTCCTCTCTCTCGGCGATCCCCTCCATATTCCCCTCTCTCGGCGATCCCCTCCATATTCCCCTCTCTCTCAACGATCCCCTCCATATTCCCCTCTCTCGATGATCCCCTCCTTATTCCCCTCTCTCGGCGATCCCCTCCATATTCCCCTCTCTCGGCGATCCCCTCCATATATCCCTCTCTCGACGATCCCCTCCATATTCCCCTCTCTCGATGATCCCCTCTTTATTCCCCTCTCTTGGCGATCCCCTCCATATTCTCCTCTCTTGGCGATCCCCTCCATATTCTCCTCTCTCGGCGATCCCCTCCATATTCCCCTCTCTCGGCGATCCCCTCCATATTCCCCTCTCTCTCAACGATCCCCTCCATATTCCCCTCTCTCGATGATCCCCTCCTTATTCCCCTCTCTCGGCGATCCCCTCCATATTCCCCTCTCTCGGCGATCCCCTCCATATATCCCTCTCTCGACGATCCCCTCCATATTCCCCTCTCTCGATGATCCCCTCTTTATTCCCCTCTCTTGGCGATCCCCTCCATATTCTCCTCTCTCGGCGATCCCCTCCATATTCTCCTCTCTCGGCGATCCCCTCCATATTCCCCTCTCTCGGCGATCCCCTTCATATTCCCCCTTCTTGGCGATCCCCTCCATATTCCCCTCTCTCTGTGATTCCCTCCTTATTCCCCTCTCTCGACGATCCCCTCCATATTCCCCTCTCTCTCGGCGATCCCCTCCATATTCCCCTCTCTCGGCGATCCCCTCCATATTCCCCTCTCTCTGAAATCCTCTCCTTATTCCCCTCTCTTGGCGATCCCTTCCATATTCCCTCTCTCTCGGCAATCCCCTCCATATTCCCCTGTGTCTCTGCGATCCCCTCCATATTCCCCTCTCTCGGCAATCCCTTCCTTATTCCTCTCTCTCGGCGATCCCCTCCATATTCCCCTCTCTCGGCGATCCCCTCCATATTCCCCTCTCTCTCGACGATCCCCTCCATATTCCCCTCTCTCGATGATCCCCTCCTTATTCCCCTCTCTCGGCGATCCCCTCCATATTCCCCTCTCTCGGCGATCCCCTCCATATTCCCCTCTCTCGGCAATCCCCTCCATATTCCCCTCTCTCAGTGATCCCCTATATTTCCCCCCCCTCTCGGCAATCCCCTCCATATTCCCCTCTCTCAGTGATCCCCTATATTTCCCCCCCTCTCGGCAATCCCCTCCATATTCCCCTCTCTCTCGGTGATCCCCTCCATATTCCCCTCTCTCTCGGTGATCCCCTTCATATTCCCCTCTCTCTCTGTGATCCCCTCCATATTCCCCTCTCAGCAATACCCCACATTACCCTTTCTCTGGCAGCGATCCCCTCCATATTCCCCTTTCTCTGTCAGCAATTCCCCCATATTCCACTCTGTGTGTAAGTGACCCCCCACACATTCCCCTCTGACCTGCCGCAGCCTTGGGTGCTCTTCTGCCAGGCAGATCTGCGTATGCAATACCAGCAGCTAATTAACGCACGCCCATGCAACGGCGTTCAAACAGCCAGGCACGCCTGCGTTTCGCCAACCACCCCCCTCGTTAACACCCCTAAACGCTCACTTCCTGTCAATCACTCTGTAATGGGTCTCCGTGGCCTGCGTGATCGCAGTGCAATAGCAGAGCTACCTTCACGCACGGTGATGCATGCGCAATGGAAAACAATGACTCGTTCTGTGTGAAAATTGCATCAGTGTCCATCTCTGAATCAGACCCTGTGCCTATTACCTGGAGAGAGGGACGGGGGACATGCTCAACAGCTCCTGGAGCGCTGGACATGCCCCGAGTGTGATGAAAATGGGGGAGTGGCTTGCAGGCACAGCATTACACTCAAGGACATGCCCGTTTTTTGGGGGGAGCACAAATGTTCCCACACTCCTCTGTGAGATAGCCCAGAGTCTACAACGCATATGCAGGTCACTGGGAAAATGGCCGCAGTGGCCATTTTCCCTGTTTTCCAATAGACCAGGCTCAGATAGACGAGTCTAGCCTGAGCATGTGCGAATAACAGAGACACAGGATACGTGCATGGTTCTGTGTGTTTAATAAAAAACAAAATTATGTGGCCCCTCCCCCGCAAGCATAACCAGCCCCGGGCTCTGTAGAGCCTGTCCTGTTTGTTAAAATACAGGGGAAAAAAATACGTAGGGGTCCCCCTGTATTTTAAGAACTAGCACAAGGCTCTGTTGAGCTGGTCATGTTTGCGGAAATACAGGGGACAAAATGAGGAGGGGTCCTCTGTATTTTCCATAACCAGCACCAGACTTTTTCTAGCAGGGGTGTCATTTCACAGCCAGGGCATTACGCCTGACCGCTAGTCAACCCAGACCAGGGAACACTGGGGAGATAGGGACCCCCCCAATAAAGGGGTCCCAGGCCTGGGCTATCCCTGGCGGGTGGGTGCCAGGTTGATTGTGTATAAGTGTTGTGTAAAAAATTGATTTAGATGGAGAACCACAAGTGCCAGCATGCGGGGCATTAAGGGCTCGCTGGTAATTCATCTGCAAAAGAAATATTAAAATAAATACAAGAAAAAGACAGTGACAGTACAGTTTTGTTAAAGCATACATGCACACTCACTTTCACACATCAAAGGCTACAATGTACAGTAGCGGTTTCCACCATAGACTTCAAGTCGCTGAGTAACAGCCGGGAGTGCGCACATAATAATTATTACACCAGTTCTTCTCGCCTAAACACAGAACGTAAGCTGTGACCTCTCAGAGTCATCCGTGGGCCAGGAACGTTCTGTATGCTAAAGTCACAACAGACATCGTTGTATTTGGTCTCTCGCTGACGCCCATGCCTGGCGCTGACCAACTAAAGGCTTTATTTCAGGATTCAAATGTCTGGAAGTCACATGTTCCTGAAATGAGCTGTGACTGCGAACTACCAGACTAATGGTAAAAGATACAGATCTGCCCAGCTATTTTGTTGCTCATGGCGTGGCGTGAGTCGCGCCATGGACTTGTGGTGTGGCGTGCAGGCCTCTGAGTTGCGCCATGAACTTGTGGCATACCGTGGTATTCTTCAACGAAGGATATGCTACGGCATGTAATACAGTGCTTAACCGCTGGGTGGCGAGTGCTCCACTTACAGTAAATTGGATGGATATCACATTCACAGCATTTGCATGTTCGCACAACCAATACTGTATTTTTAATGTCACATAATGTACATAAAGTACAGTACTGTACCGTACAGTAAGATCTTATAACAGGATGCAAATCACTGCACATACAGTATTGTACATACGGTACGGTGCAGTAACTGAACAGTAGAGAAGTTGCCCGAGTTGTTGTCACGGTATAACCGATACTGTAGATTAATGAGATGCACGCACAGCTTTCACTGAGATGGGATGAATTACAGTATGACAATTTTTTTTTAAATTAAAAACAGCAGCGGGAGGAGTGCACAAGGATGAGGCCGCTCTGTGCGGTTCACTGTAGCTGTCGTGTGGGCTAGTGGTTAGGTGATCACTTTGGTAGAATTATGGTCTGGGTTCGATCCCTGGAAAAGAATATACCGTACTGTACACTGTATATTTTTTTTATTGTCACTGTCTGCTCTGGACACTATAGTGAAACTACTTTAGTAGTGTTATACTGTAATACTGTAGTGTTGTTGTTTAAAAGGCTGCTTAAAAGTAAGACATTACAAACTGATTGTGTGTTTAAATAGTGCAAAACTTTCGTCAATGTCTGCTTCGAGGGGTTGCAATGGGATTTCATGTGCATGCCCAGTGGAGGGGTTACAATGGGATCTGTAGCGCCAAGAGAGGGCTCTGTATTTCAAACTGTGCGCCTAAACCGCAAAATGCAAACATGCGACAACGCATATGTGGTCTCGGCCTTACACACTATAGCCACGTCTCTTGGACTGAGTCTGAGAGTGGTTTCTGACTGTGAGAGAGCTCTCTGTCTTCAAAGCTGACTGTGCGTTTGAAGCGCAAAATAGCGTTGCATCGCAAACTTATGACAATGGTGATGCTCTTCCAACCTTGCACACTAAGGGCCTGATTCAGACCCACTCGCGAGCGGCTGTCCACTCGCAAGTGGGTCGATGTTCTGCACTGAGCATGCGCACGACGGAGGGAGCTCTGTCGTGCGCATGCGCCAGACGCGACGAGCGAAGGATTTTCCTTCGCTCGTAGTGTCTCTACAAAGGGGGCGTGCTGTCGATGTTGACTGACAGCACGCCCCCTTCGGTGGGCGTGCCGGGGGCATGCCTCCCTGATGGGGGCGTTCCCACGGGAACGCCTCCCGTCAGAAGCCGGCCCACTGACATCACTAGTGATGTCAGTGGGAGTGATTTTGGCTCTGATAGAGCCAAAATCACTCCGAGCCTTGTAGTTGAAAAACTCAACCACAGGCTTTTGTACGCAGTTTCGATGGTCGCGATGGTCACGACCATCGCGGCCATCAAACTGCACGCTCGTATAGGCTGTGGGTGGTGACCCACAGCTATACGAGCGTCCAGGAGGACGCTCCATAGTTATGGAGGATGGCCCTCATTCAGAGCGTGCGCTCTGCTCAGAGCGTACGGCTCTGAATGAGGGCCTAAGTACGGTAGTAGTGGGATCTGTATGAGAGAGAGCTCTCTCTATTACACGGTTGGCGCTATGGTGGCTGTTAGCCATCTGCGGTGGATTAGAAATGGAGGGGGTACCTGTACAATGGGATCTGTGGCGCCAAGCCATACGCCATGTAGCGCTATGCCAAGGCATATGGAAGATCATCACTGAGCATGTGCAGTTGGTTGGCTGTATTACTGCAGTCGGTATGCTGTTGAATTTCCATCTCTGGCGGGCACATACCCAGTAGGAGGGTTGCGATGGGATTTCTGGCGCATGCCCAGTGGGCCGAGAGCCATACACAGTGCATCAGGTCCCTTACCCCAAAGCAAGCAAGAGCCTCTCATTACCATAATAAAGGACGCTTTGTTAATCCATTTACTGTAAGCAGTCAGCTCTGCCCTAGTGTCCTGAAAAATGCTACGAATAGTGACCATTGCCAAGGACACCATCCCCCGTCTGCTAGGACAACTAGTGTGCCGCTATGAATGTGCCTGTACTGTATATTAAAAACTGACGGTGCCATTGAATTTTGCACCACACAATAGTGATTTCATAACTGCAGAAACTGGTAGTGAATGGACTGTATAGAATGAGCGACAGGGCTCTGTATTACAAACTGTGCGCCTAAACCGCAAAACGCAAACATGTAACAACACATATGCGGTCTCGACCTTACACACTATAGCCACGTCTCTTGGACTGAGTCTGAGAGTGGTTTCTGACTGTGAGAGAGCTCTCTGTCTTCAAAGCTGAGTGTGCGTTTGAAGCACAAAATAGCATTGCATCGCAAACTTATGACAATGGTGATGCTCTTCCAACCTTGCACACTAAGTACGGTAGTAGTGGGATCTGTATGAGAGAGAGCTCTCTCTATTACACGGTTGGCGCTATGGTGGCTGTTAGCCATCTGCGGTGGATTAGAAATGGAGGGGGTACCTGTACAATGGGATCTGTGGCGCCAAGCCATACGCCATGTAGCGCTATGCCATGGCATATGGAAGATCATCACTGAGCATGTGCAGTTGGTTGGCTGTATTACTGCAGTCGGTATGCTGTTGAATTTCCATCTCTGGCGGGCACATACCCAGTAGGAGGGTTGCGATGGGATTTCTGGCGCATGCCCAGTGGGCCGAGAGCCATACACAGTGCATCAGGTCCCTTACCCCAAAGCAAGCAAGAGCCTCTCATTACCATAATAAAGGACGCTTTGTTAATCCATTTACTGTAAGCAGTCAGCTCTGCCCTAGTGTCCTGAAAAATGCTACGAATAGTGACCATTGCCAAGGACACCATCCCCCGTCTGCTAGGACAACTAGTGTGCCGCTATGAATGTGCCTGTACTGTATATTAAAAACTGACGGTGCCATTGAATTTTGCACCACACAATAGTGATTTCATAACTGCAGAAACTGGTAGTGAATGGACTGTATAGAATGAGCGACAGGGCTCTGTATTACAAACTGTGCGCCTAAACCGCAAAACGCAAACATGTAACAACACATATGCGGTCTCGACCTTACACACTATAGCCACGTCTCTTGGACTGAGTCTGAGAGTGGTTTCTGACTGTGAGAGAGCTCTCTGTCTTCAAAGCTGAGTGTGCGTTTGAAGCACAAAATAGCATTGCATCGCAAACTTATGACAATGGTGATGCTCTTCCAACCTTGCACACTAAGTACGGTAGTAGTGGGATCTGTATGAGAGAGAGCTCTCTGTATTACTTGGTTGGCACTATGGTGGCTGTCAGCCATCTGCGATGGATTAGAAATGGAGGGGGTACCTGTACAATGGGATCTGTGGTGCCAAGCCATACGCCATGTAGCGCTATGCCATGGCGTATGGAAGATCATCACTAAGCATGCGCAGTTGGTTGGCTGTATTACTGCAGTCGGTATGCTGTTGAATTTTTACCTCTGGCGCATGCCCAGTAGGAGGGTTGCGATGGGATTTCTGGCGCATGCCCAGTGGGCCGAGAGCCATACACAGTGCATCAGGTCCCTTACCCCAAAGCAAGCAAGAGCCTCTCATTACCATAATAAAGGAAGCTTTGTTAATCCATTTACTGTAAGCAGTCAGCTCTGCCCTTGTGTCCTGAAAAATGCTACGAATAGTGACCATTGCCAAGGACACCATCCCCCGTCTGCTAGGACAACTAGTGTGCCGCTATGAATGTGCCTGTACTGTATATTAAAAGCTGACAGTGCCGTTGAATTTTGCACCACACAATAGTGATTTCATAACTGCAGAAACTGGTAGTGAATGGACTGTATAGAATGAGAGTATGTAGCCCTATAATAAATGTCTGTCCTATTACTTCTACCTTATGCTATCATTCAGGTGACCCCCACCTGTCACCTGTACCATTTCCTTCTCCAGGATGATCTTATGTACAATGCATGTAAATCCCACACTGCACACCCTGCATGCAGGGACAAGCAGGGCCCTCCTCCTTCACAGTGCCATCTTCCTGGTGAAATTCGGAAGATGGTGCATGCGCACTAGAGAGCAAAGGCTCTGACTCTTTACAGTCACTGTGCAGTGCAATCTTCCTGAAGAAGTTACTGGGAAGATGGAGCCATGGAGGAGGGACCTGCTTGCCTGAGCATTAAGTATACCTTGGGTGCAGGCCGTGTGGTGCTGGGCATCCTGGACCCAGTAGCCCGTGTGTACCGCACACCCTGCACCCATTATAAATACCCCTAGTTTGCATCCATACATCATACTAGCTCTCCAGTATCTGCACCACAGTAATCTAAAGGAAAATGGCACGGCATGCCAGCCAAGCAGACTACCAGTAGGCGGAGCTCCACGGCCAGGCACGGAGACTGCACACGAGCCCCTTCCTCTCACGTTGCCCCTGACACTGTCCCCATAGTTCTCTGTGGGAAGACCAAAGTTGGGCTATTTGACAAGCACTGAGGAGCGCAGAACCTCCATTAGGTGAGGTCAACTAAATATGGCTCTAGCAGTTGTGCCTATGGGCAAAGGCCAGCTGTAGAGGGAAATATAATAAAGAAGGACTCTATGTTGCTGCCATGTGTCCAATAAATTGTTTGAGTGTGTATATACAATATATAAATATAATAAAATGTTAATACTCCATCATTGTGAATTGCAGCCATTCGGTAAAGTATAGTCACCTGTACAAATGTTATAAATACTATATGTGCAAGGGCAGGGAAACACAACAAAAAAGACTCTGGGGTCAATCCTATGCCATGCGATGGGTGCGAGTTGCCGTTGAAATGGCGTTAAAACGCCAGCAACGGACTGGCACCACACACCCTTCGCAGCCCGCTCCGTGCCCGAATTTGCTGAATTTTGCTCAGAGCCCTACGGGGCTGCGAGCAATTTTCAGCGAATCCGGGCTGCTGTAAAGTGCGGCTATTGCCATGATAACTTGCACCGGCGAGATCATAGCGGCTAATTGGATCGAGCCCACTGAATCTAGGAAAAAAGGTTGTCTCCAAATGTTGGATAATAATTCTTATACTATATACATATATATATATATATATATATATATATAATAAAAATAAACTAGCTGTGTACAGTGTACCTTAAAAGGGGAATACAGACAATTTGCTAAAACGTATAAACTAATGACATGAAAATATACAATGACAATATACACACTTAAAACCAGAAAGGTGTATTATGGATATAGGAAGGAAGTGATTCCAATAAACTGGTCCATATGGTCCGTGTAAGCAATCCTGATAAGCACCTATTCCAGAGGAACCGATGGAGTGAGTAATTGCCAATTCCAAGTTCCAATTCCTCCTATAATGCATGAAACAAAGTTCAGGGTACGGTGCAATGGTCGGAATACCCGGTGCGGAAGGTAGGATCTGGTAAGTGCGTGGAGAGCGACACTTCCAATGTTGATGTACAGAGCTAGAGACCTGATGGCGATTGACAATTGCACCACTCTCACAGGTGTATTGTATCCATCCCTTATAATGGGTATTTAAACCCCAAATTAATTATTCTTCTCCACTTGCCTCTGATGAAACTGACTGATTTCAGTGAAATGCGTTAGTCATACTCAAAGCAACTCAATTGTCAACTGCCATCAGATCTCTAGCTGTATACATCAGAAATGTCGCTCTCCATCCTTCCAACGCTTACCTAACAGGGTCTGGACCATGCCATCAAACTTAGCCAGTGCACTTACCTGATCCTTCCGCACCCGGAGCAGCGTTTCATCATTTGACTTCGTCAGAGAGCCCTCTGCCCAAAATGAATAACAAAACGCTTTAGTTAATGGCTTGTGACGTGCTCAACCACCTTCCTGGACAGCAGTGAATGGAGGAGACCCAGACACTAATGGAACAGTGATAAATACCGGTACAGGTAATTCAAGGGCGTAACAACTGTGAGATCTGGTGATATGCACATTTACTTTTAAACATTGGTACAGATATAAACTTGCTGTGCTGGAAGCACTTGACTGGTTTTACATTGATTTTCATCAAAACGTTTTTGCAATATGGAGCACCCCCTTTTTTTCCTTGATTTATATCTAAAGCTGGGTACTCACTATATGATTTATTGTTCGATATATCGGCCCGACGCGGATTGGCACAATATTGTACACCTTGTATGGTGTGTACACCCGATCTGTCGTTCCCGGCCGTAGTTCATTGAATCGCCCCCTTGTATGGGCTGCAATAAAGGATATTCTGTTGTTACATACAGCATATAACTATACATTGCGCCATTGTACGGCAGATTGTGTACTGTGTATCTCAACATCGCTCGCCGCGCGCTGGGTCGTGCTGTCATATGGTGTGTGTGTAGCCAGCTTAAGTCACAAAGTCTATGGTGAGCTAAACAGGGCTACAGTATTTGTGTAATTTGATCAATGGTGTGTGTGGACACATCTGTGTATCTGAGAGTTAAATCACCTGGGAGACCGGCAGCGAACAGTCCATTGCCAGAACAGGGACTTGGGAGCAACACTGAAACCAAATGTAACATATCGGGCTTGGAAGGAAGTTCAACACAGGAGCAGGCAACTGGAAAAATTAGCTGGGAGCAGGACTATTGTGTCAATAAGTAATAATAAGTTAGCAGGTAATTATCCAAATAGATCTTATAATCCATAATTGTAATTGGTATTGACTTTTTTAGGCATTGTACAGTATTTCAACTTGACTATTCATTATCTGTGCTCCCTATATAAGTACGACTGATATAGACATGGAATAAGTGTCTACCATACAGTATTTAGCCGCAATAACTATGGCTCCAGTCTGGTTTCCATTGTCTGTTCATATGTCAGCAACATCTTTAACATACCATAGTTTAATACGCAAACAGCAAAGATGTGCTGTAACCCATAGCAAGCAATCAAATATTTATTTTCATTAATGGAACTTGCACAAGAAGCATCAAAGTTAACGTGAAGTGTCAGTGGAAAGGCTTGGTTACCCGTACCATCCCCGGCTCTAGCTGAAGGCAGGGAGCCCACACAAGACTTGACAATATTGGAAACAGAAAGGTTTTGTCGACTTTCATTACTCCGTCCTTAACAAGGGTGGAGGTACAGTTGTTATCCTTTGAATTCAACCATTATTCTTTTTCCAATAGAATTAATAGTAAATGATCTATATTGTTCCTGGGCGCCGTCCATCTCTGGACTTTGAAGAGGGAAACGATTAACCAACTTTAATTTCACAAGTATCCAGTTCCTAATAAAAAAAAAGCAACTTTTGGATGGAGAAGACTATCAGATTAGAAATAAAAGTGGAAAAGTGACTTATTTTAAGATTAAGGGCTGTTGAAATAAATTGTTCCTTAAACGGTCATCATTACGGCTCCTTGGCACGGACGCCGAGCCATGCCTGGAGCCAGATGTATAAAAATAGGCACAGGATGCTTTATCGCTGTACCAGTTGGGAGCAATGGAAGGTTTGGCACATTAATGCATTACATGGATGTGGCCACTGTCAAGAGTAAAATTGATCATAGCGCGGTTTTATAAGATCATGCCATTAACAATAGATGGTTGTCAAGGAAATAAAATGTGTCGATGCCCGTTCACGTGTGTGCAGAGGTGGTTTACGAGACGTACGAAGCCATCCAAATACTCCAAAAAGGTTTGCCCTGATGGCGATATAAAGCAGCAAAGAGAAGGGTCTTTAAAAAAACAAACATATTTTTAAATATTTAGTTATTACTCCTGTGATTGTCCAGCACCAGAACTAGGTGGGGCTTATTATATAGAGAATCATAAATACATATTGGTACATTTACAGAACTGGTGCACAGGAATAATGTACTGTAACCCATATCAACATTGGTCATATTTCTAATGCAGTTTAGAAAAAAAAAAAAGTTGGAGATGGGCGGATTATCGGCGGCCCATGCAAAGCTAGAAGCTGACACTTAGGTGCCATTCTTATCTGCGATGACACCTTCTGAGACCGGAGAACAGATGCCCAACGTGGGGTGCACGGGGTCACATGGGAGAGCCATCACCGTGTAAGTGAGGTACTGTAGCTCTGGTTGGTACACCGATGTGTGTTACAATACCGGCGTGATGTTAACTGTTGTGTTATTGGTGTATAGTCCCTCTGTGATAGGTAAGGAGTATTAAAGGCAGTTTAATGTAGTGTTTATGTCATTCTAATAGTTGGATGTATAATTTTCATTGTGTTCAGGAAAAAGTTTATGTACAGCACACAGCAGATGGGGCAATGTAATGAATGATGCTATGCTGTTACATGTAGCTTGTAACGTACACCGGATCATTTAGTGTGTACAGCGCACGATGTATAGTTGCAGGACGCCGTTCGGTCGCTGGGTACACACATGGTATAGTTTGTACCCAGTAAAAGTTCTAGATTGTCGTTATTCATTGGTTTAGGCAGGAGCGTATTAATAGAGGAGGCGGCCGGTGTTCACTCCCCGTTCGGGGCCTCCTCCTCTCTCCCCTTCTGCCGTCAGCGAACTGACAGCAGTGGTAGACTCCGGGCACTAGAGTGTGCCCGGAGTCTACTCCGCATGTGCAGATCAGTGGAAAAATGGTGCGGCAGCCATTTTCCTGGTGATTCCCTACTTCTGCATGTGCAAAACACCGGGAAAATGGCTGTGGTGGCCATTTTCCAGGCGTTTTCTGTAGCGCTACTCAGTGGGACATTGGAGGGGTAAGTATAAAAAAAATATGGGTGCAGGTTGTGCGTTGCGGGCCCCCCTGGACATAGGGCCCCGAGTGCACCGCACACCCTGCACCCATTATAAATACGCCCCTTGGGTTTATGGCACTCACGTGGGCAATTTGGAATGTTGTGATGGTCTGCAGAGGAAATTGGAAATGAGCTGCTCGGTAACCCGAGCTGTATTTGTAATAATCAGAAATAACCACAGCAATATAGCCACTCACAGTGTTCTTTCTTTAATATAAATTAGAAGTGATTTGCGCTATTCCTATTCTTCCTTCCACACAGTAGAGAGGCAAGTGATCTCTTCAACCCAACCAATAGTTCCAGTCTCTTAGCTGCTCCCTCCGGACTAACAACCGCTCCCCAACTGCCGCTCCTATTCTTCCAACTGTCTCCAGCCATCCAGCTGACCTGTCACAGGGCATCTCTACTTCTGCATATATAGGTAAACACAATGTAGAGCAGCAGGCATAATACCTCAAATATTTGGGGTATTACATAATTACAAGCAAGTGTCTGACAGAAGACCACCAATAATTGAAATTCCACCCTTTATGTATCGGTGCATCAGAATGCCAGTTTCTGACTCGGAATTGGTGCGATTGGTGCGACAATGTAGAAAAATAACGAAAGCGAAGAGGATGCTGAAAGCTCAGTTCATAAACCAGTTAACATTTCTCACAAGTAGATAGGTTGGAAAGAGCTTTAAATATGCGTCTTTTCCGGCCAGGAGGCAAATAGCTAATAATAATAATAATCTGCAGATCAACTTAATATCTGGGGGATGATAATAAAAACGTGTGCCATTACTTTTAATTAAACACTCCGTTCAAATTAGTTTTGTCGCAAAATATAACTTGAAAATCACAGTAGTGAAAAAAAAGAAAAATATCAGAAAAAAAAAAACATCCTAATCTGGAATCAATCAGATAAAAATGTGCGTATTACAACTCTACGGCAGCTGGTATCCTCCAACACTCAATAATCAGCGTATAAAACTCAGTCAGGCCGAAAGAATTTCCATATTTCCATCATATTTTACCAGCAGGTTGGATGTTATATGAGGCAACTCTGATTTTGCTTGGCCAGAGGTCCCGGGGCTGGTAAACAGCTCCAGATTAATATTTTTACATGAAAGTTTTATTTTCAGGGAACACAATACTTTTTGCAATGTCACGTTTCTGCAGCGGCAGTCAGGGCTGAATCTAAGTAGCCAAGTACTTGTCATATAATGTCCATTGTAGCGGGAATCATTCAGCACTATTGTGTTCCGCCCAACACACACAATTTGTACAAACCTTGAAAAGTTTCGGTGTAACGCCATAGATCACATTCCTGAGCTTTACAAGTATTGTTACCAAGTTGTTATTTTCTTTTTGAGAACGAGATGCTTGTTTTTTTTTTGAGACGTACATAATTGGGGGAGGGGGGGTGCAGCAAGAGATACAGATGGGAAAGGGAGAGCGAATTTGCAATGTTATAAAAATCCGGTGCACATATCAGTGCATGATTGGTGCAACGCTGGGGGGGTAAATGTAATAGCCTGCGAACTGTAGTCCTCGGCGGGTTTCCCAGCATGTCTGGCCAATGTTGTAAAGTAGCAATCATTTAAAAGGCAACACCGGGTTGGTTTTTGCCTTTCAAATCATTTCGACTTTGAAGCACATCGAGTCCACGCAAAATGGCTGCGGCTGTGGAGGCTCCAGAGGTGAGGCTGCAGCGCAGTACAAAATTCAAAGAGGGGAGCCACACCAACTGCCACCCCAAATGCTGCCAAACATCACTGGCTGGGACTCACTGGCAGTTGGTGGGGCTCCCCTATTTGAATTTTGGACTGTGCTGCAGCCCCTTTGGAGCCGCCACTGGTCCTTGCACATTTGCAGTACAGATGGTCTCAAGGGAACAACTTGGCTATGTGCATGGTCACAAGGGGTGTGGTCACTGAAATATGGGTCATGTCTACATGCCACACACCACTTTCTCGTAGCTCTGGGAACAGTCCTTTCCGTTCCATAAGCACCTTAATGCAGTCCCCCCTCTGCAGTGCCCCTAGTAGTGGTCCCTCTTATGCAGGCCCCCCAATAGTGGTCCTCCTTATACAGCCCCCCAGAAGTTCCCCTTTTAACAGTGCCCCCAATAGTGGTCCCTCTTATGCAGGCCACCAGTAGTGGTCCACCCTATGCAGTGCCCTTATACAGCGCCCCCTGTAGTGGTCCTCCCTATACAGTGCCCCCAGGAGTGCTCCCCCTTTTGCAGGTCCCCAGTAGTGTCCCTTATACAGTGCCCCCAGTAGTGGTCCCCCTTATGCAGGCCCAGTAGTAATCCCCCCTATGCAGTGCCCCCAGGAGGGAATGGGTAGGGTATGAACGGATTCGATTCCCGTCAGCGGCAGACCGACAGGAGCGGAGTTCGAAGCAGCGGAAGCCCGACAGCGCTGGAAATCCCGATCGTGGATAGGTAAGTATCCACTAACCTAACCTAACCCCCCTAACCCTAACCCTCCTTAGGGGTGCCTAACCCTAACTTCCCCCCCAAGTGCCTAACCCTAATCCGCCCTCTAAGTGCCTAACCCTAACCACCCCCTTCCCCGCTGCCTAAACCTAAGTCCTCCGGGGGGGTGCCTAACCCTAAGTCCCCCCCGGGGGTGCCTAACCCTAACCCTCCCTCCCCTAGACTAACCCTATCCCTCCCAGGGGGGTGCCTAACCCTAAGTCCCCCCCGGGAGCACTAAACCTAACCCTCCCCCCCCCGCAGCTGTCCGCTCGCAGCGCCAGGCATCACTACGATCGGGATGCCGGGCGCCGGTCTCCCGGGGTCGGGGAAATGCGGGCGTCTACATCTAGATGCCCGGCATTTCACCCATGCCGGGATAAGACAGTCGGGAAGCCGGCTGCCGGTATTTAGGCAGTCGGCTTCCCGATTGCTTCCCCCCAGGAGTGCTCCCCCTTTTGCAGGTCCCCAGTAGTGTCCCTTATACAGTGCCCCCAGCAGTGGTCCCCCTTATGCAGGCCCCCAGTAGTGATCCCCCCTATGCAGTGCCCCCAGGGGTGCTCCCCCTTATGCAGGTCCCCAGAAGTGCCCTTTATACAGTGCCCCAGAAGTGGGCCCCCTTATGTAGGCCCCCAGTAGTGTCCCCCCTATGCAGTGCTCCTTATATAGTGGCCCCAGTAGTAGTCCCCCCTATGCAGTGCCCCCATTAGTAGTCCCCCCTATGCAGTGCCCCTTATATAGTGCCCTCAGTAGTAGGCCCCCCCTATGTAGTGCCCCCCAATGTAGTGCTCTTTATATAATGCCCCCAGTAGTAGTCCCCCCCTATGCAGTGCCCCCAGTAGTGGTCCCCTCCCCAGTATAGCCCCCAGTAGTGGTCCCCCAATGCAGTGTCCCCAGTAGTAGTCCTCCCCGATGAAGTGCCCCCAGTAGTGGTCCCCCAATGCAGTGCCCCCAGTATTGCCCCCAGTAGTGGTCCCCCAATGCAGTGCCCCCAGTAGTAGTCCCCTCCCCATTAGTCCCCCCCCAATGCATTGCCCCCAGCAGTGGTCCCCTGATGCAGTGTCCCCAGTAGTAGTCCTCCCCAGTAATTCCTTCAGTAGTGGTCCCCCAAGGCACTTCTCCCAGTATTGCCCCCAGTAGTGGTCCCCCAATGCAGTGCCCCCAGTAGAAGTCCTCTCCCCATAAGCCCCCCCCAATGCAGTGCCCCCAGTAGTGGTCCCCCAAGCAGTGCCCCCAGTAGTAGTCCCCCCAGTAATTCCCTCAGTAGTGGTCCCCCAAGGCACTTCTCCCAGTATTGCCCCCTGTAGTGGTCCCCCAATGCAGTGTCCCCAGTAGTAGTCCCCTCCCCATTAGTCCCCCTCGATGCAGTGCCCCCAGCAGTAGTCCCCTCCTTCTCCAGCAGTGCAAACAAACACACATGTAAAAAAAGAAAAAAACCCACTAACCTGAATCCCCGCTCCGGCTCCTGCTCCCGCCGCCATCCGCATCTCCATCCTCACGAGCTGGCCCGCTCTGCATTATGGAAGAGACGTCATGACGTCTCTCTCATTACCCACTGCGCGAGCCAGAAGATGGAGCTCATGAGTGAGCTCCAGCCTGGCTCCGGCAGTGGGCGAAGCAGTCAATCTGAGTCTGTCTGACTCTAATTGGCTGCTAATTAAAACAAACACACAGCCCCCAGCATGCGGCTGTGTGTTTGTTACCTACTGTGTAGTGCTGACCGAACTCCATCCGTTCAGCACTACACTGACCATGGTGTCCTGGACCACGGCCGGCGGTGCCCCCCACGCTACCGGTTCTGAAGGCGCCCCAGACACACGCCCTGCTCGACCCCCCTTCGTTATGCCACTTATCCTCAGGACTTTTAATAAGTTTTGCGAATTATAACAAGCAAGTATGAAAGAGCTGAGGCCACCTGTAACCCATAACTGGTCTAGGAGGATCAGAGTGCACTACCACTCACTTGTAGTGATTCAAACATTTATCCTCAATGCATGCGGTCAGTTTCTCATTTAGGGGCAAATTTATTATTATTTGCGGTGTGCTTCTGAAAGTTAAGAATCTTTTATCGCCACATATTCTGCCAATAAAGATACTTTGTTCACTGGCATTTACCGTCCCGGGGATCAGTAAGGAGTAAAGAGATTGCGGGTGTGACCCCGTCCCCCGCTGCTGCACATACCTAGCTTTCCAGCTCTGGGCCCCTGGATTATTAGCAGAGTATTGCACAGCAGTGATAGGACACTGGAGTTTGCAACCTATTAACTTGTGGCTACTGGACTGCCCCTGTAGCCTGCTAGCAGCGAGTCACAGCAGGAGACGTCTGGGTTCAGCACATTGTGTGATATTATATATGTCCAGTTGGAAGACAATGAGTGTGTAATGGTGATAAGCGCGTTGCGCAGTATGTCGATGCTGGTGGCGGTTAGTCCACATCTGGCACAGCTTAGCCAGGTCTATTTATTTGACCAGGTACAAACAGGGATGTATAGGTATAGTAACTGTATAGAGCAGCCTGGGGCACGAGGGTATTGCTGTGGGCTGTAAAGTTCCGGGCGGTATGATGCTGAACACCCTGGTGGTTAGATGCGCCATACCCCTCTATGGTGGCGGGGGTAATATAGGGTACTTGCTCAGGATCCTGGATGCATCATGGATGGAGGTATTGCAGGAGCTCTCCTCATCCAACATGGACTGTTCCTGCACTCCGACTGGACTGGACCTGGACTACACCTGGACTCCTGTTGGCCTGGACCTGGACTTCCTAGTTCTCCCTCTGGTCCTCTGGACAGGAGCTGAACTCTCTCCCGAACTATGGACTGGATCTGAACTCCTGTTGGACTGGAACTGGACTCCCCCTGGGCCTCTAGAATGGATCTGTACTCCTTGTGGGCAGGATCTGGACTCCCTCTGGGCCTCTGAGTGGGAACTGGACTTCCTCTGGTCCTATTGGACTGGACCTTGAATCTCTCTGAACCGGTTCACTGGACATAGCTGCAGTGCGTCTCTCCGTCCATTGGCGCTTGGCAAGGCTGTGGTCCTGGCAACGGCCACACTCCTGTGCTTCTCCTAATGTTTGCACAATTTGTATGTTGCAGAAATGAACAATGACCCCATCTATAAACAAATTACATGCAGTATTATAGACACACGTGTGAAAAGGTGCCAGGGCAGGAATTACACAGCTGCGTAGCCCTAATATGGGCGTGGCCACTCCCTATCGGGTGAGCTTTAATGACTCTGTTAGTATCGCAGCTACAGAAGTAGCTGCGATACTTAGTTCTCCCCTGTCGGCGTGGCTACACATGAGTGACCTGAGGTGAAAAGGTGGCGGAGGGATCGGCTCGGATTCCTCTTCGCATCCCTGGAACAACCCCCCCCCATATGACGCTTGTTTTCACAAGCAAACTCTGAATATCAGGTGGTCCATTTGGGACCCCTTATGATGAATGGCCCGGTAACCTAAATATGCGGAAAGTAGCATGGTTACAGGGCCATTTATCGTTTGATGAATAGGCCCATCTGTTGTTTTCTTGTTGATGAATGCAAATAATATCATTTACTGTCAGTAAACGATTAGGAACCTATGCAGATAATCCTTATTGGCCCAACCGTTTAAAGGGTCCGTTTTATGTTATGTGGTATTTTCTGTGCCTTTCCTGCCAGTTTTACACTTGGTTTATTATAGGGAATGTCATTAGCGGACATAAACAGCCTCTGTGACAGGGATACATCACACTCAGTGCGCTAACGGGCGGTTAGAGGCGCGCCATTCATCACGGTCTGTATTGTTTTTATAGGAATTAGGTCCTTGCATCAGCCACTGCGCGAGTGATGTCCTTATTGGCTGAACCTCTCCACAGCGCAGCACATAAATATATACAGTATACAATGTTATTATTATAATATAAACTAGCTGATGAAATCGCTTCTGCCAACATTTGGGAGTGGCTCACGTGGCCAGCAGCACTATACAGTCTGGTGGCAGTGGCGCCTTCACCCACCTCTCACACCAATGTCACTGTGTGCCCTGTGCACAGACTGCTATGTAACCTCTCCTATTCACCCACCACTCACACCAATGTCACTGTGTGCCCTGCGCACAGACTGCTATGTAACCTCTCCTATTCACCCACCACTCACACCAATATCACTGTGTGCCCTGTGCACAGACTGCTATGTAACCTCTCCTATTCACCCACCACTCACACCTATGTCACTGTGTGTCCTGTGCACAGACTGCTATGTAACCTCTCCTATTCACCCACCTCTCACACCAATGTTACTGTGTGCCCTGTGCACAGACTGCTATGTAGCCTCTCCTATTCACCCACCTCTCACACCAATGTCACTGTGTGCCCTGTGCACAGACTGCTATGTAACCTCTCCTATTCACCCACCACTCACACCAATGTCATTGTGTGCCCTGCGCACAGACTGCTATGTAACCTCTCCTATTCACCCACCACTCACACCAATGTCATTGTGTGCCCTGCGCACAGACTGCTATGTAACCTCTCCTATTCACCCACCACTCACACCAATGTCATTGTGTGCCCTGCGCACAGACTGCTATGTAACCTCTCCTATTCACCCACCACTCACACCTATGTCACTGTGTGCCCTGTGCACAGAATGTTATGTAACCTCTCCTATTCACCTACCACTCACACCTATGTCACTGTGTGCTCTGTGCACAGACTGCTGTGTAACCTCTCCTATTCACCACCCCACTCACACCAATGTCACTGTGTGCCCTGTGCAAAGACTGTTGTGTAACCTCTCCTATTCACCCACCACTCACACCAATGTCACTGTGTGCCCTGTGCACAGACAGCTATGTAGCCTCTCCTATTCACCCACCACTCACACCAATGTCACTGTGTGCCCTGTGCACAGACTGCTATGTAACCTCTCCTATTCACCCACCACTCACACCAATGTTACTGTGTGCCCTGTACACAGACTGCTATGTAACCTCTCCTATTCACCCACCACTCACACCTATGTCACTGTGTGCCCTGGGCACAGACTGCTATGTAACCTCTCCTATTCACCCATCACACACTAATGTCACTGTGTGCCCTGTGCACAGACTGCTGTGTAACCTCTCTTATTCACCCACCTCTCACACCAATGTCACTGTGTGCCCTGTGCACAGACTGCTATGCAACCTCTCCTACTCACCCACCACTCACACCAATGTCACTGTGTGCCCTGTGCACAGACTGCTATGCACCATCTCCTATTCATACACCACTCACACCAATGTCACTGTGTGCCCTGCGCACAGACTGCTATGTAACCTCTCCTATTCACCCACCACTCACACCAATGTGACTGTGTGCCCTGCGCACAGACTGCTATGTAACCTCTCCTATTCACCCACCACTCATACCAATGTCACTGTGTGCCCTGCGCACAGACTGCTGTGTAACCTCTCCTATTCATCCACCACTCACACCAATGTCACTGTGTGCCCTGCACACAGACTGCTGTGTAACCTCTCCTATTCATCCACCACTCACACCAATGTCACTGTGTGCCCTGCGCACAGACTGCTGTGTAACCTCTCCTATTCACCCACCACTCACACCAATGTCACTGTGTGCCCTGCGCACAGACTGTTGTGTAACCTCTCCTATTCACCCCCCACTCACACCAATGTCACTGTGTGCCCTGTGCACAGACTGCTATGTAGCCTCTCCTATTCACCCACCACTCACACAAATGTCACTGTGTGCCCTGTGCACAGACTGCTATGTAACCTCTCCTATTCACCCACCACTCACACCAATGTTACTGTGTGCCCTGTGTACAGACTTCTGTGTAACCTATCCTATTCACCCACCACTCACACCAATGTCACTGTGTGCCCTGTGCACAGACAGCTATGTAACCTCTCCTATTCACCCACCACTCACACCAATGTCACTGTGTGCCCTGTGCACAGACTGCTATGTAACCTCTCCTATTCACCCACCACTCACACCAATGTCACTGTGTGCCCTGCGCACAGACTGCTGTGTAACCTCTCCTATTCATCCACCACTCACACCAATGTCACTGTGTGTCCTGTGCACAGACTGCTATGTAACCTCTCCTATTCACCCACCTCTCACACCAATGTTACTGTGTGCCCTGTGCACAGACTGCTATGTAG
The DNA here is from genome assembly GCA_031769625.1 of Taudactylus pleione. NCBI lineage: Eukaryota > Metazoa > Chordata > Amphibia > Anura > Myobatrachidae > Taudactylus > Taudactylus pleione. The sequence goes on from JAUIMM010000409.1 coordinate 1,240,904, forward strand.
CCTCTCCTATTCACCCACCTCTCACACCAATGTCACTGTGTGCCCTGTGCACAGACTGCTATGTAACCTCTCCTATTCACCCACCACTCACACCAATGTCATTGTGTGCCCTGCGCACAGACTGCTATGTAACCTCTCCTATTCACCCACCACTCACACCAATGTCATTGTGTGCCCTGCGCACAGACTGCTATGTAACCTCTCCTATTCACCCACCACTCACACCAATGTCATTGTGTGCCCTGCGCACAGACTGCTATGTAACCTCTCCTATTCACCCACCACTCACACCTATGTCACTGTGTGCCCTGTGCACAGAATGTTATGTAACCTCTCCTATTCACCTACCACTCACACCTATGTCACTGTGTGCTCTGTGCACAGACTGCTGTGTAACCTCTCCTATTCACCCCCCCACTCACACCAATGTCACTGTGTGCCCTGTGCAAAGACTGTTGTGTAACCTCTCCTATTCACCCACCACTCACACCAATGTCACTGTGTGCCCTGTGCACAGACAGCTATGTAGCCTCTCCTATTCACCCACCACTCACACCAATGTCACTGTGTGCCCTGTGCACAGACTGCTATGTAACCTCTCCTATTCACCCACCACTCACACCAATGTTACTGTGTGCCCTGTACACAGACTGCTATGTAGCCTCTCCTATTCACCCACCACTCACACCAATGTCACTGTGTGCCCTGTGCACAGACTGCTATGTAACCTCTCCTATTCACCCACCACTCACACCAATGTTACTGTGTGCCCTGTGTACAGACTTCTGTGTAACCTATCCTATTCACCCACCTCTCACACCAATGTCACTGTGTGCCCTGTGCACAGACAGCTATGTAACCTCTCCTATTCACCCACCACTCACACCAATGTCACTGTGTGCCCTGTGCACAGACTGCTATGTAACCTCTCCTATTCACCCACCACTCACACCAATGTCACTGTGTGCCCTGCACACAGACTGCTGTGTAACCTCTCCTATTCATCCACCACTCACACCAATGTCACTGTGTGCCCTGCGCACAGACTGCTGTGTAACCTCTCCTATTCACCCACCACTCACACCAATGTCACTGTGTGCCCTGCGCACAGACTGTTGTGTAACCTCTCCTATTCACCCCCCCACTCACACCAATGTCACTGTGTGCCCTGTGCACAGACTGCTATGTAGCCTCTCCTATTCACCCACCACTCACACAAATGTCACTGTGTGCCCTGTGCACAGACTGCTATGTAACCTCTCCTATTCACCCACCACTCACACCAATGTTACTGTGTGCCCTGGGTACAGACTTCTGTGTAACCTATCCTATTCACCCACCACTCACACCAATGTCACTGTGTGCCCTGTGCACAGACAGCTATGTAACCTCTCCTATTCACCCACCACTCACACCAATGTCACTGTGTACAGACTGCTATGTAACCTCTCCCATTCACCCACCTCTCACACCAATGTCACTGTGTGCCCTGTGCACAGACTGCTATGTAACCTCTCCTATTCACCCACCACTCACTCCTATGTCACTGTGTGCCTATTGTTTTTGTTTTTGCTCATCTTTAACTTGATGGATGGAGATGAAACAAGGTGCAGGTTATTTTCTAGGAGTTTCCACTACACAATGGGGCAGTATTCATGAAAATCGGTTCAGTAGTGTTTGCGCTAACCTGGAACAAACAAACAGACACAAGGGCACTCATTCAGAGGCAGTCGCAAGAAGCAATCGCTCTCTCTGAATGAGGGCGGCCGTTTGAATTTTTAAGTGCGGCCTCCTGGTCGCTAACTAAGCTGTGGGTTAACACCCACAGCTTTAGCGACTGACCAGGGTGATGGTCGCGATGGTCAAGACCATCGCTACAATCGAGGCTTGCGACAAGACCCTAAGGTTGGGTCTCGGCAACCGCAAGCCCCAGGGAGCTTCCTGCTCTGATCGAGCAGGAAGCTCCCCACTGACATCACTGCTGATGTCAGTGCGGCCGCTCACAAAACGCCTCCATTTGTGTAGCCACCCCCCCGCCCCGCCTACAAAACGGGGCAAGCTGTCGATCAACATCCACAGCTGCCCCTTTTGTAGTGAGCTCCAGAGCGAGAAAATTTCTCTCTCGCTCCGGGGCTTACGCATGCGCAGTCCATCCGCTGCGCGTGCGCAGGGCCTTACCATCGACCCAGTTGCAAAAACTCAGCATTTGCGACCGGGTCTGAATGAGACTCAATGTTCTTATAATATTAAGATTAGATAATGTTTGTTTGGTTTTTTTGGGTTTTTTTAGTTCAGTTTTGCTACACCTTCCAAAAAATTAAATATTACATTTCTGGGTGAGGGGAGAGAGAAATAGTGGATATAATATAACTTAAATATTATATACTACACCTATTGCTGTATTTTTAGGTATTAAATGTATAAAAAAAACTCCAATCTTTTTTATATAATTTGAATAACTTTGTGTCATCGCTGTAGAACTGTCGCTCGGGGTGGCGTTTGCACCACAGGTCTGGAGTTTGGGAACTCTGCACCTCGGTCTCTCAGGCTGTTTTCTTTTTTTTTATCTAACGTAAATCAGATTTGGTAACAATCAAGTTCCAAACTGAACTCATAGGGAATATCCATTGTGCAGGGTTATGGTGAACAACAGATTCTCAAAGTCTGCTCATCCGGGTGGAGTTTTTTTTAGCTCTTCTCCAGATTGTTCAACTTTAGGACAACTAAACAATTCATTTTTATTTTTTTAACACCTCACCCCCTGGCATAACTCGCTCACCCCTGCCCATTCTCTTCAGTGAGAAGCCTTGCTGGGGTTACAGCGTCTGGGCTTCATTGCGCATACATCGGCTGGGCAATGGCTCAGAAGAGGCCGGGAGGATAGCGCAGCTTCCTCAGGCCTTTATCCGCATATCGCCCAGGGCTCCGTTTATGCACTGCTGTGGGCACCTGTCCTGGCATGCCTAAAGGTTCATCCACAGGTAGAATGAGGTCTTCCTGTTACTAATTAAACGAAACATTGAGAGATATAACCATCATCACATGATCTAATTCTCTCAGTTAACAAATATTTTTGTACCCTCTGTATACTGTACTCCAGAACTTGGTTTTACAGGATTAAGATTACAGGGACAGTGGCAGGATCAGGATACATATCTGGGTTGTATTCTTTCCCAGAACTCCCAACATTTCTGTCATTGGAGAAAAAAACATGAGAAGAGGACATTGTTGGGGGCGAGCTGGCTGGTTGGCATAAGCAAGTGGCCCAACATCTACTACCAACGTGCGAGCACAGTTTTATATAGGATATAAACCATCTGAAAAATGGTTACTGCATATCAAAGAGCTATTAGCAAATTGTCACAAACGTGGAATTTAGGAGCTGTGTTCCCGTACTGGGCCTTGGATCTGTATTATTTGGCGCAGACGCTCGCTGGAGGAGGCTTGGCTTAATGAAGTTTCTCCGCATGAGAGGGTGCAGCGAACTGACAGGAGTTTGAGGAATGCGGCACTAACGAGATAGCTAGGAAGCTACGTGGAGCGGCTGGATAGCCTAGGGTAGACGTTGGTAGCTGAGTGGCTACGTGGAGCGGCTGGATAGCCGTGGGTAGACGTTGGTAGCTGAGTGGCTACGTAGAGCGGCTGGATAGCCTAGGGTAGACGTTGGTAGCTGAGTGGCTACGTGGAGCGGCTGGATAGCCGTGGGTAGATGTTGGTAGCTGAGTGGCTACGTGGAGCGGCTGGTTAGCCGTGGGTAGACGTTGGTAGCTGAGCGGCTACGTGGAGCGGCTGGATAGCCGTGGGTAGACGTTGGTAGCTGAGTGGCTACGTGGAGCGGCTGGATAGCCGTGGGTAGACGTTGGTAGCTGAGCGGCTACGTGGAGCGGCTGGATAGCCGTGGGTAGACGTTGGTAGCTGAGCGGCTATGTGGAGCGGCTGGATAGCCGTGGGTAGACGTTGGTAGCTGAGCGGCTACGTGGAGCGGCTGGATAGCCGTGGGTAGACGTTGGTAGCTGAGCGGCTACGTGGAGCGGCTGGATAGCCGTGGGTAGACGTTGGTAGCTGAGCGGCTGGATAGCCGTGGGTAGATGTTGGTAGCTGAGCGGCTACGTGGAGTGGCTGGATAGCCATGGGTAGACGTTGGTAGCTGAGCGGCTACGTGGAGCGGCTGGATAGCCGTGGGTAGACGTTGGTAGCTGAGCGGCTACGTGGAGCGGCTGGATAGCCGTGGGTAGACGTTGGTAGCTGAGCGGCTACGTGGAGCGGCTGGATAGCCGTGGGTAGACGTTGGTAGCTGAGTGGCTACGTGGAGCGGCTGGAGCGCAGTGGGAAGGCTACTTAGCTAAACTAAGAAACTAGTTGCACTGGCAACTTGTGTGAGCATTGGGGATCCTTTTATAGTGGACACTGGGAGCTGACAGGCTGAGAGAGAAGGAGAAGGCTCCTCATTGGTGGTAGTGGGGTCACATGGGCAATCCAAGATGGCCGCGCCCATGGACCGGAGGACAGCGCTTCCTGGAGGTAGTCAGCGGGGACCAACAGTGAGCAGGAGCCGGCGTGGGAGCAGCACAGCAGCGGGACCCTCCAGAGGACAACAGCGGAGACTGCCTTGGGAGAAGAGGAAGGAGCGTACAGCGCGGGAGCCGGAAGACAGCGCGGGTCAGTGCCCGCACAGGTAAGCGACGGGGTCTGATTCTGGGGTCTCCAGGCCGGCGTGTGACAGTACCCCCTTCTTCAAGAGTGGCCACCGGACACTTCCTTGGTTTATGTGGATATTTCACATGGAACGCTTTGACCAGACGGGGTGCATGGACATCGGAGGCATTTATCCAGATTCGTTCCTCCGGACCATAATTCTTCCAGTCGATAAGGTATTGAAGACGGTTGTATCGACAACGGGAATCTAAGATTCTGTCAACTTCGAACTCCTCTCCCTGCTGTGTTTGAACACTAGAAGCTTTAGGCAGGACCTTCTGAAATCGGTTTAAGACTAGTGGTTTTAAAAGAGAAATATGGAAGGAACTTGGAATGCGAAGAAATGGAGGAAGCTTTAACTTGTAAGCCACAGGATTCAAGACTTTGATGATTGGGAATGGACCAATGAATCGCGGAGCAAATTTCATCGAGGGTACTCGGAGTCTTAGGTTTCGGGTAGAGAGCCAGACCATATCCCCAGGTTGGAAATTTGGAACCGCTCGTCTTTGGCGGTCAGCAAATCTCTTGTACCGGGCTGACGTTTTAGTCAGAGAGGAACAAACCTTTTCCCAGATGTTGGAGAATCGTTGAAGGGACATTTTGGCCGCAGGCACATCTAATGTGGGAAGAAGAGGGAAATCTGGCACTCGAGGATGTTGACCAAAAACTGTAAAAAAAGGAGTTGAGCTGGTGGATGTGTGATAATGATTACTGTGGGCAAATTCGGCCCAAGGAAGAAGTTCAATCCAGTCATCTTGGGAGGAGGAGACAAAAGTGCGCAGGAACTGTTCCAGGTCTTGATTGACCCTTTCGGTCTGACCGTTGGTCTGGGGATGATAAGCGGTAGAAAATTTGAGTTTTACCTGAAGGGCTGAGCAGAGTGACCTCCAGAACTTCGCTACGAACTGTACTCCCCTGTCGGAGATGATCTCTTGAGGAAGGCCGTGGAGCTTGAAGATCTCTTTTATAAAGCTCTGGGCGAGTAGAGGTGCAGACGGAAGCCCAGTAAGTGGTACGAAATGAGCCATTTTAGAAAAACGATCCACGATAACCCAAATTGTGTTGTGGCCCCGAGATGGAGGAAGATCAGAGACGAAATCCATAGATAGGTGAGTCCATGGCTTAGATGGAATTGCAAGAGGTTGGAGTTGACCGTGTGGAACCCGCCGAGGTATCTTGTGTTGGGCACATTTGATGCATGAAGACACATAAGACCTGACGCCCTTTTTCATCGAAGACCACCAATAGTACCGCTGGATAAATTCTAGGGTTTTATCCATACCCAGGTGACCAGAGAACCGGGAAGCATGAGCCCAATGCAGTAACCTCTTGCGGAGTTCCGGAGCGACGAAAGTCTTCCCAACCGGGGGTATAGAAGATAGTTGGGTAGAGGCGAAGGAAGCGGAATTCAAGATTGGTTGGGGCTGTTCCATGGGTAGATCAGGGTTGCTCATCATGGAACGGGAGAGTGCGTCGGCTTTGAGGTTTTGTGAACCGGGGCGATAGGAGACTTTGAAGTTAAATCTGGAGAAAAACATTGCCCACCGGGCTTGACGAGGGTTCAAGCAATTTGCAGATTTAAGATAAAGGAGGTTCTTATGGTCAGTAAAAATGGTAATGGGGTAATGAGCTCCTTCTAGAAGATATCGCCATTCTTCGAGGGCTAGTTTCATGGCGAGTAACTCTTGATCTCCAATGGTGTAGTTCTTCTCTGCAGGCAAAAACTTCCGGGAAAAGAAACCACAGGGATGAAGTTTTTCATCTTTAAATCACTGGGAGAGCACTGCACCGACACCTTCAGAGGATGCGTCCACCTCCAGGATAAAGGGCCGGGTGGAGTCTGGTTGCTTTAAGATGGGAGCGGAGATGAAGGCTTGCTTAAGAAGTTGAAATGCAGAGGTAGCTTCGACGGGCCATATAGTTGGATCTGCTCCCTTGCGGGTGAGGGCTGTAATCGGAGCTACCAGAGTCGAGAAACCTTTTACAAACTTGCGATAGTAATTGGCAAATCCTAGGAATCTTTGTATGGATTTTAAGGAAGAAGGAAGAGACCAATCAAGAATGGCTTGTAGTTTTGACGAATCCATTTGAAGGCCTGTTTCCGGAGATAATGTATCCCAGGAATGGTACACTTGAGACCTCAAACAGACACTTCTCTAATTTGCAAAACAGTTGATTGGACCGCAACCTCAGAAGGACTTGTTTGACCTGGTCTCGATGAGTTTGGAGGTCTTGAGAAAAAATCAAAATGTCGTCTAATTAAACGACCACACACTTGTACAAGAGGTCCCGGAAGATTTCATTGACGAAAAACTGGAAGACGGCCGGAGCATTACAGAGGCCGAAGGGCATAATGAGATACTCGTAGTGCCCATCCCTGGTGTTGAAGGCCGTTTTCCATTCATCGCCTGGACGGATACGAATTAAATTATAGGCTCCTCTTAGGTCGAGTTTGGAAAAAACTGTTGCTCCCTTGACTCTATCAAATAACTCTGTAATGAGAGGAAGAGGGTAGCGATTCTTAATAGTTATTTCATTAAGACCCCGGTAGTCAATACACGGGTGCAAGCCACCATCTTTTTTTTTTACGAAGAAAAATCCAGCCCCTGCTGGAGACGTGGAAGGTCGAATGAAGCCTTTATTTAAGTTTTCCGTAATGTACTCCGACATGGCCTGAGTCTCAGGGAGAGATAGAGGATAGGTTCGGCCCCTAGGAGGATTCTTCCCGGGAATCAGATCTATGGGACAGTCCCAATCACGATGGGGAGGTAACAGGTCTGCGCTCTGTTTGCTAAAGACGTCCTGAAACCCATCGTAGGCTTTGGGCAGGTCTGTAGAATCCCGTACAATGGAAGATCTGATAGGTATTACCCGCTGAAGGCAACCTTTGAAGCAATTGGAACCCCAGGAGATTATTTGGATGGTGGTCCAATCGATTTGAGGTGAATGTCTCTGTAGCCAGGGTAATCCAAGGACTAAAGAATGAGAGGCTTTGGGAATCACTAGGAAGGATAGTTGTTCGGAATGGAGCACCCCAATGGTAAGTTTAAGTGGTGTTGTACGATGGGTGATGGTTCCACTAGCAATGCGACTACCATCGATGGCGGTTAAAGTGATGACTCGAGGCAACGCTTCCATGGGGATTTGATGCTTCTGGACAAATTCAGTAGTGACAAAGTTCTCTGCCGCTCCGGAATCCAGGAGAGCTAATACAGCTTTGGATCCTCGAGGACACTTTAAATGAGCCTGGATGGTGGAATCAGACTTCCTTTGTGATTCAATGGCAACTCCTAACTTAACCTCTCTTTCATAAGTTAGGAGGAGGCGTTTCCCGGACGAATGGGACAAGTTTTAACTAAATGTTGAGGAGATCCGCAGTACATACAGAGGTTCTGCCTCCGCCTTTTCTGACGCTCCTCAGCCGATAAATGAGAGCGGTTGACCTGCATGGGTTCTTCGCCCAGAGGAGGAGAGGGTAAGCGGGAAACTGGACGTGGCCTTCCATGATCAAATCTGCCTCTTTCCAAGGCACGCTCCCTGTGACGGAGATCCACCTTGTTGCAGAGAGAGATTAACCCATCCAAACTGGTTGGAAGGTCACGGGAAGCTAGGTCGTCTTTGAGCCTTTCAGAAAGGCCACCCCAGAAGGCAGCGATGAGGGCATCCTCGTTCCAATTGAGTTCTGAAGCCAGAGTCTGGAACTGGACTACGTATTGGCCGACGGTCCTGCTGCCCTGACGGAGGCGTAGAATATCAGCTGATGCGGAGGTGGTTCTTCCGGGTTCATCAAAGATTTTGCGAAATGTAGCAACAAATTCGGGGTAGTTGGAGAGCAGGGGATCAGACTTCTCCCAAAGGGGCGAGACCCAATCGAGTGCTTGGCCAGAGAGTAGAGAGATGATATATGCCACCCTGGTTCTGGCCGTCGGAAAGTTGGCGGATTGTAGCTCGAATTGGATTTCGCATTGATTTAAAAAACCCCTGCATAATTTGGGGTTGCCATCGAACTTGCTCGGAGGGGAGAGCTGAAGACGAGCAGGAGGTAGAACCGGAGGAGCAGGTGACACCACAGGAGGAGAGGCGGCTTGGGAGCCAGCGGGAGCGGGATGAGCCAGTAAGGACTGAATGTTGTCCAGGAGTGACGACATATCTTGGATAAATTGGATCAGCTGAGCCTGAGAGGTCTCCTGTCTTTCCAGACGGGATAGTACATCCTGCGAGGCTTCTATCCCAGATCCTTGACCACTTGCCGAGTCCATCTGGCCAGTGCAAACTGTCACAAACGTGGAATTTAGGAGCTGTGTTCCCGGACTGGGCCTTGGATCTGTATTATTTGGCGCAGACGCTCGCTGGAGGAGGCTTGGCTTAATGAAGTTTCTCCGCATGAGAGGGTGCAGCGAACTGACAGGAGTTTGAGGAATGCGGCAGTAACGAGATAGCTAGGAAGCTACGTGGAGCGGCTGGATAGCCTAGGGTAGACGTTGGTAGCTGAGTGGCTACGTGGAGCGGCTGGATAGCCGTGGGTAGACGTTGGTAGCTGAGTGGCTACATGGAGTGGCTGGATAGCCGTGGGTAGATGTTGGTAGCTGAGTGGCTACGTGGAGCGGCTGGTTAGCCGTGGGTAGACGTTGGTAGCTGAGTGGCTACGTGGAGCGGCTGGATAGCCGTGGGTAGATGTTGGTAGCTGAGCGGCTACATGGAGCGGCTGGATAGCCGTGGGTAGACGTTGGTAGCTGAGCGGCTACGTGGAGCGGCTGGATAGCCGTGGGTAGACGTTGGTAGCTGAGCGGCTACGTGGAGCGGCTGGATAGCCGTGGGTAGACGTTGGTAGCTGAGTGGCTACGTGGAGCGGCTGGATAGCCGTGGGTAGACGTTGGTAGCTGAGCGGCTACATGGAGCGGCTGGATAGCCGTGGGTAGACGTTGGTAGCTGAGTGGCTACGTGGAGCGGCTGGAGTGCAGTGGGAAGGCTACTTAGCTAAACTAAGAAACTAGTTGCACTGGCAACTTGTGTGAGCATTGGGGATCCTTTTATAGTGGACACTGGGAGCTGACAGGCTGAGAGAGAAGGAGAAGGCTCCTCATTGGTGGTAGTGGGGTCACATGGGCAATCCAAGATGGCCGCGCCCATGGACCGGAGGACAGCGCTTCCTGGAGGTAGTCAGCGGGGACCAGCGGTGAGCAGGAGCCGGCGTGGGAGCAGCACAGCAGCGGGACCCTCCAGAGGACAACAGCGGAGACTGCCTTGGGAGAAGAGGAAGAAGCGTACAGCGCGGGAGCCGGAAGACAGCGCGGGTCAGCGCCCGCACAGGTAAGCGACGGGGTCTGATTCTGGGGTCTCCAGGCCGGCGTGTGACACAAATAGAACAACGGACCAGTATTCAATGCAGATATGTCAGCGACTATCTTACAATACAGAGTGTGCCCTAGTGACTGCAATACAATACAGAGAGTGTGATTCTTATTGACTGCCATACAATATAGAGATATTTTTAGTGACCACCATACAATACAGAGAGCCTATTGGTGAACCTTATGCAATCTATTTTTATTAAAGCAAACAGAAAAGAACAAATACAAGCCAATTGTACAGACAACAAATGTCCGACTAACAGATAATATAGAAGTAGTCCACTTATAGTTAGCAATATATGAATAGGCAATGACTAATCAGAACTGAACAAGGCTATGTGCTGTTTCAGAAGGCAAATATTAAAAAGAACGCAACAAATAATAATAAAAAAGAAATAACATAAAACGAAGGACAAACAAACAAAAGAAACGACATGTAGAATGTATGAGGAAGGGAAGAGAAAAAGGGATAGGAGGAAGGGAGTGGAAGGAGTGTGATTGTAAATCTAATCATGAAAGTATCAAGGCCATTGGAGATACTGGGGAAGATATGAGAGAACTTATAATCAGATCCAAAAGTGCCGAGCGTTAGTTGGGGTTGGGGGTGGCATTGTAGACGTATAGAGGGCAGGGGTAGATCCAGGTGGCGTTGTAGACATATGGAGGGCAGGGGTAGATCCATCAGGAGGAGGAGAGAACTGAAGGTAGGCTCTATATTCAAAATATTCTTTAAATCTCAACTAGTCATACCAAGTGTCAGAGAGCATCTTAGTCACCGTCATACAAAGCAGAGAAAAACTTTTGTCTTGTACGGGCAAAACTAAGAGCCATATTATGTCCTTAAAAACTCCAAGCAGGTCCCTTTATTCATATGATGAGATCCAGGAGACACAATGGAGGTGGAAGTTGATAAAGTTATGAAAGAGGGAAAAGCTGGAAACCTAAATCGTGTGTCATGCTGGGTTACATGAAATACATTATATATTAATAACTCACAGGGCATAAACTTTCCGATGGAGGGTCCCAGGTTACGTAGAAGATAGCTCCAGAAACAAATTAATTTCTCCGTATTTTGTTAACACAATTCTCTCGTAAATACAGCACCAGGAACTTTAACGTTTAATGTTCTCATATATTTTCTCCATTGTATTTGAGTCACTTCCATCTTTTTTCCCCCTACAAGCCAGAACTCGGCACTCCTCTCGGAGTAAGCTTGGCACTCGGAGCCTGTACCATGCCCAGCTGGCACCTGCTGAGTCTGTGTAGCTGGGCAGGCGATTAACGCGTCAGACATTCTTTTCTTTCAAAGCACAAATGGGAGTGGGCTCTATTCTTCTTACGCTGGCTGACATTTTACAGATTGGAGAAGGGAATTTAGGTAGAATAACAGGGGTAAGGCAGTGCTTACTTTAGACCTTGAGGGTAAAGCTTGTAACACCTTGTGCTACACACAACGTAACTGATACTTTATATGCGCGGTCTGTGTGCGGCCAGATTTCTGTCTGTAGGTCCCTCAGCGTATGGTTTCTTGGACACCGTTGTAAATTCCTATTGGTCTGTCTATCTCTCTGAGGGGTGTATTTACTAAAGTATGGGTTTACCAAAGTGGAGATGTTGGTTGGTACTCTGGGCCTGATTCAGACCCGCTCGTGAGCGCATAGCGCTCGCAAGCGGGTCGATGGTCGGGCGTGCACTGCCCATGCCCCGTAGCGAGTGAGATTTCACTCGCTACGGAACTCACTAAAAGACGCGGCGGCTGTCGATTGTGATTGCCAGTCGCCCCATTTTGTAGGCGTGCAGGGGGGGCGGCTGGACAAACGGAGGCGTTCTTGAAGGAACGCCTGCCATTTGTGGGCGGCCCTACTGACATTACCAGGGATGTCAGTAGTGAACTTCCTGCTCTACTAGAGCAGGAAGTTCACTGGGGCTTGTGGTGGACGAGACCCTACCACAAGGGTCTCGTCGCAAGCCTGATGGTTGCGATAATCGCGACCACCGCCAGGCCGCCCGATAAAGCTGTGGGAAGTCACCCACAGCTTAGCGAGCGGCCTGGGGGCTGAAACAAAAAAAAAACGTCCCGCTCCTGGTTAAGTGCGTCTGCATTAATTTCCACACTCCCCATACATTAGTATTCGGATGTAGAAATTAAGCTATTCATCAAATTCCAAAAATTATGTATTTTCAGAATTTGATGGTGTTACTGTACAGTACACCATTCTCAGATGGCGTACAGTGGGATATACTTTCCTTCTTTCAGCTGGGCAGGTCCTCCTCCGCCTCGCTCCATCGCTCCTGGTCCCTTCTCAGGCTCCTGCTGCTGCGCTGTGTGTTCTCCCCGCCGCAATGCTGCTGCTGCTGCCGGGATGTGTCTCCCCTCTGTTCCCCGGTGACACTTGTAGGTGCTTCTTCAATTAACTGCACTTACAAGTGACACCGGGTAACGGAGAGGAGACGCATACTGGCAGCGGCAGCAGTAAAGTTAGTAACGTTTAAAAAAAAACTAAAAAGAATCTACAACTCCCTCTGTCTGGCCGTCCTGTCTCCTTGTAGCCGCCACAGACCGGGAGGTTGGGGTCCGCGGCTGCAGCTTTTGACAGCTGGCCAGGTAGGTGGAGGTGGGGGACATATGATATTTTTTATATTCAATTCTGTGAACGGAACGGCGCATGCGCAGCACTGATTCCAGCTGCGGTAAGGTAGAGAGGGAAAAGTATCTATTTCCCGAAAAGCTGTCATCGCAAAAATGACAGCTTTTCGGTATAGATACTGATGGAGAGGAGGAATGATGAATTCCTCCGGTAATTAGGTAGAACTCCATGCGCGTTCTAAACCTAATTACCTCCAATGATATTTAAGTATTAATGAATAGGCTCCTGTGTTTGAAAAGTGACAATTAGGAGCTGATTGGGATTGGTTGGAGCTATTTATCTCTAATTGTATCTCTCTCCAAGCTTTATTAAATCTCCCCCTTAATACTGTACATCTCCCCCTGGGACTGATGCAGAGGTGAATGCTAGGCCGTTTCCAGAGTGTCCCTTGCTTGTTTCTGCGCTCCCGTGCGAAGTGTATGCATCTGTGGGCGCTGCAGAGTCATACACACACTAAGTAGGCGTAACTTGGCTGTAGCTTTGTGTTCTTATTACGCGGGCAATGGCCCTCATTCAGAGCCGTTCGCTATTTGCGGTCGTTCGTTCAAAAACAAGGTGTGGCTATTCAAATGATCCGTTCGCACATTGGCCCTCATTCAGACCCACTCGCAAGCGGGCGCACGTACGTTAGGCGTACGTACAAAAATATTTAAATTCAATGGCTCGCTCGTATTTTCGTTTGCATCTAAAATTCCTCCCTAAACTCTGACGACCCCTCCTCTAACTAACGAGCGTACGAAATAGCGAGCGTACATCCCCGAAATGGCTTGAAAGGAACGCACGCACAAGTCTAAACAGGAAGTGGCCTTGTCAGATGTCGATTACCTGCTCCTTTATTCTGCCTACCTCCATCAATCGTATCATGCCAATCAATGTATCAATTAGCTTAATTGTTTGTTTTTTTTCAACACAATGCAAGAAACTTTACTCTTGTCCGTGTTTGTGTTTACCCGCAGAATACGTACGGATGAAACATTCGCTTTTATTGTTCAAAAAACATGTGAACCACAATTAAACAATTGTTCTATTGCTGTGGATCCCCGCATATTTCCCTGGGTTCATTTCTTTATTTAAATTTGCTTACGCATGTCACTGCATCAAGCCTATCATAACTCTCCAGAGATTTCTGGCCCTGTCGAACACATGACTCATACACTAACCAATAAAATTGCTCCTGTTAATTTCCAAAATACATTAGCCAATCAGTACATTTTTACACACTTTATCAAAAATGATTTTTAAGAAAAACACCATTGCCATCATGAGAGCCTCCGCATTCACCAGGCGCGAGCTGCTGGTGCTTACGGAGGTCATGGATCGCCGGATCACCAGCCAACCTCAACCCATCACCAACCGGCAGAAGCGCTCCGCGTATGCGGAGGCACGGTCCCGCCTGCGGTCCTTCGGCTCACGCCGCAACATCGGGCAGCTGGAGCGCAGGTGGTCCGACCTGCAACGGCGAACGCCCCGCTTGCTGGCATGCTTTCGCATGCAGATCAAGGAAAGTAAGTGTTATGTATTGTGGTTTTAATGTTTGTGTTTGTGGGGCAAACTGCGTGTGCATGTTTTCCTGTCTGTCCTATTTATTATTTGTACTCATATCTGCGTGTGCATGTTTTCCTGTCTGTCCTATTTATTATTTGTACTCATATCTGCGTGTGCATGTTTTCCTGTCTGTCCTATTTATTATTTGTACTCATATCTGCGTGTGCATGTTTTCCTGTCTGTCCTATTTATTATTTGTACTCATATCTGCGTGTGCATGTTTTCCTGTCTGTCCTATTTATTATTTGTACTCATATCTGCGTGTGCATGTTTTCCTGTCTGTCCTATTTATTATTTGTACTCATATCTGCGTGTGCATGTTTTCCTGTCTGTCCTATTTATTATTTTATTATTTGTACTCATATCTGCGTGTGCATGTTTTCCTGTCTGTCCTATTTATTATTTGTACTCATATCTGCGTGTGCATGTTTTCCTGTCTGTCCTATTTATTATTTGTACTCATATCTGCGTGTGCATGTTTTCCTGTCTGTCCTATTTATTATTTGTACTCATATCTGCGTGTGCATGTTTTCCTGTCTGTCCTATTTATTATTTGTACTCATATCTGCGTGTGCATGTTTTCCTGTCTGTCCTATTTATTATTTGTACTCATATCTGCGTGTGCATGTTTTCCTGTCTGTCCTATTTATTATTTGTACTCATATCTGCGTGTGCATGTTTTCCTGTCTGTCCTATTTATTATTTTATTATTTGTACTCATATCTGCGTGTGCATGTTTTCCTGTCTGTCCTATTTATTATTTGTACTCATATCTGCGTGTGCATGTTTTCCTGTCTGTCCTATTTATTATTTGTACTCATATCTGCGTGTGCATGTTTTCCCTCTATTTCTGATTTATTCATTCTACTCCTATTTGGCTTATTTTTTTTTTTTTTTTTTTTTTTAGTTTTGGTCCCCGGATTTGTCCATAAACTAACCGCAATTTCTTTGACATATTTTAGGGGGACAGCCAAGACTCCGCCGTCACCGTCCGTCCAGACGGCGTTCCCGGCCACTATCCCCAACCCCCAGCCAACACTCCACCCCAAATCTTTCCCCTATTCCCCACTCCTCCCCATCCTTCCCAGACCCTCTCCCGGAAATGTCGGGCCTCCTTCCCCTCCGTCCCACTTCCCCCTCTCCTCCACCCACCCCTCTTCCAATTACCCCCTCCCCGGAGTCCATCATAACTCCTCCCCATTCTTTGGGGAATGACGGATCCTCCGAGGAGGATCATGGAGGCATTTCCGGAGCTCCCGTTTTGGCTCCCGGTATGTTTTTATTTTTTATTTTTTTAAAGCACAAACTGTTTGTATGTAATCATGTGTCGTGCCTTTCTTCGTGTTTTTGTGGCTTGACTTTTGGTGATTTTGAAGGTTTGCCTTTACCTCTTCCTGGTGATTTCAACATACACATATCACACCTGTGGGAATTTGTACATAGGCCTTGTATTTTTGGCAGCACCCCCTTTTTTTTTTTTTTTTTAGGTTTAGGAGTGATTTCGTTGTGTTTTTGTTTTTTTAATGTGGATTCCCTATTGTTGTATTAACCCACACACTTTTCTCACCCACAGAGGAACAGAGGCGTCGGCAAGAGGTGGCGGATTGTGTTGGCCAGATGCGGCAACATGTAATCGGCATTCTGGTGGCCCTCGACCGGCTGTCTGGCCTCCTTCGCCAGTAGTTTTTTTATTTTTGTTACCGTTTGTAAATAAATTTATTCTGACAAATATACGTTGTGGCTCATTTTTTAAATCCAAAACCAAGATAGTTTAGCATGACATAAGTAGACTGTTCCTGCAAGGATTTCCCTTTATTAAAAGTTAGATTGTGTTTTGTCTTTGTATGTCAAACAGACACAAGAAACACATAACAGTAACAATGTCATTTCCCTTTTTGGGTGTAGTGTCAATTACATATTTCTACATTTTACAGGTTCCTAGTTGGTGCGCAAGCTGCTTAGGCCAATCTTACAAATCCCAAGGTTGGGCCAGGCTTCCTTTTGGTGTGGGTTGGGAAGCTGAAAACATATTTCAGTTTTGCTCAACTGGCGTCAGTACTGGTTTACCCCTTAGTCAAATGTAACTTGTGTTAACCTGGTTACACTTGCTGTTAACGTCCCAAAAAAGGAAGACCATTTCACTCTCCAAACATTTATTCACAACATAACAGAGAAAACAAAGTGGTCACTCCCAAAAAAAGAACACAGTGATAAATTCAAATACAACACATACCAAGAAATAATTAAATAAAAACAAAAAATCAAGAACTGGTTGACGAAGGACCATGCCAACATGATTCCACAAACATGGCGTTGCGATATGGGTTCCAGAATATATGCCCAAAAGGACCAGATCCAGGTTTGGTAAGGGTAGCAGGAAGTAGTGAGCGTTGGAGTGCCAAAGATTATGTGAACAAACAGAAGATGGTGAGAAAAAAAACACAAAATTAGATGTTCGCAAACAAACACAAACACATTAGGTATAAACACTGTAGTTTTGTTACAACTTACCTAAAAAATCTGGCCACCACATCATCGCGTATGGCCCCCCCCACATACTGACCTCCGACCAACCTCGGGGGGGCCATCCTCAGGTAAGGCATCCTCTGGCTGCATTGGGACACCACTCCTTATGACAATGTTGTGAAATATCCCACACAGGACCACAATTTTAGACACCATATCCGGCACATACATGAGCTCGCCACCAGAGCGGTGGAGACATCTGAATCTGCCTTTTAAAAGGCCGATACAGCGCTCCACCACTTGCCTGGTGGCTGTAAGTGCGGAATTATACGCACTTTGTGGCCCTGGTGTGGGAGCCAAATAAGGAGTGAGCAGCCAGGACATGCAAGGGTATCCACTGTCTCCTGTGAAAAAAAATAGACAACATCAGGAACACTGTGTATCAAGCTTAACATTGTTATGTACTAAAGGTCTCCACTTACCCAGAAGCCACGCATCACCAGCTTGTAGGTTGGTTAATTTCTGCCATATCCCTGATTGCCGGATGACGAAGGAGTCATGAGCACTTCCTGGTAATTTAGCATTCAGGGACAGGATCTGGAGGGAGGCATCACATACCACCATTACATTCAGGGAGTGATAGTGTTTACGGTTTCTAAATATTGCCTCCAGCCGTGCTGGAGGCTGAAGTGGTATGTGAGTACCATCCACAACCCCTATGATGTGTGGGAAGCCAGCTATTTGGTAAAAATTGGCCTTGGCCACACTAAGGGCACCCATATCCAAAGGCATTTTAATAAAATGATGGAGGTGCTTGAAAAGTGCCTCCATCACTGCCCTCAGGATCCGGGAAAAGGAGGATTGGGAGATGCCCGCCACTATTCCCACCGTTGTTTGAAACGATCCTGAGGCACAGAAATGTAACACCGCCATAAATTGCGTCAGTGGTGGTATTGCTGTTGGACTGTCAATTTGCCGCTCAAGATCACTTTCTATTAATGAGAGAGTGTCTATGATGATTTTGGGAGGTAGACGGTAGCGTCTTAAAACCTCATCATCGGGCATTCCAAAAAGGGTGACACGTGTTCGAAATATCTGGGGCCTTGCATGCCTACGATGCCTACGCCTGGGACGAGTTTGAGGTTGGTCGTCTTCCGGGAGCAGGGCCAGAACAATTCGCCCCAGATCTACCTGAAATTCAAAGTTTACAATGTAAGGCTTTTGAGCCACCCCAAAAGTAACATAAAACAACTTAGCTTTATGATACCATCCATAGCTGCTTACATGCCGGGGTATTGTCATGATATGTATAAACTGTAAAAAAGCCAAAAATGAGACATCAAAAATTTAGAGGGTCATTTTATGTTTGTCAAATTGGTGCAAGCCAACACATAAAATAGGCGAAACACACATTTGGCCATCGATGAAAACGACATTGCACACCGTACATCAAATAGGGGTCAAATGGACCCCAAAAATGGAAAAGGGAAAAGCAAAACTGGTTTACATGATGAATAAGCCTCGAAAAATGCGTTAATTAGTTCGCAAATGCAAGTCACTACACCAACAGTCAAAAATGCGTTAATTAGTTCGCAAATGCAAGTCACTACACCAACAGTCAAAAATGCGTTAATTAGTTCGCAAATGCAAGTCACTACACCAACAGTCAAAAATGCGTTAATTAGTTCGCAAATGCAAGTCACTACACCAACAGTCAAAAATGCGTTAATTAGTTCGCAAATGCAAGTCACTACACCAACAGTCAAAAATGCGTTAATTAGTTCGCAAATGCAAGTCACTACACCAACAGTCAAAAATGCGTTAATTAGTTCGCAAATGCAAGTCACTACACCAACAGTCAAAAATGCGTTAATTAGTTCGCAAATGCCAGAAAAATAATGGACTTACCAAAATCGAATATATAAGATTTCCCTCAAAAAGGTCTTTGGGTCCGAAAGCCAAAACAAACTAAAATAGATGAAATTAGTGTAAAAAAAAAAATATAAAACAAAAAACCAGAAGTAGACACCAATTGGCCACAAATTAGACTGCACAAAACTTACCAAATCAGGAAACGATGGCAAAAAATAAACCAAAAAAATGCGAACGGAAAACCAAAACAACTGTAGCAAACCCAAAAAAATACAAACACCGCCAAATCCTCCAACCGCAAACAACCAAATCCAACCAACTTAACCGCCAACAATCCAACAACGCAACCTCGACTCCACACACACCAAGCCATAAATAGTGTTTATTTTCCCGCACAAATTAAGGATGAATCATAGGGACGCACAATCAATGATGCGGCCGCAAACTAAGGACGCATGTATAAATACGTCACGAAATCACATTTAATTTCTGGTTGATTTCATTCTGGAAGCAGAGACATGGCTTCAGACCAGGGAAACAATGGCCAAAATTCCGGCGGTAAGGCCTTCATGCATTTTGTCTCAATGATTCTTTTAAAACATAATATTGTGCAAGTTGTGAAGTGGCTAAATCTGCATATTTACCCAAATAGGTGAGGAGGATGACATGGAAGAGACTGCTGGCCCCAGTCAACCCGCCAAAGCTGCCAAAAAAGGCAGCCACATTTCACAAGCAAGGAGATGGAGGTTTTGATCCAGAAGTGCGTTGACATCCTGCCCCAGGCAGCCAGGAATATGAGCCAAAGCCAGAAGTGGAGAATGTGGGAGGAGGTCGCCGTTGCTGTCAATAGGGTGGGTGATTATGTCCGTCTAGCCCGGGATGTCAAACGGCGGTAAGTAAACACTTTCCCATCCTATAAACAAACCCCATTGTAAAAAAAAGGATAATGGTTCCAATTTCATTCCACAGATGGGCAGACTTCAAATATCGTCTCAAGCAAAAACTTGCCGACAGGGCTAGGCATGCAAGGGGGACAGGTGGGGGTCCCACCCCTGTGTCATTGGAGTTGACAGACTTAGAAGAGCTGGCACAGGGGTGTGTGCAGGCTGTGGAGGTGTTTGGCGTGTCCAACATGGATACGGACATGCCAGACTTTGCAGCTCCTCATGTTGGCCAAGGTAAGTCTTGTGATGTCACCAACTCTGAAATGCTATTGTGCCAATATGTAGATTCTAATGTGAGTCTTTTCGCATTTTTCCTAACAGAGACAGAGGCGGATGAGTCTGCTCCAGAGGGGAGCCTTGGCCGCAGAATTTCTGCTGGCTCTGCAGGGGAGGAACCAGTACATCCGGCTGAGGACCCTGCAGAAGCCAGTCCAGGGCGTGCCCCCTCACAGGCAGTGGGCCTCCTCACAGAACTCAATTTTAAATCGGATTTCCATACGGAGATTCTGCAGAGGATGGACGCCAGTCTGATACGGGTGGCTGAGGCCCTGGAGCAAAATGCTGCGGCCAACGTGACCATTGCTCAGGCCCTGGCGGAAAATACCAGGGCCAACATCCGCATCGCCGATGCCCTGGAGCAGCTCGTTCGCCAGCACATGGTGTAGACGACCTCCCTTCCTGCCGGAACATCCGGATCCTCCACCTCTGGCACAACATCAGCCAATCCTCCAAATGTGCCTGGCCCTGTGCCTAGTCCAGAGGCCACAACATCTGCCTCTGGACAGGCCAGCCCGATGGCATCCCGGACCCGGTCTGGCGCCCACCCTCACCCAGCCAAACGGGCGAGAAAACGGTGACAGCAATGGCGACTTTTCCCACACTCCTTCTGTGCTTGGCTCATATTCCTTTCTGGTCAAAACTTCCCTCTCCTTTCTTGTGAAATTTTTTTACATTTGGTATTTACGTTTATGTTACCAGTTATGGCTTTTTTTTTTTTTTTCCAAATATCTTTGCCACAAAAAAAAGGCAACAAAATATTAGGCCAATTTGTTTGTGTTTAAACAATAAATTTAAAACAAAACACTGACATTGTATTGTGACATTATTGTACAAATGGGTTACATTTAATCCTGGCCCTAAAGGCAAAAACTGACCTCTTAAAAAAAAAAAAAGGCCTCTTTAAGGAACGTTTAAAAAATCACATAGCGATGCAAATTCCACAGTAAACCAAAAAAAAGGGGAGCTAATTAAAACATGATGACATTATTGTTACAATAGGCCATAACCAACAAATTGTGGCCAAAATAAAACACCAAAAATGTACGCTAATTGATTGTGCAATCATGACATTAGCAGCTCTGATTTCCACCTGCGTACGCTTTTGTGCTATCCCAATAAACTGCTTTCCAAACACATACCAAGCCGGTTTTCAATCCAACACTAATTACTTTACTGACCAGCCGCGATTAATCGCAGCACCATCGTTGAGTCCCGGGACGGAGGAGAAGGCCATCGCCAATGTGGTCGAGTAATCCTGACCCTAAGCTGTGCGAGCATTTTGAAGGGAAAGCGGATGTTCCAGTGACGTATGAGACGGTCCGAACACATTTGACGTTCGCATGTGCTAATGTATGTACGCCCCAAAAACGCCTCGCCACGCCTGCGTTTTTTCATCTCCACCCCCGTCAACACCCCAAAACGCCCTGTTCTGTCAATCACATTTGACATGTCACTTCCTGTACGCTATTTTAGGAACGAGAGAAAAAAAACTCGCAATCTGCCGTACGCACATGCGCAGTGTAACACCGACGCATGCGCGGTTAGTCAACATCGGAACACAACGAGCGTACTGTTGTTAACGTGCGGCTCTGAATGAGGGCCATTGTCGTCTGTTCACACCGCTAAGTCTGAACGAGCGAGCAAAACATACGCTCGTTTATTTGATAAAAATGCCCCCTGGCCGCTCGCACCATACGTCATGTCCGCTATTTATTAGATTAATCGAGTACATCGTACAGCGTATGAACTGCTCGCTATTCTTGTGGTTGGTTTTTTCAACCGCTATTTTGCGAGCAGTTCTGAGTTTAAAAAAACCAAGTGACGTGGTCAATGACGCTGCTGTATTAATTATGCACTCCCTTAAAACGCCCGTTTTGACCTTTAAGCACGCCTGCGTTCGAATTCCACTCCCCCGTTTTCAATCACCTTCCCCTGTTACCACCCACATACGCCTCATTCTGTCACTCAAAATAGCAGACACTCGCTATATAGCGTACAAACGATTTTCGGCCGCACTGACTGGTTCGCGCATGCGTACTAAAAACCGTACGCATGCGCAGATGTGCGAACATCGCTCGGAACGAGCGTACTGCCGCTAGCGAGCGGCTCTGAATGAGGGCCAATGCTCAGAGGGGGCGAGCAGGTTATGCAGAGCTGTGTGTACGCGGAGATACGTGTTTTCAGGTGTGTGCGTCTAAGACAGGGGTGATGAAGTACGCTCTGATAATGATGATGACTATGGAGCTAAGCGCACGGATAGGGAGAGGCGCACAGATGCGCACAGCTGAGTGGCCCAAATTCAGAATCGTACACTTATGCACAGAGCACAGGCGTGTCTAGGGAAGAGACGCCTCCAGCCGGCATCTCAGATCCGATTCCTGCATCCAAAGGCGCAGTATCGGGTCAACATCGCGACCATCAGCCATGATGTTTGAGGAATCGCCCATCTGAGCAAAGCTAAGCTTATGTAGAATGTGCCCCTCCTGCCCACTTGTGGGGCTGGTAAATCTGCGCCAGATAACGCAGACATCTGACGTAGAAAATGGGGCCGACACACCCCTGTATTCTGGGAGCTCATGCAGCGCCACCCTGTCCCTGACCCCAAATGGCCACAGCATGCCAATAGGGGGGACTGCGACCGCCGATGTAGTCATTGATTTCCACATGCTCAGCATTGATCCTGCGCATGAGCCGATCATTAAACGTCTGCGACGGGAATGACCTTGGCGGATTATTAGTATATAGGTATCTCATACATTTGTATATGTGTTTCAAATTAGTTTTTTTATTATGGCACAGTTTGGGTCCTACAGATGTGTCCTCATACATCTAGCCTTAATACGCCATGCGGCGCAAGATGCCTGGCGTGTGTGACCCGCCAGGTCCCGTGTGACTCTGCGCCGAGCATCTTTTTTTGACCGGAAAATGCATCTGTAGCTCTAATTGGTTAATAAACCAGCCCCCTGGTGAGGCCAATCTGCTTATACTGACTCGCCTTCATATCCGCACCTGCTGCAGCGTTGGACGCAAACCTGATGGTGCAAAGTCGCAGAGGCTGCGCAATAATGTACTTTTCCGAATCGGGGCCTCAGCACGTTCCCCACCCCAAACTCTGCCAATAGTCTGTACTATAGTCTACCATTAATTTGCAGTCATTTCTACCCCTAGAGGCCATGGAGTCACACGCACCACGGGCTGACAGACCCGCGCTCTAACCATCCGGTTCTTTGTACGCCTTTGTTTCTTGAGTCGTACTTGAGTCTATTCTACAGAGCATTTGGGCTTTTCACTAGGGAACCGATTCCTAATACACCACGCACCAGGGATCACTATCATTGACTGGTGAATTAAAGGGAGGGAGATGAAGCGGAATTGTAACCAATTAAACGCCTGTAGATCATCCAGTTATTCATCGGCTTGTAAGGCCAATATTTCATTTGCCTGTGTCCTTTGTGCTGCTCTCTCAGGGTGGCTGAGACTGTTTAGGGCGAGTTTCTGCGTTTCACTTAACCCCGGTCAATCTGTGGACAGAGGCTAATTACCGAGATGGATGGCCTAGCTGGTCGCTCAGGATTTCTAAACACGGCTTCCTTTCCTGTCATATATATGGCTTTCCGTGGTTCCTTCGCTACTGGGTATGACGTGTGGTAACCTATGGCGCCAGCTGAAAAATCAGCCAGTCTCCCGCCATCACAGACCAGGGCATATTCCAGTAAAATATATGAACACAAATTGGTAATAAGGAAAAATAAATAATAATGCTTAAAAAAAAAAAATCTTTGTTACTATGGCAATTCCAGGCCGCTTACATCATTGGTACTAAGGTAATTAATTTATTTGACAGTCGCTATGGAGAATAATAAAATAAGTGCGATGTAAAATGTCTGAGCGATGATCCACATGAAAAAGACGGCCCGTTTCCTTCATCAGAGACTCATTGGGGAAAATCGTACACTGAGATGAATGTAACCTTGTAACCTTAACTCTGTATAAGAGTTTTAGTACTTTATCATTGTTGCAAACCTACAGATTATCTTTGTTCTGTGGTTGATTTGTGCAATTTAGTTGCTTAAACTATATGAGGGTTTTCCCTAGAATATAAAATATAGGCTATCGCCATTACTGGTAGGGTGGCCAATCCCGAGGTCGGGATCAACGGGATCCCGGGATTTGGGACTAAAAATGGCCAGGACTGAATCCCGGGATTGGAAGGCTCCATTCTCGTTCCCGGCATTAGTCTGAATCGGTCTACGAAATGCTACGGTGCATCAGCCGCGGCTTATTCTCAAGCCGTTTGGTGGTGTTTCAACTTTGACTTTGTATTTTGAAACTAATTCTAGTGCAGTTAAAGACGCAGCCCAGTATCTCTGGTACAATGTGAGTAGTGTTTTGCTGCGTCTGCTGAATGGCGCATAGACGCAAGGGGCTATATTTACTAAAGTGCGGGTTTATAGAAGTGGAGTTGTTGCCCATAGCAACCAATCAGATTCTAGCTATTATCTTCTAGAAGGTGCTAGATAAATGATAAGTAGAACATGATTAGTTGCTATGGGCAACATCTGCACTTCTATAAACCCACAGTTAGTAAATATACATCCTAGCTGTACGAGGACACATTTGCATATCACATTTTCTTGCTTTGGGACACAAGGCACAGCTATAATCATTGGCGTATCTATAATGGGTACAGTGGGGTCCATACCGCACACCCTGCATCCATTTTTAATATTTACCTCTCCAGAGTCCCGTGTCGGCACTGCGGCAGGAGCACAAATCACCAGGAAAATGGTGACTCCAGGACCATGGCATGGGCGCCATGTTACCGGAGACCTGCGCATGCGCAATAGACTCTGGCACAATGCCAGAGTCTAATACACCACAGAGGGGAGGGGTCCGCATGGAGTAATCTGCACACGAGCCCCCTCTTCTCTTATTCCACCCCTGGCTACAATCCTGTAATTAGGGAAGCCAATCCCGAGGCTTTCTTTCAATCCCAGGATTACCGGGATTGGCCTGGTTTTAAAAAAAATGCTCCCCTCCCAGCCCCCACAGTTACTTACCGGTAGGGCTTGCAGTGCCAGCGGTAATTACGACAGTATGCATGAGCAAAAACGCAAAGGACAACTCTCTCGCTAAGAGCTGTCCTCTCCGAGTGAGGGATTTCCGGGTCTATGACCCTGTTACTGAGACTGCAGAATAATAATACCCTTTACTTGAGAGCGGTCAATAAACAGAAATGTCCAGCTGATGTTTTACTGTAGTGTATTTATCTCTATGTTAGGTGTTGGTATACACTGTGATAGGATCACTGGTAAAGTGGTCTGTGACAGGGACATTTATCCCAGATTCCTGTCTTATGTGTTTTAAATCCCCAGGAGAAAGTCTGCAGTGTAGCAGGCTTGAGTCTCGGCTTTTTGAAAAGCCGGTTTGGGACCTGGGGGTTGTGGGTGAGAGGAGAGAGAGGGCTCCACCCACGGCCACTCCAGGTTTTGGTTCTCTGGTAACAGGCTTGATTGGGTTCCCACCTGAGGGTGGCCAATATAAGCCTAGTGTGTTGAGGGCTGATTGTCTCACCTGGGAGAGCAGGCAGGGAGTTTGCTCAGAGACACTTGAAAACCTATCTGTAAGTGTTGTGCTGCTTCCCTGCTGTTGTGGGTGTGTGTAAGAAAGGAGTCCTTCTACCCAGGAGAGGGAACCCCTAATCTGACTGTGTCACAATATGGTGGAGAATGCGGGCACCCTCACACACTGAAGTTGCAGCGAGAGGAAAACTTTCCGTTTAAAAATTAAAGGGACAGACACCCAATTTGTGAGTGTGGAAATAACACTGTGTCCTTGGAGTCCCATAGAGGAGGCGTCAGCCAATGCTCAGAGAGGCAAGGTTCAGCTTCCAACCTACACCCCAGGACAAAATGGAGGACATTATTAAGGCCTTGCTTCAAGCTACAGCAGCTCAGCAGGAGACAAACAAACTTCAGCCGGAATCTACCAGAGCTCAGCAGGAGACTAACAGACTTCAACAGGTCGCCATTGAGGAAACCCGCCAGGCCTTAGCGGAAAACAGCCAGGCCATAAGAGAGGTGGTACAGCACCTGGTCGCCCGGCCCAGAGATGTTAATACTGGTCCTCCCACCACTACTCACTCCGTACGAGCCACTCACTTCCTCCAAAAGATGACTTCGGGCGATGATGTGGAGGCCTATCTCGCCGCATTTGAAAGAACGGCCGAAAGGGAGAGTTGGCCCCAGGAGCAGTGGGCAAGTCTGGTGGCACCTTTTTTGTCTGGGGAGCCACAAAAAGCATATTTCGACTTATGCCTGGCTGATGCCAAGGACTATAAAAAACTAAAACAGGAGATCCTAACTCGCTTGGGAGTCACCACCTTTGTTCGTGCCCAACGGGTCCACCGCTGGGAGTTCCATATGGACAAGCCTCCACGTTCACAGATGCATGACCTCATCCATCTGTCCTCAAAATGGCTACAGCCCGAGACGCTGATGGGACCACAGATCGTGGAAAGGGTCGTGATGGACCGGTACCTGCGATCATTACCCACGACTCTGCGCAAGTGGGTGAGCCATGCAGACCCTAAGACCGCGGACCAGTTGGTCGAGCTAGTGGAGAGGTACGTGGTGGCTGAGGAGCTGAGGAGTATGCCCCACCAAGCCCCGATGGCGCCCCGGCGAACTCCCACCGACACTGGTAAGACTGTTCCAGGGGAGAAGGGTGCTGGGCAGTGGGATGTACCTAAGACTGAGGGTGTAGAACCTGGAGACAGGCCTGCCAGGCCAGGAAGGTTCTTGCCCCGTAAACGACTAGACATTAATATGATTCAGTGTTTCCGGTGTGGTGACTTCGGCCATATTTCCGCTAATTGTTCACTTACAACTGAACCTATGCAATGTGATACTGCTCATGTCTACCGCAGGGGGTCTTTCTTTGCACAGACAGCCTGTACGGCTGACCGGCAGGCTGAGACTGATAAGCACATGTGTGTACTCACTGTAGATGGCAACCGAGTAGAGGCACTGTTAGACTCTGGTAGCTTGGTGACACTTATAAAAGCTGAGCTGGTGAACCCCTTGAGGCATAAGGGGAAAACTGTTGGTGTGACCTGCATACATGGGGATAATCGATATTATGTTATGGCCGAGGTGAACATCGAGACACCATGTGGCTCTGCTATAGTTTCTGTGGGTTTGGTGCCTGGTCTGATGTACGATGCAATATTGGGGAGAGACTTTGCTCACTTCTGGAAATTGTGGGAAAGCCGTTTTGTTCCAGAAGTGAACAACCCCGGTCCACTTGAGAAGGTTGTCGATGTAGTGGAGGAGGGAGTTTCTTCTGAGTCAGAGTTATTCCCTTTTCCTACTATGGTTGGCGAACTAGAGAATGCGGAGCGTGACGGTGGCCCGCCAACTGATGTGCCTCCCATTAAGGTGGGAAGTGTTGTTGGGCCAGTGGATCGTCTGCCTGATTTAGAGGTCAGAAGAGAGGTCTTTGCCGTGGAGCAGTTGAATGACCCTACTTTGGTAAAAGCCAGGGAGAATGTAAAAGTAGTTGATGGTAAACCCGTAGACCCTGATAGTCCTTTGTCCTATCCCCACATGGTAATGTGTCAGGATTTGTTATATCAGGTGACTAAGAAGGGGGAAGATATTGTGGAACAACTAATAGTTCCCAAAGCCTACAGAAGAACAGTGTTGGATCTGGCCCATGGTCATATAACGGCAGGCCATCTAGGGGTAGAGAAAACCACTGAGCGAATAATGCAGAGGTTTTTCTGGCCCAGGCTTCATAAAGAGGTATCTGACTTTTGCGCATCCTGCCCTGAGTGTCAGTATCATGCTCCCAGACCACATTTTAAGGGTCCACTAGTTCCATTGCCTATTATAGAGGTGCCGATAGTGAGAGAGCACCTGGAACAGGCTCAACAGGCACAGCAGAGGGTATACAACCGCAATGCTCGGTTACGCAGCTTTGCTCCTGGGGACAGAATGTTAGTGTTGGTTCCCACTGTGGAAAATAAACTTTTGGCTAAATGGCAAGGCCCCTTTGAAATCTTAGAAAGAGTGGGACAGGTCAATTACAAAGTTTACCAGCCGGGGAAAAGAAAGTCGGAACAGATATACCATAAAAATCTGTTAAAGCCCTGGAAAGATAGAACGGTACTGTCGGCCGACCGAGCCCCTCCAGTAAATCTAAAGCCCTATAGGTTACCAGTAGCACAAAGAGAATCGGTGTCGAAAGAAATTAAAAATATGCTAGAGTTAGGGGTTATTGAAGAATCACATAGTGAATGGTTAAGTCCCATTGTGTTGATTTCAAAGCCCGACGGGAGTGCGCGTTTCTGCAATGACTTCCGAGAGTTGAACAGTGTTTCAAAATTCGATGCCTACCCGATGCCACAGTGGAGAAGGAGGCGTTGGCCATAAAGTGGGCGTTAGAGGCTCTCAGGTACTACTTGGTTGGAAGAAAGTTCAAATTGATCACTGACCATGCCCTTTGAAGTGGATGTCCGGAAATAAGGACAGTAATGCGAGAATTACGAGATGGTTCTTGGCGTTACAAACTTTAAAATTTTCAGTGGAACACAGGCCAGGGGGCCTGTTGTTTAATGCAGACGCGTTGTCACGCGTTCATTGTTTGGGGGCTTCAGTTGTTCCGCCCCATAGGTCGAAACAAAGGGGGGGGATATGTGATAGGATCACTGGTAAAGTGGTCTGTGACAGGGACATTTATCCCAGATTCCTGTCTTATGTGTTTTAAATCCCCAGGAGAAAATCTGCAGTGTAGCAGGCTTGAGTCTCGGCTTTTTGAAAAGCCGGTTTGGGACCTGGGGGTTGTGGGTGAGAGGAGAGAGAGGGCTCCACCCACGGCCACTCCAGGTTTTGGTTCTCGCAGCCTGGTAACAGGCTTGATTGGGTTCCCACCTGAGGGTGGCCAATATAAGCCTAGTGTGTTGAGGGCTGATTGTCTCACCTGGGAGAGCAGGCAGGGAGTTTGCTCAGAGACACTTGAAAACCTATCTGTAAGTGTTGTGCTGCTTCCCTGCTGTTGTGGGTGTGTGTAAGAAAGGAGTCCTTCTACCCAGGAGAGGGAACCCCTAATCTGACTGTGTCACAACACCAATAAGAGTGCAGGTACTAACCACTGTATGATTGTCATTATCTGACAAGTAAAAGAATTTGATTACAAGTGGAACATAGTGACAAAGCTACATTTTATGTACATACAATAATTTTTCACATATATATGTCTCACTGTATATGTTCACTTATTATGTTAAGTCTCAATACTTTGCTTAAGATATCTATCTCTTAAGGTAATAAATATATTTTAATGAATACTAATAAAAGTTCAATTTTAAGGAATTTCGGTCCAGGTGTACTGCCAAATAGACTTCTTTAACTTAGCATAGCATAACACAGTAAAACGTATGTGTTAACTAGTGCACTAGTGATCATATAATGATGTAGTGACTAGGAATGAGCGGTTCCATTCCAACCACCGGGAATCCGAGCTTACCCGAGCCGTGGCTTTCCTGCCAGACTCGGATCCCCAGCCGAGGCCGAACGTCATCTTCCAGGAGTCAGATTCTCGCGAGATTTGGACTCTATATAAGGTGCTGCGGTCACTGCTCGGCGTCTTTTTACTGCACGCGCGTACTCTGCTGTGTTCAGACGCTGTATTCGGGGCTGTGTTCAGGCGGCTGTGTGTATAGGAGGCACACTGCTGTTTGATGCATATATAATATATATAATATAACATTTAACAACTGTGCCAGTCTCACAAGAGTCAGTGCTGTAGCCATTGTGTGTATAGGGGGCACGCTGCTGTATGCTGCGCTGACTCTGCATATATTATTTAATAATATATATTAATTTAACTGTGCTGCTGTGTCCAGAGTCTCACAAGGGGCTGTGCTGTATCCAGTGTGTATAGGGGGCACGCTGCTGTATGCTGTGTTGGAATCGGTATGATTTACTGCTGGACCCCTACCCGGCGGTTGGAATCCCGACACCAGGAGGCCGGCAAAGGAGGAAATCCCGATCGTCGAAGGTAAGTACTTACTAACCTATTTCTAACCCCCTAACACTCCTTAGGGGTGCCTAACCCTAACCTTCCCCCCAGTGCCTAACCCTAATCCCCCCTCTAAGTGCCTAAACCTAACCCCCCCTTCCATGCCGCCTAAACCTAAGTTCCCCGGAGGGGTGCCTAACCCTAAGTCCCCCTCGGGGGTGCCTAACCCTCCCTCCCCCTAGCCCAACCCTAACCTCCCGGGGGGGTACCCTAAGTCTCCCCTGGGGGCCCTAAACCTAAAACGGCTGTCAGCAGCGGTGCCCGGCATCACTTCGATCGTGATGCCTGGCGCCAGTCTCCCGGTGTTGGTAAAATGACAGGTGTCTAGATTTAGACATCTGTCATTTAACCCTCGCCGGGATAAAGCAGTCGGGAAGCCGGCTGTCGGGATTATGTCCGCCGGCTTCCCGACTGCATATCTGCTGTGCTGACTATGCTATATATATTAATATAACAACTGTGCTGTGTCCAGAGTACTCCACTGTGTAAACAAGCACTGTGACTCTGCTGTCCATACCCCACAGTGGATACAAGCACTGTGACTCCTTGTGCCTTAGCCCTCTGTGTATACAAGCACTGTGACTCCTTGGGCTTTAGCCCTCTGTGTATACAATCACCGTGACTCCTTGGGCCTTATCCCTCTGTGTGTCCATAACACACAAGTACTGTGACTCCTTGGGCTTTAGCCCTCTGTGTATACAAGCACTGTGACTTATTGGGGCTTAGCCCTTTGTGTATACAAGCACCATAAATCCTTGGGCCTTAGCGCTCTGTGTGTCCATAACACACAAGTACTGTGACTCCTTGGGCCTTAGCCCTCCATGTATACAAGCATCGTAACCAGGCACACCAAGAGCCGTGCCAGGCTCGGGTAAAAGGGGGCGTGACTTAATTGCGGGAGGCGTGGCCATGCCACCTTAGTAAAAAAAAAAGATAAAATTTTTGCAGCGCCACTTGCTGTAAGCCCCCTCAACCCGGTGCATAGCCAGCGGGGGCACGATCAGGCATAGGAGACTGCTGCTTAGCATTCTCAAGCAGTCTCCCAGTGCAGCCCAGCACACAGCAGCATGTGCTGGGCTGCTGTGATTTAAGAGGGGGGCTGGCACCGGACCTGTGCCCCCACCATGCCCCTCCAGCAAGCCTGAGTAATTAGTACCCACCACCCCCCTCTCGGCGCCCCTGACCATAACTCCTTGGGCCTTAGCCGTCTGTGTATACAAGCATTGTGACTCCTTGGGCTGTAGCCCTCTGTGTATACAAGCACCATGACTCCTTGAGCCATAGCCCTCTGTGCATACAAGCACCATAACTCCTTGGACCATAGCCCTCTGTGTATACAAGCACTGTGACTCCTTGGGCCGTAGCCCTCTGTGTATACAAGTACTGTGTGTTTCATAAATGTGCTTTAAACCAGGCTTGCCTACCCTCCCAATTTGGTCAGGAGCCTCCCGAATATCGGGTGCCGCTCCCAACCCCCCAGAAAGGCAGGCAAGCCTCCCGGCTGCCGCCTGTCCCCGTCCACTAATAGAAATCCCCGCAGCGGTGGGGGGCAATGACGTGATTCGTGCTGAATCGCGTCATCGCAGCCCCGCCCCCTGCTTCACAATGCCTTTAGTTCGGCATCAGTGTCTAGTAGGGGTGAGCGGGTTCGGATTTCTGAAATCCGAACCCCCCCAAGCCCCCCCAATCCGAGTCCGATCCGAGTCAGGCTCGACTTTTCCCGCCTGACTCGGATTCTGAAATCGAGGCAAAACGTCATCATCCCGCCTTCCGAGTCTCGCGGGTTTTGGATCCTATATAAGGTACCCGCGTCGGCGCCATTTTCTCACTCGCTGTGGACAGTGAAGAGGGAGGGTGGGAGTTAGGGCTGGCTGGGCTGTGTAGTGTAGTGTAGTGTAGTGCAGAGTAGTGTTGTGCTGTGCTGTGCTGTGCTGCGCTGTGCTGCTGTTGTCCATAGGGGCTGTGTCCACTACTTCAAAGTCCATAGGGGCTGGCTGTGTTGTGCTGTGCTGCTGTTGTTAATAGGGGCTGTGTCCACTACTTCAAAGTCCATAGGGGCTGGCTGGACTGTGTTGTGCAGTCAGTTGTCCATAGGGGCTGTGTCCACTCCAAAGTCCTGTGCAGTGTCCCAGTCCTAAAGGGGTGCTGTAGTGTTGTCCAGGGGGTGCTCTGTCCATCAGGGGTGCTCCCCCCAAGTGCTAAAAAAAAATTATTTTTTCTGTGTTTGTGAATTGTGTGCGCAGTAGCCGCACGTGCATCAACAAAGTAGTGCCAAGCGTGCGCCTGTGTCATAAGTAACGGGCCGGCTGGCTTGACCGTTAAAGGGTGCTGTAACTCCCAAAGTACACTCCAAACCAAATAAAATTTTTTTTTCTGTGTTTGTGAATTGTGTGCGCAGTAGCCGCACGTGCATCAACAAAGTAGTGCCAAGCGTGCGCCTGTGTCATAAGTAATGGGCCGGCTGGCTTGACCGTTAAAGGGTGCTGTAACTTCCAAAGTACACTCCAAACCAAATAAATTATTTTTTTCTGTGTTTGTGAATTGTGTGCGCAGTAGCCGCACGTGCATCAACAAAGTAGTGCCAAGCGTGCGCCTGTGTCATAAGTAAAGGGCCGGCTGGCTTGACCGTTAAAGGGTGCTGTAACCCCCAAAGTACACTCCAAACCAAATAATTTTTTTTTTTCTGTGTTTGTGAATTGTGTGCGCAGTAGCCGCACGTGCATCAACAAAGTAGTGCCAAGCGTGCTCCTGTGTCATAAGTAAAGGGCCGGCTGGCTTGACCGTTAAAGGGTGCTGTAACCCCCAAAGTACACTCCAGTCCAAACCAAATAAAAAAATATTTTCTGTGTTTGTGAATTGTGTGCGCAGTAGCCGCACGTGCATCAACAAAGTAGTGCCAAGCGTGCGCCTGTGTCATAAGTAAAGGGCCGGCTGGCTTGACCGTTAAAGGGTGCTGTAACCCCCAAAGTACACTCCAAACCAAATAATTTTTTTTTTCTGTGTTTGTGAATTGTGTGCGCAGTAGCCGCACGTGCATCATCAAAGTAGTGCCAAGCGTGCGCCTGTGTCATAAGTAAAGGGCCGGCTGGCTTGACCGTTAAAGGGTGCTGTAACCCCCAAAGTACACTCCAAACCAAATAATTTTTTTTTTTCTGTGTTTGTGAATTGTGTGCGCAGTAGCCGCACGTCCATCATCAAAGTAGTGCCAAGCGTGCGCCTGTGTCATAAGTAAAGGGTCGGCTGTCTTGACCGTTAAAGGGTGCTGTAACCCCCAAAGTACACTCCAAACCAAATAAAAAAATATTTTCTGTATTTGTGAATTGTGTGCGCAGTAGCCGCACGTGCATCAACAAAGTAGTGCCAAGCGTGCGCCTGTGTCATAAGTAAAGGGCCGGCTGGCTTGACCGTTAAAGGGTGCTGTAACCCCCAAAGTACACTCCAAACCAAATAAAAAAATATTTTCTGTGTTTGTGAATTGTGTGCGCAGTAGCCGCACGTGCATCAACAAAGTAGTGCCAAGCGTGCGCCTATGTCCCATAAGTAAAGGGCCGGCTGGCTCATTTCTTAAAGGGTGGTGTAACCCACAAAGTGCACTAGTCTCCAGCAAAAATAAAAAATAATTTTCTGTGTTTGTGTGCGCCTTAGCCGCACGTATATATCAATATAACATAAATGGAGGACCAAACTTTCTCCGATAAAAATAAAATAGGGAAAGATCAAGAACCACTTCCTCCTAGTGCTGAAGCTGCTGCCACTAGTCATGACATAGACGATAACATGCCATCAACGTCGTCTGCCAAGGCCGATGCCCAATGTCATAGTAGAGGGCACATACAATCCCAAATGACAAAGTTCAGGAAAATGACCTTGAAAAAAACATTTAAATCATCTGAAGAGAAACGTAAACTTGCCAATAAGCCATTTACGACACGGAGTGGCAAGGAACGGCTAAGGTCTTTCCCTATGTTCATGACTAGTAGTTCAGCTTCACATGACGATGGAAGCCCTCCTCCCACTAAAAAAATCAAACGAGTTAAGCTGGCAAAAGCACAGCGAAGAACTGTGCGTTCTAAGAAGATATCACAAATCCCCAAGGAGATTCCAAGTGTGGTGGCGATTGCGATGCCTGACCTTCCCAGCACTGGACGGGAAGAGGTGGCTCTTTCCACCATTTGCACGCCCCCTGCAAGTGCTGAAAGGAGCACCCACAGTCCACTTGCTGATATGCAAATTGAAGATGTCACTGTTGAAGTACAACAGGATGAGGATACTGGTGTAGATGGCACTGAGGAGGAAGTTAGTGAGGAAGATTCTGATGGTGATGTGGTTTGTTTAAATCAGGCACCGGGGGAGACAGTTGTTGTCCGTGGGATGAAAAAGCCCATCACGGTCATGCCTGGGCAGAAGACCAAACATTCCACCTCTTTGGTCTGGCAATATTTCTATCCAAATCGGGACAACAACTGTCTTGCCATATGTACCATATGTAAAGGTGAAATAAGTAGGGGTAGGGACGTTAACCACCTAGGAACATCCTCCCTTATACGGCACCTGCAGCGCGTTCATAAAAAGTTACTGTCAAGTTTAGAAACTTTGGCTCAGACCGTAAGCTGGCCAGGGACACCTAAATCCCTTTTTCCTGTTTTATCCAAGGAATCGGTGGATGAGGAGGATGAGGACGACATCTTGCCTCCGTAGAACCAGTTTGTGCAGGGACACATTAATTGCCAGCTTGTTTTGTGGGGGCCCAAACGAACCAATCATTTCAGCCACAGTCATGTGGCAGACCCTGGCGCTGAAATGATTGGTTTGTTAAGTGTGCATGTCTTATTTATACAACATAAGGGTGGGTGGGAGGGCCCAAGGACAATTCCATCTTGCACCTCTTTTTTTTCTTTGCATTATGTACAGTTTGGGGCCTAGTTTTTCAAACTGCCATCCTGTCTGCCACTGCAGTGTCACTCCTAGATGGACCACGTGTTTGTTCCGCCCACTCGTGTCGCTTAGCATAGTCATCCAGCTACCTCGGTGCAACCTTTTGGCCATAAAAACAATATTGTGAGGTGTGAGGTGTTCAGAATAGACTGGAAATGAGTGGAAATGAAGGTTATTGAGGTTAATAATAGCATAGGAGCAGAAAAACCTACAAATTCTGTGATTTTAGCTGTTTTTATGCTTTTTTAAAAAAAAATACAGATCCAAAACACAAAACCCAGAACCCAAAACACGGAAGGGTGGTTTTGGCAAAACCAATCCAGATCCAAAACACGAAGAAAGATCCAGATCCAAAACCAAAACACGAAAAGTGGCCGGTGCACACCCCTAGTGTCTAGCCACGCACCCCGCAATATGCAGGCATTCAGCTCCCTCATGGAAGGAGGGAGCTGAATGTCGGCAAGCATGATTTAAACCGTGATGTCTCTGCCGCTGCTCTGTCGCTTAGTAACCAGCCAGCTCACTGCAGCCTTTGGCCAATAATGGTGAAAACAATATTGTGAGCTGTGAGGTGGTCTAAATTGACTGCAAATGACTGGAAATTAATGTTCTTGAGGTTGATAATACTCTAGGAACAAAAAAAAAAGCCCAAATTATGTGATTTTAGCTTTTTTTGTCAATTTTTGTAAAAAAAATCCAAATCCAAAACCAGTCACCGCGGTTTGGCAAATCCAAAGCCGGACAATGAATCATAGCCAAATCCAAATCCAGCAAAAATGGTCCGGCGCACATCCCTAGTAATGACATCCTAGTGGAAATAGGAGGGTAGAATATGGCGTGAGAGTGAGCAGCAACCACGGCATATGTACAAAAAAGACCCCAGATATACTGTATATATAACATTTTGGGTGGCGTTATCCTTTAAGACAAACCTCGCCCATATTCTCTATAAATCACATAATTGTTTGCATGGTCAAATTCCTACTAATCTTGAAATTTGTCAAACGGTTTAATTAATATAGATCCCACACAGGCGGAATATTCAGCCTGCGTAATCTGCATTATTTGTAACTAGACCAACTTGTTGCTGTTCTTGTCTTCAAACCTGAAAAAAACATATCCAGGTTCTTAATACTGTATAAGGACGGGATGTACTAAGGTCAAAAATGCAGTAAATGCCATTTTCGTGAATTTTACCGCATTTCTCATATGTACAAAACTCCGGAATGCAATACACTCTAGCAGTTTAGACCCGGTGGGTAAAGCCATCTTTAAATATCATTAACCAATAGAAGCCTACGGGCTTCTTTTCGCGACACTCCCTGAGAGGGATTCAATTGGATTCCTCTAAGCTCCCCCCCGCGGCACGCGTCATCCTGCGCATGCAGAGAATGATGCCAGAGGGAATTCTGGGTCATAAACCCCGGAACTCCCTCTATCACAAAAGACTGCGCTTACCGGAAGTGCTATTCTAAGTATTCTAAGTGATATTGTAGGTACATACTGGCGATCCGATCGCCGTTATGTACCCAATAATTGGCTGTATGTACGGCATCGCGAATGCGATGCTTAGTAAATCCCCACCTAAGACTTAATATTACACCGTATTTAATTTAAATGTCCCAATGCTGCACATCCTCCCAGACCCTTGTGTCTCTCTGCTTTCTGTCATTCCCCTATTATGAAATCGCTGTGAAGTTAGTTACAATCCTGATGTTTGACTGAGTCGGGCTTGGTAACTGGGAATCTACTTTAGCTAAGTCCCTGATGGGTTATTAAACGTGTACAGCAATATTGTGAGTCCAGCAAAACTCAAACCACATTTCTTTAAAAGGACAAATATGATGTCAATTAGCGCGTCCGGTTTTTACAAGACATCCCGAGGTCAACCATCGATGAGATAGAAACCTCCGAACGCCATCTGGAGCCCAGACACCTCTCTTCCTAAAGGTGAAGCAGAAAACAGCTTTGATTTTAAACACCTACTTGCAAGATGCTGCTTTTAACGTTTTGTTTAATGTGTGTAGAATAAAAGGTAGAGGATTGTATGACTTCTCCCAGAGGGCCTGTTCCACGTGCAGGACACAGAACTTAATGCTGGGATTCGGTGTACACTGCAGGAATCTCTGGGAATGAATTTAGGTGTTGAATCAAACCAATAGAGCATTGAAAGTCTCACAGTGACATTGGAATACTTATTAAAGGCGGTACGCACTCTGGGCTTTATTCAGAGATGGACGCAAACACAAACGTAAAAAGTAATTTTGTCAACCCTTTCCGAGTTGGCCACAGACATGATATGCAGTAACTCTGCATAGTACTGTAGGTAGCAAGTGCGGCTCGCTCCCATTGCAAGTACCAGTAGCAAATGCGCCAGGAGTACCTGGAGGCGCGGCTTCACGGTGAGTACTAAAGATGCTCCAAAAAGTGCGCAACCCATATGCTTAACTGTAAATACAGGAAAGTGTAGAAAACAAGCCCCCAAGTCACTTGGAGCCTGTAAATGGCAAAACTAACAAAATGCCAATATACATTTTTTACTCTTTATAAAGACTGTACTGATATCAGCAGCACAAGGGCACCACCCCATAGGGGGCGCAGTTCGAGCGCTGAACTTCTGGCCCTGGTATTATGGGCCTAATTCAGCAAGGAATGCAGCCACGAATTCGCACGCACACGGCCGATTGTTACGCTCTGCGCAGGCATCGCATCACAGTGCGCGTATGTGTATCGGCCAATGCGATCGCAGTGAGCACACTGGGCCTGATTCAGACCCGCTCGCGAGCGCTGAGCGCTCGCAAGCGGGTCGATGTTGCCCAAGTGCGCAAGCCAAGCCATCGTTATGGGTCTCGCACCAAAGGGGACGTGCTGTCGATGGTGAGTGACAGCACGCTCCCTTTGGTTGGCGTGCCGGGGGCGTGGATGCCCAGACGGAGGCGTTCCCAGCGTCTGGGGCCGGCCCCACTGACATCACTAGTGATGTCAGTGGGAGAGCTCTCGGCTCTGATATAGCCAAAAACACTCCAGGGCATGTGGCAGCGAGACCCTACCGCAAGGGTCTCGTCGCAAGCCCGATGGTCGCGATGGTCTTGACCATCGCGGCCATCATTTTGGCCGCTCGCTATAGCTGTGGGTGGTCACCCACAGCTATGTGAGCGGCCAGGAGGCCGCTCCAAAAGGTAGGAGGGACGGCCCTGATTCAGAGCGAGCGCTGTCATAGTGTCCGGCGCTGAATCAAGGCCACAGTCCCCTCATAAAGTGATTGACAGGAAGGGGCTGTTTGTGGGTGGCGGGGGGGGACAGAGAAACGCAGACATGCCTGTGCTTTTGGACACCGTTACAGGGGCGTGCATAGTTAAGCCCCTGCGCAGGGCCGTAACTAGGGGGAGGCTGAGGGGTCATGTGCACCGGGCGCCATCCTCCAGCGGCACCGGCCACACACTTCTCTGTGCCGGAGGTCTGCAGATAGAGACCTCCGGCAGTGGTGCGCGCCGGACAGTGGTCACTGAAAATCGGCGCAAGATCCCGCCCTCCCTCCTCTCGGAAGTTAGGGTAAGAGCTCAGGGGGGGGGAGGAGGGGGCGGAGAGGGACGGCAGTGCTGCACAGGGCGCACTGCCGTCTAGCTACGACGCTGCCCTGCGTCGGCATACGCTGCCTGAGTACTAGACACCGACAGGAAGTTTAGCAATTTCTGAGTGAGGTCAGGTCAACCGCAATTGTGCGTGTGGGTCCGATGGTATTATGTAGTGCCGCATCCCCTTTAAAAGACGTTAATAAAGGCATCAACGGCCCAAAACATAGGGAAATGTGGGGGGTTTCGGTTGCCTGCAAACCCCCCTCCCCAGTCCACACCATGACCACAAAAGAAATAGTATATAATACCAGCAGCGGCTCCTGCCCTCTTACTTGAAGGGCGCTGCTGCTGACTGGTCTGGCCAGCCGGGTTCCTGGCACCTGGCAGGCGCTGGTGCCGCGCATGCACATAACACTGGCTTCTGGGGGCTGCACTGACTGCTCCGAGAAGCCGTGTAGGGCTGCCCGAAAGGCAGAGCTATAGCTTCCAGTGGAAACCCCGCAGCCCCTAGGTAAAATCCAATACTGTATAATAAATAATGCCATCTTTCTTGTGCTGCATGTTCTCCTATCTGGAATGCACCTGTGCATCAACTAGGAGATCTGGAAAACATGCACTGTTAGGATTGCACTGCTATAGACCATCTATAGGCTACTTATTAATACAGTGCATCACAAGATCAATATGTACATATATGTCCAGGGCAGTG
Source organism: Taudactylus pleione (assembly GCA_031769625.1). NCBI lineage: Eukaryota > Metazoa > Chordata > Amphibia > Anura > Myobatrachidae > Taudactylus > Taudactylus pleione. The sequence goes on from JAUIMM010000409.1 coordinate 1,280,006, forward strand.
CTGGGTTCTTCTGCTGCTCCCCCAGACTCCCGGACTTGGGGTCTCATTCAGACCCGCTCGCGAGCGCAGGACGCTCGCAAGCGGTTCGATGGTACCCAAATGCGCATGCGCACGACGGAGGGAGCTCCGTCGTGCACATGCGAGAGACCCGGACAGCGACAGCCAAGCTGTCGCTCTGGGTCTCGCACCAAAGGCGTGCTGTCGATGGTGAGTGACCCTTTGGTGGGCGTGCCGGGGGCGTGGCTGCCGGACGGAGGCGTTCCCAAAGGAACGCCTACCGTCTGGGTCCGGCCCCACTGACATCACTAGTTATGTCAGTGGGAGTGATTTTGGCTCTGATAGAGCCAAAATCACGTCAGGGCTTGCGGCAACGAGACCCTACCGCAGGGTCTCTTCACAAGCCCGATGGTCGCGATGGTCTAGACCATCGCGATCATCATCGTCCAAGAGGCTGCTCCATTTTTAAGTAGGAGGGCCCTGATTCAGAGCGAGCGCTCTGTTCAGAGCGTCCGGCTCTGAATCAGGCCCTTGCTCCAATGCTATTGAAACATCTGACATGAAAACATTCAGCTCATGCAGGATGGCCCTACTGCTGCATCTAATGGCTTACTGTGATCGCTGGTCCTGTATATGCTAGATTTATAACATACACCACACTTTGGGCTCTATTTATTAACATTATTTTGACCTTTTCACATTATTTTAGTATCACCTATAGTTATTACAGGGCAATTGGAGTAGAATTCGTAAAATTCACCGGAGGCCCGGATCATGCAGGTAAGTGTAATTAAGGGAGGGGGGCGATCGCGGGTAGCGGGGCTTAGCGCTGAGGGGGTAGCAGCAGCCGGCCGGCACATGCGCGGGCACTTTGTCACTGTATTTTTTACGAAAATACCGTCACTAGAGTGCGGATGGGATCCGCAGGGACAGAGCATTATCGCAAGCTCTGTCCCTGCTAGGGATTTATAGTAAATCCCTGTGATATTGCCTGAAGTCGCAATGCGAATTCACTCGGTAATATCACACTACAATCTGCATTCAATATGCGGATTGTAGTAAATAGAGCCCTTTGTACGACACATATTAAAGCTGGTTTAGTGCTGGTTTTATTTCCTCTTCATGGACTGGCCACACTCTCTCTAAACTCCAGTAATAGCAATAGCGATCCGTAATGAATCAGGCCCAATATTGGGTGACTAGATAACCCCTATAATGTACTACAGAGTAACTATAACCTACCCCAATCTATTATATGTGCAGAACCCTCCGTCTACTCCATCGGAATCTAAAGAACATTGGACCTCATTCAGAGTCGGTCGTTGTGGCCGCACGGTCGTACGCCACCGATGTTCACTGTACTGCGCATGCGTAAAGTTCGCAATGCGCGTGCGCAAACTAGCCGCTATGATCAGAAATTTCTCTCTCCTTGAACACAGCCAGGTCGGTAGTTTGAGTGACAGATGGAGGCGTTTGTGGGTGGTAACAGGGGAAGGTGCTTGAAAACGGGGGAGTGGAGATCCGAACGCAGGCGTGTCTAATTATGCGAACTGCGTTTTATGGGAGTGCATACGGATTATGGGAGTGCATAAATAACAAAGTAGCATCATGGCACATGTGACCTGGGAGGTTTTTACACTGACTTGATCGTAGAGCTTAAGAGAGGTTATGGTCAACCTTAAGCTCTACGACGAGTTCCGATGGTTCCCGATGGTCTCGATTAATCCTTATATGCCCGGAGATGACGTGCAATGCCTACGAGAAGGGGGCATATTTTTTTGTCTTCCGACCGCTTCCTCCCCTTGGTCGGCCAACTACCGATCCGAACTTAGGGACGCAACTTGCGAGGGAATCATTTGAATATCCTTTTCCCGTACGACCGTGCGGCCGCTTCGACCGACTCTGAATGAGGTCCATTATCTCATTGTGGTGTCCTCATTTTAAAATTTATAAAAATGCACCAAAAAGTTACGTCCCTTGTTGCTGCTATTTACAATGAATTTAGAATGGGTTTTGGGGGCTTTTATTGTTGCTATTTATCATTGCCCCCCCCTTCCCTTCTCCCCTTTCACTCTCCGGAGCCTCTTTCATTAAGAAAGAGCGCGCACAATGCCACCCAAATAGTGTGATAGCATTTTTAGTTTTTCGGAGCTTAAAAGCAGAATTGCAATGCCCCCCTCATGAATAGTATGGGTACCCTGAATATAACAATTTAGCTTCACGTAGTGATAATCATGCGGTAACTAATATTTCTGCTTAACGCAAGGGGCAGAGATGCATGATAAATAGGCCCCTAAATGTAATGGCCGAACAGTCTTATTATAATCAGAGCTAATAACTCTTATATTAGTACAAAATGTTGCTCAGACATATGGTAGAAATTTATTTGTAGTTGAGTATATTGAATAAAACCAATAGGAGCAGAGATATATGAAGCAATGTCTGCCATAAGTCAGGAGAAGACAACAGGACACTGTGGACCAAGGAAAGCCTCAGGACACTTACGCAGCAATAATGGCTGTACTGACATCGAGGCAATTTCTACCCAAATAGTACAGTAAGCTTGGCTTGCAGTCCTTACTCATTTTCTTCCTGTGAGCAATCCTTTATGCTATCCCACCACCTCCCGTTTCGTAACAACTTGAACTTTGGAGTTGGACCTGAGAGATGGTGACACATCAGGAGAGGAACCCTGGTTCCCGTATGGTGCACAGGAAAAGCTTCTGTCAGTGATGTTTGGCAGGAACTGGTTTCCATTTGTGTCAGAGAAAAAAACTCGTCTGAGATAATTTTTCTATGGATTTTCCTATGGCGGAGATGTGCCAGTGGAGAAGGTCACCATGCTACCGGCAGATGACAACAAGCCCTGCTTCATGGTCCAACCCCAAAGAGACTCTTCATGGAAACCTCACTCAAGGGGCATCACAATCCCTCTTATGGCGCATAATGAACATTTTCATTAGTCATGTGTAGTAAATAATCCAGAAAAACAAAGAAATGGATTCATTAATACACATAGTTGGAGACACTTCTGGTCTATTAATATTGATGATAATATTTTATTAGAGAAATTAATGCTTTTTTTTTTTTTTGTTTGTTTTTTAGGTGAAATTTTCATCGGTCTGACAGATTACCGTCTCGCGGCCCCCTCCCCATACTCTTCTCCTCATCTGATCTTTTAAACCCTCTCCTCCCACACACGGCCAAGCAATGCCATGCTATACACCCCAGCTGGAAACGTCAGCGTCTGCTCGTAGACCAACTGGATCCATTTGCCAAGAGAGAGGAAATCCAAGTCATAGCTGTTTTGAATTTATCATACATGTCCATTTGATGTTCTTGTTTTCCTACCTCCCAGTCTGGGCTCGGTGACAAAATAGTATTTACCGCACAAGACACAAATTCCTATTCCCTGTAGGACATGTTGGGCAGATAGTCTTACACAGGGCCTGTGCTGTCTATGCTCCATGTGTGTCAGTCGGACATTGTTTTTCTTCAGGGGGATACGTTGAATACAATTTCTGGGAAGCTGACTAGACGTAAAACTATATTCAGGTTTCCTTATCCCCTCCCTCTTCTGTTCAGCAGCGGCAAGGACGTGAAACCTGCATAAGAGTGATTATAATCCTAGACCCATTTATATGCGCAAATTATAGTACTGACTCGCTTTGGTTGTTATGGTAACACGGCGACCAGCGGTGACGTCACTAATGATGGTGGGTCTTCTTAGTGATAAGAAGGTCAGATTGTCACTTATTAGAGATGAGCAGTTTGTGTTTGACCCGGTTCTTTTAGCCAAATCAGCGCAAGTTCAGGTTAGTTCCGTTTTTACCCCCTATTTTCCAATACTAGCCCAGGTTCACAGGTCCAGGGCTGGTTATTGATTGGGGGGGACCCACGCAGCCCGACGGCTCTCAGAGATGTGGAAGACACCGGCTTTTAGCAGCATCCAAGCCACCGGCCGCGTCATTTTATTATGACTGTCGACATTTTAACTGTGTCTACATTTTGGTTGTCAACCTTATGATTTGCCTATATTTTAAATGGCGACATTTTGACTGTGTCTACCTTCTAGCTGTCGACATTTCAACCTATCTTAATATTAAATGTTTACATTATGCCCCCATTGACATTCTGACTGTCAACATGATTTTAGACATATTGCGCTTTATTCAGAGGCGGCTGTACGGTCTACGACCGCACGGCCGCCTCGATGTTTGTCCAGTGCGCACGCGTGAGACCGGCTACGACCGGCGCTGTCGGTGTTGATTGACAGCTCGCCCCATTTGGAAGGCGGGCCGGGGGGGTGGCAGCCCAAACGGAGGCGTTCCCATGGGAATGCCTGCCGTTTGGGGGAGGCCCCACTGACATCACTAGTGATGTCAGTGGAGAGCTTCCGGCTCTGACAGAGCCAGAAACTCTCTGGGGCTTACGACAAGTGAGACCCTACCCTAGGGTCTCGTCGTAATCCTCGTCTATGACCATGGCGACCATCACCCTAGCGGTCGTTAGAGCTGTGGGTGTAAACCCACAGCCTAACGACCGAAACAGAGGCGGCCGGTCAGGATGCAAGCGGCCGCCCAGTTTCTGAGCGACTGCTTGCATCCTCCGACCGCCTCTGAATGAGGGCCATAGTCCATGTCCACTTTTATGGCGTCTATATATTGATTTTCTAAATAATAAACTGCACCCACCACAATAGACTTACAGCCCGTGCTTGAAGGGTGCCGGTATACAACCGTATGGTATACTGGCACCTCAAGCACTGAGCTGCCCACCTGAATATCTGGAGAAGCATATGGAGAAGGCGCCGTCGCCCACTGAGATTTTGTTACCAGCAGGCGCACGGCGGCTCCGTCCCTGCAGCCTGACGCCGGAGCTCATTCCCGAGCTTCGTCTTCCGGCTCCCACAGTGGGTGGTTGTAGAGATGTCATGATATCTCTCCCGCAGCGCAGAGCGAGTAGCGGTTGGACGGTGGAGGGCAAAGGAGCGGGGCTTCAGGTAAGTACTGTTTCTATTTGTTTGTTTGTATGTCATTATGGGCGAGATGTACTAAAGGAAAAATATGGTAAAAACCCAGTTTTCTGGGTGTCTACCGCATTTTCATATGTACTAAGTCCCGGCCGCCCTATTTTCGGTGCGGAGGGTAATACCAGAAAAACCTGGCATTACCCTATAGAAGCCTATGTGCTTCTTACCGAATCATGCTCCTGACGCTTCGCCGCCAGCCCGCAGTCGCCCAGCACTGGCCCCCATTCACCTGTCTCCTGGTTGCCGGCCCGCGCTCCTCCTGGGTCCTCCGCTTCCTTCTCCTCCTAATCTCCTTCCGGGTGCAGGTCAGCAGCAGGAAGCTCCTGGGGGTCGGAGGGGCTGAGACCCACGGAGACCCCCTCACCTGGCGTCGGCTGCTTCGCAAAGGGCAGCTCTTATCGCAAGAGCTGTCCTTTGCGATACTAATCGCAAATGTTAATACATAAGCGATTAGTCATTTTACTACAAGGGGCACTACTACTATTTTGGGCAATGCATAGGGGGCATTACTACTGTGGGCAGTTTATAGAGAGCACTATTACAAGGGTCACTGCTACTATTGTGGGCAATGTATAAGGGGCACTGCTACAAGGGGTACTGAATAGGGGGCACTACTAAAAGGTGAACTACTACTATTGTGGGAGATCTATAGGGGGCACTACTACAAGGGTCACTACTACTATTGTGGGTAATGTATAGGGGGCACTGCTACAAGGGTCACTACTACTATTGTGGGCAATATATAGGGGGCACTGCTACAAGGGGTACTGTATAGGGGTACTACTAAAAGGGGAACTACTACTATTGTGGGCAATGTATAGGGGGCACTGCTACAAGGGGTACTGCATAGGGGGCACTACTAAAAGGGGCACTACTACTATTGTGGGCAATGTATAGGGGGCACTGCTATGAGGGGTACTGTATAGGGGCACTACTACAAGGGTCACTACTACTATTGTGGGCAATGTATAGGGGGCACTGCTACAAGGGGTACTGTATAGGGGGTACTACTAGAAGGTGCACTACTTCTATTGTGGGAGAGCTATAGGGGGCACTACAACTATTGGGATCTGCAGTTTTACTGTTAAAGACAATGTTTTTACATCTATTTTTATTCTACACTTTACACTATCAACCTGGCAAACACAGCCCAGGCCCGGGGTGCCCTGCAGAGGTGGACCCCTTTATTGGGGGGATCCCCACCCCCCAAGGATCCCCGGCGGTCAGGCGTAATGCTTCGGCCGGGGAATCCGGTGAAAGAGTTCCCCTGGCTGTGGCAATACACTCCCGTTAGAAAGAGTCCGGTGCTGGTTATGGTAAATAAAGGGGACCCCTACTCATTTTGTCCCCTGTATTTCCAAAACCAGGACTGGCTCACTTAGCCCAGTGCTGGTTGTGCTAAATACAGGGTACTCCTACGTTGTTTGTCCTCCGTATTGACACAACCAGGACTGGCTCTGAAAAGTCTGGGGCTGGTTGTGCTTTTAGGGGGGGACCCCACGTAATTTTTTTTTCTTTCCAAGTTAGTTAAACACAGATGCATGCACGAATCTCGCTGGTCTGTGCATGCTTCTGTGTCATTTAACCCTGCTCATGATAAAATCGAAAGCATGAAGCAGGTCTACTACTTTGGGGATTTGAAGTTTGATTTTGTGTTCGGTTTCAGTAAATATTAGTAAATAAGGGATTTGTGTGTTGGTCTATGGAAAAGTACCGATGTTTTTCCGATGTTCGATTTTGAGTGGGATTTGAGTGAAATTCGGTTTTATGTTTGATTTGGCATTCGATTTTGCCTTTAGTAAATCTCCAAATGCAAAATCGAATATCAAATCATGCTAAAATTAAAATTGGACATTAGTAAATATACCCCTAAATGTAGTTTGCCATCTTGCTGCACTACTGACTCCAGTATCTGGTTCTATTCCGGTGTTCCAGCAAGCTGGTCCCATTCCAGTGTTCCAGTAATCCAGTCCCATTCTGGAGATACGGCAATCCGGTCCCATTCCCATTATTAGGCATCATGTTCCCATTCCGGTGATCCAGCATTCCGGTCCCATTCTGGTGTTCCAGCAATCCGTTCCCATTCTGGAGTTCCAGCAATCCAGTCCTATTCTTGTGATCTAGCAATCCGGTCCCATTCCAGTTATCCTGCATTATGTTCCTATACCGGTGATCCAGCAATCCGGTCCCATTCTGGAGTTCCAGCATTCTGTTCCCATTCTGGCTATCCAGCATTCTGTTCCCATTCTGGCTATCCAGCATTCTGTTCCCATTCTGGTTATCCAGCATTCTGTTCCCAGTCTGGTTATCCAGCATTTCGGTCCCATTCCGGTGTTCCAGCAAACCGGTCCCATTCTTGTAATCCAGCATTCTGTTCCCATTCTGGTTATCCAGCAATCCGTTCCCATTCCGGTGTTCCAGCAATCTGATCCCATTCCGGTATTCCAGCAATCTGTTCCCATTCTGGAGTTCCAGCAATCCAGTCCCATTCTTGTGATCCAGCATTCCGGTCCCATTCCGGAGTTCCAGCAAAGCAGTCCCATTCTGGAGTTCCAGCCACCCCGTCCCGTTCTTGTAATCCAGGTATCTGGTCCCATTCCGGTGATCCAGCATTCTGTTCCCAATCAGGTGATCCAGCATTCTGTTCCCATTCCGGTGTTCCAGCAATCAGGCTCCATTCCGGAGTTCCATCAATCCGGTCCCATTCTTGTGACTCCAGTAGGGAGGGGCCTTGTTCTTTGCATGTCTTCGCTAGTGTTTGGCCAAGTCCCTCTGGTGGTTAGCCCCATGCCTTAAATTTGGACTCCTACCACTGCATTCCCTGGTGGGCCCTTCATGTCCCAATCCAACACTACTTGGTGACACCTCGCTTCTTCGCCTAAACCCTGATTATTTATTTAAGATATACTAGTCCAACGTCCTGTCAATCCAGTGTTACTTCACTGTAAAACCGAGCTCAGTTGTAAGAAAGGTTACTAAAAAGGCAATATAATTTAAAATGAGTATGTCTCTGAGAAACCGTGCACAGCACAGGAGGTAATGCTCACCCTGGAATGCAACCTAAGCAGATTCAATTTCTTTAAATTCATATAATGCCTACAAGGTAGTTCATGCACTTACGACCTTGTGTTCGCGAGCATTTGTTTCCCTGCAGAAATTACAGGATTGTAACATTCAATGCGGAGGAGCTAAACTGAGGAATCCCAGCCGTCAGCAGAACATCGAATTTCAAGTCTGCAGATAATTGCTTGGAACACACGGCACTTGTAGTATTTCCAGCTCTGAAATAAAATAAAATCATTAAGTGTGGTCAGCATCTGAAAAATATTAGCAAGTACGAGGACAATAGTTCAATCAGTTTGGAAAACAAAGCGTGCACTTGAAATTAAGACTTTAAAGTACAAAAAAAAAAATGTAAAACACATACTGAAAATTCTGTCTTCTGCTATTGCCAGTTTTTTCTTTATTAAAGTTCTAAATCAGTTTCAGGAATGTGCGTTCTGAAAATATACAGGTGCCGTCTACATCTAACACGACATAAACGTAGTTAGGTACCTTGCGCACTGGATATTGTTGCGGGGTGTGCTGCAGGTAAGGAAGAGGTGCCTAGTCCTCTCAGTATACAAGTATATAGAAGGAGCTATAGTGCTCAACCCCTTATTCTGATGTGTGTTCGTGTGTGTACTATAAACAGGCTACAGTAACTCTGGAAGTAGTGTGTAAGGGCTCTATTTTTACTAAAATAAAGTGAAAAAGGCTGTTTTGTGTTTTCACACCCTTTTCACATTATTTTAGTATCACCTATAGTTATTACAGGGCAATTGGAGTAGAATTAGTAAAATTCTACTCCAACCCCTAATTATCACTTATTTTTAGTAAAGCAGATCGCATTTACCATAATTGTAATGGGAAATGTGATCCGACCATAGTTACTAAAAATAAATTGTAAAAAAATACCGGGGGAAGCCCTGTGATAATAATGCCACCTGGAGGTGGCGTTATCCAGGGTCTCCCCCGGTTAACGGGCTCCCACTCTGCTCTAACGGGGAGAGCAGAGGCGGGAGCCGGTACCAGCAATCAGCTGTGTGGTCTAAATAGACCGCAAGCTGATTGCTGTAAAAAAAAGAAAAAAAAAAAATGAAACATTTTTTTTTTACTTACCTGACTCCAGGGACCGGTGATCGGGCCTACGGTGATGGCTCCTCTCCGGTCAGCTGGTCTCCCACAGTGCACTGCTGCCCGGTCATCAGGTGATCGGGCCCCAGTACAGTATGGGAGATCACCTGATCGGGAAGCCTGGAGAAGATCACCGGAGGCCAGGAGGATGCAGGTAAGTGTAATGAAGGGGGAGGGGGGGTCGCGGCGGTCCGTGATCGCGGGGGGCGGGGCTTAGTGCCAGGGGCGGGGCTTAGCATCAGTGGGGGGTAGTAGCGGTGGTCGGTCGGCGCATGTGCGGGCTCTTAGTCGCTGTATTTTTTCCGAAAATACCTTCGACTAGAGTGCGGATGGGATCCGCAGGGACAGAGCTTTATCGCAAGCTCTGTCCCTGCAAAGGATTTATAGTAAATCCCTGTGATATTGCCTGAAGTCGCAATGCGAATTCACTCGGTAATATCACACTACAATCCGCATTCAATATGCGGATTGTAGTAAATAGAGCCCTCAGTCTGTTTAATGGTTAAACATAATGTTAACCTCAGAACTTCTATACACACCTTATAAGTTGTCACAATAGTAGATACAGGGATAAAAAACAGCGGAAATACAGGATAATGTAGAACATAAGCACTTGCAAAGGGGTATTAGATACATATATTGGTAAGGTATACAGTGTTTCTTAGTTTATACAATTGCAAATCAATCGAATTCACTGGTAATAAATAATAATAATAATAATATTAATAAATAAAATTCAGGTAAACAGGTGATGCTGACAATAGAGTCCATTACATACTTGCCAACTCTCCCTCATTGTCAGGGAGACTCCCTGAAATAACAGCAATCTCCCTGTCTCCCTGAAGAGTCTACCAATCTCCCTCATTTCAACTTACCACCATTATGACACTGTTATATAAAAGAAAAAACAGAGATATATACATTCAAATGGGATCATTAGCATAATTTCCCTGCACTGGTTATAAGGCACAATGGCCCTGATTCAGAGCCGGACGCTCTGACCAGAGCGCTCGCTCTGAATCAGGGCCCACCTCCATAAATATGGAGCGTCCTCCTGGACGCTCGTATAGCTGTGGGTCACCACCCACAGCATATACGAGCGTGCAGGATGATGGTCGCGATGGTCTTGACCATCGCGACCATCGCCACTGCGTGCAGAAGCCCGCGGTTGAGTTTCTCAATCGCAAGGCCCGGAGTGATTTTGGCTCTATCAGAGCCAAAATCACTCCCACTGACATCACTAGTGATGTCAGTGGGGCCGGCTTCTGACGGTAGGCGTTCCCTTGGGAACGCCTCCGTCTGGCAGGCACGCCCCCGGCACGCCCACCAAAGGGGGCGTGCTGTCAATCAACATCGACAGCATGCCCCCTTTGATCAGACACTAAGAGCGAAGGAAAGTCCTTCGCTCGTCGCGTCTCACGCATGCGCACAACGGAGCTCCCTCCGTCGTGCGCATGCACAGTGCAGACCATCGACCCACTTGCGAGCGGACAGCCGCTCGCGAGTGGGTCTGAATCAGGCCCAATGATCCCTATGGTTACATGTATTTTCTGTGAAGTAACAGTGTGTTTTTTTCATCAACAAATAGATCTTACTAACTGCTTTGGGTCTCAGTTACATGTGGATGTAAATATATTTTATGACACGCCTCTCAGATGTAGCAGTACACGCCCACTTTACCGCCACGCTCATAGGTGCTGCTTTCACAATCTCCCTGAAATGCTTTTTCAAAAGTAGGCAAGTATGGTCCATTATTGTCAAATAGTATATATATATAGTAAATTTTTGGTATAGCGTACTATGCAGTGTATCGCCCCTGCAGATTGCTGCCCAGTGAGCAGTCACCAGCACGGTAGTGGGGCAGGCATTAGGACCCAGGGGTGGTAGCAGCACCCAGAATGCAGGCTTGGATCTGGTAGATCCATTATACCTGCTTCTGTGTTTATTTTTTTTTTAAATGACATGGCCCCGCCCCCAGAAAACAACCAGCATCAGGCTTTGGAGCCCCAGTACTGGTTGTGCTAAATACAGGGGACAAACGACATAGGGGTCCCCCGTATTAAGCACAACCAGCACCAGGCTTTTCAGAACCTGTCCTAGTTGCCAAAATTAGGGGGACAAATGACGTAGGGGTCCCCTGTATTAAGCACAACCAGCACCAGGCTTTTCAGAACCTGTCCTGGTTGCCAAAATACGGGGGACAAATGACGTAGGGGTCCCCGTATTTGGCGCAACCAGCACATGGCTCTGAGCCGGTCCAGGTTCTGAAAATACAGGGGGAAAAAAATGTGTAAGGTCCCCCTGTATTTACCAGAACCAGCACCAGACTCCTTCTAGCATGGGGGGGTGATGCCACAGCTAGGGTAGCCCTTTCACCGGGTCCCCCAGCCGCAGCATCACCCCTGACCGCTAGTCAGCCCAGGGCAGGGATCCCTGGGGAGCTGGGGGTCCCCCCAATAAAGGGGTCCCCTTCTCCAGGGCACCCCAGGCCTGGCTGATAGCCCGGGGCTATCCCCAGCACCCCTGGCCGGTGGATGCCGGGTTGATTATTTAAATTGTGGTGCATATGAAAATATAAATATTGTCTTTTGCAGTAGTACTACAGGTCCCAGCAGGCATCCCCGCATACTGGTATTTGGAGAACCACAAGTGCCAGCAGGCGGGCATTAAGGGCCTGCTGGCACCTATAGTAGCCCTGCAAAAGAAATATTAAAATAAAACAGACACCGTTTTTTAAAGTATTTTATTATGCCGGACCTTCACCTGTGGGGCGGCAGCCTTTACGTTCTTTTACATGGCTGCCCCAGGACTTCTATGGTGTCTTCACCTGGAGCGCGGCGGCCATTAAGCTCTCTTGCGCGGCCGCTGCCCATCCAGGGCTTCCGCGGCGTCTTCATGCTTCAGCTGGTCTCTCCAGCTCCCCGGCTGTTGACTGAATGGACGGGGCCTTGCGCTGCCTATATTTAAGCCAATCGAGGGGGCGGGGCGATGACGTCGCGGGCCGCGATTGGCTCGTGGCAGCCATCTTTGAATTTCAAAAATGGCTCTGAGGCTCCGTTTTTGAAAAGGGCACTCTCGGTTCTCACCAATGAACTCAATGGTGAGAACAGCTCATTGGCTGAGAGGCGGAAGGCTTGCCTCTCTCAGCCAATGAGCCCTCCGCATCGGGATTTCTGTACTGAAATCCCGGGCGGAGCTGTCATTCGGGTAGTAGTGTTCTTAGAGAACACCACTAATGTGCGAGGGTCCGCATATCTCGTTTTTTTTTTGCCAAGACCGTGGATTGTGTGAAGAGGACCAGATCTACGCAAAGGAGGAGGTGCGTATGGAAATTTATTACAGGTACTCCCCATTGGATTACCCACTGGAGAAGAATGGCTTCAGGGATACTATGTGAGTATGTGAGATAGTGGACCTCATTCAGAGTCGGTCGAAGCGGCCGCACGGTTGTATGCGAAAAGGGGCCGTATATGCAAATGATTCTCTCTAAAGTTGCGTCCCTAAGTTCGGATCGGTAGTTGGCCGACCAAGGGGAGGAAGCGGTCGGAAGACAAAAAAATACGCCCCCTTCTCGTACGCATTGCACATCATCTCCGGGCATATAAGGATTAATCGAGACCATCGGTAACCATCGAAACTGGTCGTAGAGCTTAAGGTTGACCATACCCTCTCTTAAGCTCTACAATCATGTCAGTGTAAAAAAAACCTCCCATGTCACATGTGCCATGACGCTACTTTGTTAATTATGCACTCCCATAAACCGTATGCACTCCAACAAAACGCCGTCCGCATAATTAGGCACGCCTGCGTTCGGATTTCCACTCCCCTGTTTTCAAGCACCTTCCCCTGCTACCATCCACGAACGCCTCAATCTGTCACTCAAACTACCGGCCTGGCCGTGTTCAAGGAGAGAGAAATTTCTGATCGTAGCGGCTAGTTTGCACACGCGCATTGCGAACTGTACGCATGCGCAGTATAGCGAACATCGGTGGCGTACGACCGCTTCGACCGACTCTGAATGAGGTCCAGTGTGTGCATGTATGTTTTAATAAAATTGTACTTTTCTACGGTGTGTTGTGTGTTTATTTTAATATTGCTTTTGCTGTGGAACTAAAAGTACCAGCAAGCCCATAATGCCCTGCATGCTGATACTTGTGTTTCTCCAAGGCTTGCTGGGAACTGTAGTTCCACAGCAAAAGACAATATTTGTAATTTCATATGCACCACACTTTACATAATCAAACCAGCACCCAGCACCCAGGGGTGCTGGGGATAGCCCCGGGCTATCAGCCTGCGGTGCTCTGAGGAGGGGGACCCCTTTATTGGGGGGGTCCCCAACTCCTCAGGGATCCCCGGCCTGGGCTGACTAGCGGTCAGGTGTGATGCTGTGGCTGGGGGGCCCGGTGAAAGGGTTCCCCTAGCTGTGGCATCACCCCCCCCCGCTAGAAGGAGTCTGGTGCTGGTTCTGGTAAATACAGGGGGACCCTACGCATTTTTTCCCCCTGTATTTCCAGAACCAGGACTGGCTCAGAGCCCAGTGCTGGTTGCGCTAAATACTGGGGACCCTTACATCAGTTATGCCCCGTATTTTGGCAACCAGGACAGGTTCTGAAAAGCCTGGTGCTGGTTGTGCTTAATACGGGGGACCCCTACGTCATTTGTCCCCTGTATTTAGCGCAGCCAGTACAGGGGCTCCAAAGTCCGATGCTGGTTGTTTTCTGGGTGGCGGGGCTACGCCTTTTTTTTCTCTTTTACACATTACATTTTTAACAGATGTGTAGATGGATCTCACTGCTGCATTCGTGCATCTGTGACTTATTGATTTGATTTTCTCAGGTTCATTCGCACTACCAGTGAGCCCTCTGTCGCCCACTGATGCCCCGTTTGCACTGCACCGCTGCTACTGCTCTGCACCACTGCTGCCGCTACCCCACACGCCTACAGCCGTCTCACACTCTGCACCTCCAAAACCAACCTCCTGTGCGCTGTCCCCTCTTCCACCTGCATTAGTGTACCATTTTGTTTGCTCTTCTCCCCTGCAGGTGGCCCGGTTTGTTCATCCAAACCCTGATAGTTAATACATTTTTAAAAAGCTATGAAATTCCATAGACAAAAAAACCTTATGGTTTCACATGTCCCATTAAGGCTGCTTAGACGTAATCTGAACATTCACAAAACCTATTGATTTCCTGCCACTCAAACTTCAAAAAGCAATGAAATTATGATCATTAAGGCTGACGCCTTAATGGACGTGTTCCTTGCACAATACAGATATGGTATGCCATCACACCCTGTGGTTAACTGCAGATTCAGCACTCTCACAGAATGAGATTGCTGTCACTCACAAAATGGTGCAGCTGCTAATTCACAGAATTGGGTGCCCATTGGAATACACACAGACTTATACACTACTTCCAGAGTTAGCCTGTTTATACACACACGAACACGCATCACAATAAAGGGCTGAGCGCGGTAGCTCCTTCTATATACATCTAACACAACACTGGATCTCTCCTACTCAAGGTTCCATGCATGGGTGTATTTATAATGGGTGCAGGGTGTGTGGTGCACACGGACCCCCGGGGGGTCTGAACCGCACACCCTGCACCCATATTATGTAAAGCTTACCACTCCGAGGTCCCGCGTCGGGTCTCCCAGCGCTGCTCAAACGCCGTAAAATAAAGTAATGAAACAATTGACTCATCTGTCAACTGTTAAAAAAAGAAAAACATTTTGATGAATTGATTTTAGTTGTTTCATGAATCAAAACTTTTTTTTTTTTATTCCTCGTTCTGAAAAGTCAGATCTTTTTTTGTTTTCATGTGAGTTCCTCCTGTTTTAGAGTATGGGGAGTGTGGAAATGAACACAGACGGACTAAACCAGGATACATCAGTGATATCTCTTGCGTTAAGTGTGTTAATGAATACTAAAAAATGGTAAAATAGAAGCATATATTATAATTGTCTTATTGAGGTGGGACAGTCCAGGGGCTATCATCCCACCACCCGCTCGCATGTATGCGCGTTTCTCCGACTCGCTGCAAGTTGGGAGGTATCACCAAGGTGAGTGGGCACTGGTTAACGCCGCAATTGAAGTCCGTTAGGGGAGGGGGCACATATTAAGGCCACATCAGCCAATGGTATAAAATGCTGAGAGTGAAAAAAATTAAATCTCATGTCTGCACTGCGCTTAAATGTGAGGCACGTTCAAGCCCAACAGCTTCTGTCTGCTGATGCAAACTTATGCACTCCTGGAGAGACCACCCTCCTCGCCCACTCACTCACGTACACTTTCCCTGCAAAACTAGATGCTGGAATGTTTCTCAATTTAGATCACTAGTTGAAAAAAAACCCTCTGGGCCTGATTCAGAGCTGAACGCTCTGACCAGAGCGCTCGCTCTGAATCAGGGCCCTCCTACCTTTTTTTGGAGCGTCCACAGCTATAGCGAGCGTCCATGATGATGGTCGCGATGGTCTTGACCATCGTGACCAACGGGCTTGCGACGGAGACCCTGCGGTAGGGTCTCGCTGCCGCAAGCCCTGGAGTGATTTTGGCTCTATCAGAGCCAAAATCACTCCCACTGACATCACTAGTGATGTCAGTGGGGCCGGCTTGAGGCGGTAGGCATTCCCATAGGAACACCTCCGGCTGGCAGGCACGACCCCGGGACCGCCCACCAAAGGGGGCGTGCTGTCAATCAACATCGACAGCACGCCCCCTTTGGTGCAAGACCAGTCGCTTGCCGGGTCTCGCGCATGCGCATGACGGAGCTCCCTCCGTCGTGCGCATGCGCAGTGGGGAACATCGACCCGCTTGCGAGCGTCCTGTCGCTCGCGAGTGGGTCTGAATGACCCCCTCTGTACATAGGGTTAGCAGGAATAAAAAGCCTATTGCCATATTCACCACCGATGTTTGTGCTCTTTCATAAATCGCCCTGTAAATCTTTTAATTTTTTGGGATTATTTTGAAGGACAAAGCTGTTTAATAGAGACGGGAATGTTGTTTGTGTTAAAGGCCGTGCCGTAACTATGTGATCAGTGCCACCACACAGAGCACTGTCGCTGCCCCACGGCCCTTTCTTCTGGTGAGTAAGGTGCATAAAATGGCGTCCTGCAGCCAGAATCGCTGCTGTAGGAGCATCCTTTAGATGCTCCAGAGGCACCCTGGAGCCCGTACAGACGATCGAATCATCCTCAGAACTCTGCTGGCAACGCCCCCCTCTGCGCGACGTAATGGGGGCGGTCAGGGGGTGGGCCCAGCAGGCACATTATGCCCTGTTACGTTGGTGGTTAGGGAACACAATCCGTGTTACTTAAGGTGCCTACACACTTAGCGATATTTTACACGATTTGCCCGATTCCGAACGCATCGTGACGACAAATCGTGTAAAATATGCCCAAATCGTGAGTGCCCATTCACGATCACGATGCCGATGCGCGTCCCCGCAGGTCGCCCTTCGCATCTTCAGATCTGCCGTGCTGTAGGGCAGATCTGACAATCTCAGACACGATGCACTGGAATAGTTAGGAGGGACGATGCACTGGAATAGTTAGGAGACACGATGCACTGGAATAGTTAGGAGAGACGATGCACTGGAATAGTTAGGAGACATGATGCACTGGAATAGTTAGGAGACACGATGCACTGGAATAGTTATGAGGGACGATGCACTGGAATAGATAGGAGACACGATGCACTGGAATAGTTAGGAGGCACCATATATCGTTTGTCACATTGGACAGTTTTTGACACCAAATCGTGTCCACGATTGCCAGGGAGCTGCTGGGGAGAGTTCAAGGGGAAATCAGACACAATGTCGGATTGTGAGCACATTGCCAAGTGCGTAGGCACCTTTAGACATAATCTACAGGTAAGGCAATGATTTCTGATCTACTGTTGATGTTCCCAGGGTCTGGAAAAGCAGAAGTCTGCCGAATTGCTGCAGATTGTTGGGAAATACGGGAGGTGTTTAATAAGTGAGTTCACATGTTTTCAGCCCCAGCACCGAGGTGACACAAACCTGCTGGGTTAACAGATTAGGTTCAAGGAAATTGACACAAGACCATCGCGTAAAGAAAACACAGGGAACCTGAGCGCTTCCAGCCGTCTCCCTGATATATGGCCGAGCCTTTCCCAAAGTAGAGCTAAGGGGGGCGAGAAGGCAGAGTACCGCACCAGCTTCATTATCCAGCGCTGGGAGCTTCACAGGCTTTCCCTACGGATGAACCGTTTTAATAAACGTGATTTAAAACGTGAAATTTATAAACTGGGCGGGTGATGATTCCAGTTATTCATATGGCAAGTTATCAATAACACTTGTTTCATACGGTATGTCCTAAGCACGCTGTGTATTCCGTATCTGTAATATCTGTTACCTGCCAGACGCTGAAATCAATCGCCTGCAGGATGTATTTATTTGAAAGCAAAGGCTGCACAGAAAACCTGGCTTACGTCTTTTATTAACTTTTGGCGGACTCCCTTCTCTCTTTAATCGTGTGCTCCCAAATTAGTGCTGTGGTGCTGAGGCCACGTCTAAGGCCCAGCTGCAACTTACTACTAGGGCAGCTGTGCTCACAGGTGGGGGAACCCCGAAACTGAGGCATTGTGGCCACAGAAAGACGGTATGAAACGAATGCAGCGTCTGACTTGTTTTCTCGCACCCTATAGCAGTCTGCGCGCTTTACCACTGCACCGCTGCCCTGCTCCCTCGCTCGCCATCCACGGACATCGGTTTCTGCACAACGTCTCCAGAACGGTGACGATCCATCGCCAACAAGCAGCGTTTCTCGCGTGCGGACGGCTAGGTATCTCTTATTTTCTTCTCGGCTACCTAGACAGAGGTCCCTGCTGTCTTTGTGGTGCATACTGTACATAATCTCAACCAGGGTCGTAGCTAGGGTAGTGCGGCTGGTGCCATGGCACAGGGCACCACAGGTCAGGCGGCGCTGTTTGGGCCTGTCAAATTCCTCTTTATTATCATTCTTGCTTGTAGCTTCCTCTTATCTCACCACCAGCATCTCCTGGCCTCTCCTATCTCTTCCCTGGCCCTTCCCCATGAAGCCATGGCCCTTTTTTTGGGTGCATTATGTCCCTTTGAAAATTGAGGGGGGCGCCAATGCTCTTTCTGGCACAGGGCACCAAAAAGTCTAGTTACGGCTCTGATCTCAACTACAACAGCCTAGCGCTTAAGGGGTGATATATCAAACCTTCCAAAAAGGAGAAGTTACCCTTAGGGACCAATCCTCTACTAGCCATCATATATCTAGTACATTCTATAAACTGATAGCTAGAGGCATATTTACTAAAGGTCTATTTTAATCGATTTTGATTGATTTAAAATTTGATAAAAATCGATCAACATCGATGGTGTGTTTCTGGGGATAAATCACACATTTACTGAGACGTAAAATAAAACAAATCAAAAATAGTTTGTTAGTAAATATGTGATTTATCCCTAGGAACACAACATCAATATTGATCGATTTTGATTGATTTTATTAAAACCCCTTAGAATCTGTTTGGTTGCCATGAGTAACTGATCTGATGAACAGGAAGCGATAACCGCCGTACTACTGTATATGAAGTGTATATATCAGTAAGATCATATACTACAGAGAACCTTCCCAGTTCACCTTCCTACTGCTCACTCCTTTCCCTGTATGTAATCTTTGACGGGCAGGGCCCTCCTCCCTATCGTTCTTCCCTTGTGCTATGCATGTCACCAAACCTCCTCCTAACTTCAGTGACTCTGAAGTCTTTTCGCAGTGCACCTGCTCCGGACCCAAGCGTAGGCAAGCATACGGGTGGCGCAGTCGAATGCGGGAGCCGTTACGGCCGACTTGCTTTCAACCTTAAATCAGCCTCATAACATATTAGGTAGCGGAACAACAAGTGTAGCCGGGGGCAGGGAAAGAGTGTCCGGCTGCTGCAAGGCAGAACCGTTATCAGTCACCAGTTTTATAGCGCTACGTGGTGAGGTGGCAGGTCCTGGGCCCAAAGAGCTTACAATGAAGTTTTGGTCGGCCCTTTTTTTTTATTCCTCTTTACAATTTCAACATTTTTCACACTGTCACTTCCTGATGCGTCATGTACGGAGGAACACTGATAGGATAGCGGCCAATGCTTTTGACTTAGTGATTATTATTGCTGGGTTTTAAAGGTTTCTGTGTCTCCCGGCAGGGGCCTGGTCCTGCCTGTGACACTTCTGTGGGCTGGAAACGTTCGCCTGCAGCAACAATTATTTCCTCCACAACTGCTTCCACACTCACATTCTCACACCTTCCTCCTGTTTCTCAAGCTCTCATTATGGAAGCTCGCAGACTCTCACATGCCCCTCCCCCTAATATATCCAGGCCAAGACACATAACTCCTAAAAGTTACAGGACTTTGGATTCCTAAAAAGAAGTTAAATTTAGCTTTTAACGATGCAAAGGATGGGACATGTCTAACCTGCCCTAAATTGTTGAAGGACATCTTTATTTAAAGTCTTCAGGATATCATCTGTGATTGTCATTAACCATCCAGGCTGGAAGTCTGTGGAATTATATGACTCCAAGCCTTATTTCTGGGCGAGGGGGGAGACTTTTAGCACAATTTTGCTGTTAAATTTAGGTCATGGTTTTTATTGGATTTTTTTCTATTTAGACACAATGGCACGTAGTCTTGTAGACCTCCGGCCAACCCGCATCAATGGTTCCAGCTATTCCTTTGCCTCCGATGCAGCTAATGACCTTTTCTGTCTGAGCTAAGCTGCAGCTAAACTTGGAAGCACCTGAGAACTTGTCGTATCCTATTAAGAGTAAATATCCAGAAATGTAAATTGACCGTGCGAGAGGCAATGGAACAGACTAATTTGCAGCCGTGTTTTCAGAAAGGCCGCCTTGTCCATCACAGTTTAAACCAAAAATATACCAGCCGCAGGCGAAATACAGAACCTGGCAGACAGGACAAACAATATGGAGGCAATTCACCTCCTAATAGGTAATGAGCCCCCTTAATAGGTAATGAGCCCAGTTGGGGGTCACCAGTGAAACTTTCTAAGCCCCAGCCAAGCCCAGTTGAATGTTATATACTGTCCTCTGTGTGTTTTTCGAGTGCGAATGGTCTTTACTAATGGTTCATGGTAAATTATGTGGCACTTGGTTGAAGCCTTAGGGCAAATGGATACTCACCAGCGGTAACAAAGGGTTAACGCAAAATATATAACGACCTAGTCGTCTCTATGCTTGGACGCTATATCCATGCCTATGGCACATAATTAAAATGCTGGGTTGACCTCGACTTCATTTTGTTTTACGTTCGGTCCCTCTGGCGAGCAGCGAATGGGGACAACATAGAGACAGCATCAAAGTGTTTCTCAGTGTGATAAATAGACCACTATTATGAAGCCTACAGAAGCCGCGATATGTCACGAGGACTCGCTGGTGGCGGCAGACCTCGTCCCCCTCCGTTGTGTTGCTTCTAGAGATGTGCGCCGACCCTCTTGTTTTGGATCTGGATCCCCCCTGGTTTTGGATCTGGATTGGTTTCGCCAAAACCTCACCTCCGTGTTTTGTTTTCATGTTTTGGTTTTGGATCTGGATGTTTTCTTAAAATATCATAAAAACCTCTAAAATCACATAAAATAGGCCTGTTTTTGTTCCTACAGTATAATTAACCTCGATAACATTTATTTCCAGTAATTTCCAATCAATTTTGACCACCTCACAATATTATTTGCTTCATCTAGTTAAGACCAAAAGATTGCATTCAGCTAGCTGGCTGACTAAGCTAAGTGACACAGTGGGCGGCACTAACATGTGGCAGTTCAGTTTCTAATTGCCAACATGGATACAGTGTGTTATACAGTGTGGGTTGGATACACCAATAGTGCACTTACTGTGACAGCAGTGTTGGCAGAGTGGGGTTGCTGACGGTGTCCTCAGTACATGGAATGGCAGTGCTGCATTGCTGTCAGTATCCTCAGTGAAGGGTACCGGTGATGTCGGCAGTGTGGGGGTGCCAGCGGTGTCTTTAGTGCCGGGTTGCTGGCTGTATCAGCAGTGCAGGGGTGCCAGCAGTGTCTTTAGTGCAGGTTTGCTGGCTGTGTCGGCAGTGCTGCGGTGCTGGCAGTGTCCTCAGTGAAGGGTACCGGTGATGTCAGCAGTGGGGGGTGCCAGCAGTGTCTTTAGTGCAGGTTTGCTGGCTGTGTTGGCAATGCGGGGGTTGCTGGTGGAGTCCTCAGTACATGGAATGGCAGTGCTGCGGTGCTGGTAGTGTTCTCAGTGAAGGGTACCGGTGGTGTCAGCAGAGAGGGGGATTGCTCACTGTGTCAGTAGTGGAGGGGTGTTCTCAATGCAGGGTGCCGGTGGTGTCGGCAGAGCGGGGGTGCCAGCGGTGTCCTCTCCTCAGTGCATGTGTGCTGACAGTGTCGGCAGTGCAGGGATACAGTGTGGGAGTGTCGGCAGTGTGGGGGTCGCTGACTTATGTGGGGAAGCAGTGCAGGGCTGCAGGCAGTGTCGGCAGCGGGGGATGCTGCCAGTGGGGATGCCGGCGGTGTCAGCAGCAGGGGGTGCCAGCGGTGTCAGGCGGCGGGGGATGGCGGGCGCCATCTTCTTTTTCTTCTGTGTACATTGTCAATGGGCTTAATGCTGATTGGCTGAGAGCCGTGACAGATAGCTCTCTCAGCCAATCAGCGTTAAGCCCGCTCAATACAAAACCTCGCAACCTGACAGTGGGGTCGTGAGGTTTTGCCTCGGGTGAGGGATCCAGGGTGGGCAGGGAGATCTGAGCTTGCGCTGGTTTTACGAATGTAACAGCGCATGCGCAGCACGGATTCCAGCTGCGGTAAGTTAGAGCAGGCAGGGATAACTATCTGTTTCCCGAAAAGCTGTCATCGCAAAAATGACAGCTTTTCGGAATAGATAGTTATGGGGAGGAGGAATGATGAATTCCCCCAGTAATTAGGTAGAACTCCATGCGCGTTCTAAACCTAATTACCTCCAGAGAGTTATGATGAATAGGTCCCATAGTCATCATCATAAGATATATACTACATTATAAGGGGCGCATTTACGCTATCCTCCTACAACTGGTTATCAGTCACACTTACATTTGGTGAGTGTCTGGTTTGGAAGCACCAGAAGATGTGGTCGGTAACTACAGGGACATTAAAAAATATGCAAATGTCTGAAAGAGCGACAAAGGGAAAAGTTCAGAGTTACACACAGGTCGCTATAGATGCGGCCACACTGATGCAGATCTTCGGATACATTCAGAATAGGCCGCGTCTATGCTGCAGCACCTCTATGCAGCACTACCTCTATGCAGCACTACCTCTATGCAGCACTACCTCTATGCAGCAGTACCTCTATGCAGCACTACCTCTATGCAGCAGTACCTCTATGCAGCAGTACCTCTATGCAGCACTACCTCTATGCAGCACTACCACTATGCAGCAGTACCTCTATGCAGCACTACCTCTATGCAGCACTACCTCTATGCAGCAGCACCTCTATGCAGCAGCACCTCTATGCAGCACTACTTCTATGCAGCACTACCTCTATGCAGCAGTACCTCTATGCAGCAGCACCACCTCTATGCAGCAGTACCTCTATGCAGCAGTACCTCTATGCAGCAGTACCTCTATGCAGCACTACCTCTATGCAGCACTACCACTATGCAGCAGTACCTCTATGCAGCACTACCTCTATGCAGCACTACCTCTATGCAGCAGCACCTCTATGCAGCAGCACCTCTATGCAGCACTACTTCTATGCAGCACTACCTCTATGCAGCAGTACCTCTATGCAGCAGCACCACCTCTATGCAGCAGTACCTCTATGCAGCAGTACCTCTATGCAGCAGTACCTCTATGCAGCACTACCTCTATGCAGCACTACCACTATGCAGCAGTACCTCTATGCAGCACTACCTCTATGCAGCACTACCTCTATGCAGCAGCACCTCTATGCAGCAGCACCTCTATGCAGCACTACTTCTATGCAGCACTACCTCTATGCAGCAGTACCTCTATGCAGCAGCACCACCTCTATGCAGCAGTACCTCTATGCAGCACTACCTCTATGCAGCACTACCTCTATGCAGCAGCACCTCTATGCAGCACTACCTCTCTGCAGCACCTCTATGCAGCACTACCTCTATGCAGCACTACCTCTATGCAGCAGCACCTCTATGCAGCACTACCTCTATGCAGCAGTACCTCTATGCAATACTACCTCTATGCAGCAGTACCTCTTTGCAGGAGTACCTCTTTGCAGGAGTACCTCTATGCAACACTACCTCTATGCAGCAGTACCTCTTTGCAGGAGTACCTCTATGCAGCACTACCTCTATGCAGCAGCACCTCTATGCAGCAGTACCTCTATGCAGCACTACCTCTATGCAGCACTACCACTATGCAGCAGTACCTCTATGCAGCACTACTTCTATGCATCACTACCTCTATGCAGCAGTACCTCTATTCAGCAGTACCTATATGCAGCACTACCTCTATGCAGCAGCACCTCTATGCAGCACTACCTCTATGCAGCACTACCTCTATGCAGCAGCACCTCTATGCAGCAGCACCTCTATGCAGCACTACCTCTATGCAGCAGCACCTCTATGCAGCACTACGTCTATGCAGCAGCACCTCTATGCAGCACTACCTCTATGCAGCACTACCTCTATGCAGCAGCACCTCTATGCAGCACTACCTCTATGCAGCAGCACCTGTATGCAGCACTACCTCTATGCAGCACTACCTGTCACGGCCAGGGTATTTCAGCATGGCGCTAGGCGGGTGTTACCTGTGAGGTCGTTGTGGCGCAGGCTGTCTGGTGGCAGAGCTGGTGTCTGGCGGGGGGCTTTGGCTGCGCGCGTTGTTGTGCGGCCCTGTTGTCACTCTGCGCTGGTGAGGCCTGCCGGCGTCTCCGTTCCGTTTGGCATGGGTGCCGCCATCTTGCCTTCTGGCCATGTGATGCGGCTGGCCAATCCTGGTGAGTCACATGTTCCCTCCGGCCAGTAACAGCACGGCATGGGGTATTTAGGAAGGGTCAGTGCCTTCCTTCTTTGCCAGTGCAACGTGTATCTCAGCCTAGCTGAGAGGGAGTTCTCTGTGCTTTCCTGTTCCTGTGAATTCGCTGTCTGCCAGTCTGCCTGTCAGCTCCTAGTTCCCACTGGACTACCCCGCTTCCTCCATCACCCTTGCCCATACCTGAGTGCCTGAGCCTGCTGACATCCTGCGCGTCAGTTCACTACCTGTATACCTGGCTTGTTTATTTTCAGTTCACTACCTGCAAACCTGGACAGCTCTAATTGTTTCTACTTGGACATTAACCCTTTTACTCCCACCACAGAACTCTTGTGCACATTATATATTCCTGGACTTTTATTTACTGCCATTATATGTCTACTCAAGCACTTATTAAAAATTCTAGTTTTATTTCTAAATCTGCTTCTGTGATCGCTCCTGCTACCACCCCGAGTCCACAAACAACCCAGAACATCACAGTTTGCACTGGCCTCATGGAGTCGGCCACGGATCAGGAGTCAGGAGTGGATTTGTTCAGGTGCATTTCTGGTCGTTTAGAAAATCTGGAAAACATGCAGCATCAGATGGCTCAATTTCTGCAAGAGATGTCCAAGCGACAGGATAGTTTGCAAACTTCCTTTTCTACCCTTGAAGTACCAGCATCTACATCCGCATCAGCGTCTGGGAATACTGGAGGCAGATCATCTCCCCGCTTACATCTTCCTTTACCAAATAAATTTGACGGCAATCCTAAACTCTGCCGAGGATTCCTAAATCAGTGTGACATACATTTTACCCTGCAGCCTGACAACTTTCTAACTGCAAGAACTAAAGTGGCTTATATAGTCTCTCTGTTATCCGGCCAGGCCTTGGAATGGGCTTCCCCACTCTGGGAGCGCTCAGATCCGCTGCTGGATAATTACGCAGGCTTTGTGTCATCCTTCAGGAGGATTTTCGATGAACCTGGGCGTACTGTATCAGCATCATCAAACATCATGACACTGAGACAAGGGGTCCGTCCTGTCAGTCAATATGCCGTGCAATTTCAAATTTTTGCATCAGAGCTCAAATGGAATGAGGAGGCCCTCACCTGTCAGACCGACTAAAGGATGATCTAGTCACTCGAGAGCTTCCTACTAATCTGAACGACATGATTTCATTGTGTATCAAAGTTGACCTACGCTTCAGGGAACGTCAGGCTGAAAAAAACAGAACTGACCGGCAAAGGTCATTTACCCCCTCCATTTCTACCCGTCCCATTCCTTCCCCTACTGAAGAGGAGCCTATGCAGGTGAATCATACGCACCTCTCTAAAGAAGAACGTCAGAGAAGAATGCAAAAGAACCTCTGTCTGTACTGCGGAGAGTCCGGTCACCTGCTGATCTCCTGCCCCCGTAAACCGGGAAATGCCAAATCCTAACTGACCCTGGAGACATCAAGTTAGGAGTTATGAACCCGTCTCCAAAAATTAAAGATTTCACGATTACCCTAGTCTTGGATCTTAAACCCAAACCTGTCTTTGCTACTGCTCTACTCGACTCGGGAGCAGCCGGAAATTTTATAACGTCTAGTTTCATAGATAAATTTCAGATTCCTTGTTTGTCTCTCAACCATGCCATCTCTCTGACCTCTATAGATGGACGCCCTCTAACTAACGGGATAGTCACCAAAGAGACTCAACCAGTATTGGTGCGAATTGGGGCACTTCATTCTGAGTCCTTAAAATTCCTGGTGATATCAGAGGCCTCGCAAGAAATTGTTCTTGGTCTACCCTGGTTACATCAACATAATCCCAGGATTGATTGGAGTTCTATGCAGATTCTGTCATGGGGTATGGACTGTCAGAAATCCTGTCTTCCAAAAATTCGACCTGTGAGAAAGACAGTTCCATTAGTTTCTTCTGCCATTCCCAAGGAATATCAGATGTTCGCCGACGTTTTCTCTGAACAACAAGCAAATATCTTACCCCCTCATAGGGAATGGGACTGTCCAATTGAATTGATACCTGATAAGATACCACCTCGTGGTCGTACCTATCCGCTATCCTTGCCTGAGACTCAAGCCATGACCGAATACATCCGGGACAACCTGGCAAAGGGGTTCATTCGCCCCTCTACTTCACCTGCCGGAGCTGGGTTTTTCTTCGTTGGCAAGAAGGACGGTGGTCTAAGACCATGTATCGATTATCGAGGCCTTAATGACATTACTGTAAAGAATCGATACCCTCTTCCCCTGATTACTGAGTTGATTGATAGGGTCAAGGGCTCTGTCATTTTTTCGAAATTAGATCTAAGAGGGGCCTACAACCTCATTTGTATCCGAGCTGGCGATGAATGGAAGACCGCTTTTAATACCAGAGATGGACATTTCGAGTATTTAGTAATGCCTTTTGGATTGTGTAACGCCCCTGCTGTCTTTCAAAGTTTCGTTAATGAGATTTTCCGGGATCTGTTATATGTTTCGGTTGTTGTCTATCTGGATGACATACTGATTTTTTCACCCTCTGTGGCTAAACATCAAGAACATGTTAAAGAAGTTTTGACCCGTTTGAGAGAAAACCACCTTTACTGCAAACTGGAGAAGTGCGTCTTTGGAGTGCCCAGTGTACCTTTTCTCGGCTACGTAATATCTGGCTCCAGTTTAGAAATGGACCTCAAGAAGGTACAGGCAATTCTGGATTGGAACCGACCTCAGACACTGAAGGCCATCCAGAGATTGTTGGGCTTCACAAATTATTATAGACGCTTCATTAAGGGATTTTCTACACTGCTGGCTCCCATTACAGCCTTGACCCGCAAAGGTGCTAATCCTGCCCAATGGTCACCTGAGGCAGAGTCTGCCTTTCATCTTCTAAATCAGGCCTTTATCTCAGCACCAGTCCTTCGACAACCCGATCTGGACAGGTCTTTTTTGTTGGAAGTAGACGCATCATCTGAAGCTGTGGGAGCAGTCTAATCTCAACGTTATGAGGACAACCGAGTCCATCCGTGTGGGTTCTTTTCTAAAAAATTCTCTCCTGCCGAAAGGAACTACGCCATAGGTGAGCAAGAACTACTAGCTGTAAAGTTGGCGTTAAAGGAATGGAGATACTTGCTAGAAGGCGCCAAGTTTCCATTTACTGTATTTACAGACCATAGAAATCTCCTATTTCTCAAAAACCTCCAATGTGTGAGTCCTCGTTTGGCCCGCTGGGCAATATTCTTTGCCAGGTTTCAGTTCACCCTGACCTTCCGGTCTGGAGCACTTAATCAGAAGGCTGATGCCCTATCGAGATCTCTCCTCTGTGATGATCAATCTGAAAATCAAAGCAATACCCCTGTCTTGGAATCAAGAGTTTTTGCCGCATTACAACTTCAGCCTCCTATGGGAAAATCATTTGTGGCCCCGGAATTAAGGAAGCAGCTTCTCACTTGGGCACATTCCTCTTGCTTCGCAGGGCACTCAGGCACTCGGAAGACCTTGGAGTTCCTGAAAAGACACTATTGGTGGCCTTCTATGAAGGCAGATATAATGGAGTTCATCTCTTCCTGCTCCTCCTGTGCCCAGCATAAATCATCACGACAAGCTCCAGCTGGGGAATTGCTTCCATTACCTACTCCATCACGTCCATGGACGCATCTCTCCATGGATTTAGTCACAGACCTGCCAGTCTCTCAAGGTTTCAACACTATCTGGGTTGTAATAGACCGATTTTCTAAGATGGTCCACTATATACCGTTGAAGAAGTTACCTTCTGCCCCTGACCTGGCACAGTTGTTTGTCCAACACATATTTCGTCTACATGGCCTTCCTGCTGAAATTGTCTCTGACCGTGGTGTGCAGTTTACTGCAAAATTCTGGAGGGTTTTGTGTTCTGTTCTTCAAGTGAAGTTAAACTTTTCCACGGCCTACCATCCGCAAAGCAACGGCTCCACCGAGAGAGTTAATCAAGATCTAGAGACTTTCTTAAGAATTTTTATGTCATCTTCCCAGGACAATTGGGCTGCCTTGCTGCCGTGGGCTGAGTTTGCACATAATGCTTCCTACCACTCGTCAACTAACCAAACGCCATTTCAAGTTGTATATGGCCTTCATCCTCGTGTTCCCGAATTCCGAAGCCTGCCTGTTTTCGATGTTCCGGCCGTGGAGGACACGGTGCGGAATTTTGCTGCCATCTGGACTCAAGTACGGTCTGATTTGTTGAAGGCATCCTCTCGCTATAAGACCCAGGCCGATAAGAAGCGTAGAATAGTTCCACGCATCAAGTAGGAAACCAGGTCTGGTTGTCTACTCGGAACCTTCGTCTAAGAGTTCCGTCTATGAAATTCGCACCACGCTTCATCGGTCCCTTCACCATAACAGAAGTCATTAATCCAGTGGCCTACCATTTACAGTTACCCCCATACCTAAAAATTCCCAATTCCTTCCATGTTTCCTTATTAAAGCCCCTAGTCCTGAATAAGTTCCATAATGCTCTACCTGCTTCTCCTCGAGTCCAGACGGAGAGAGGAGTTGAGTTTGAAGTCGCCCAGATCTTGGACGTTCGTCTGCGCAGAGGTCATCTTCAGTATTTGTTGGACTGGAAAGGTTACGGTCCAGAGGAACGTTGCTGGACCGATGCTCGTGATGTCCACGCTCCCACGCTCATCAGGAGATTCCATTCTGCCCATCCGGAGAAGCCTGGTGAGTGTCCTGAGGCCACCCCAAAAGGGGCGGGTACTGTCACGGCCAGGGTATTTCAGCATGGCGCTAGGCGGGTGTTACCTGTGAGGTCGTTGTGGCGCGGGCTGTCTGGTGGCGTAGCTGGTGTCTGGCGGGGGGCTTTGGCTGCGCGCGTTGTTGTGCGGCCCTGTTGTCACTCTGCGCTGGTGAGGCCTGGCGGCGTCTCCGTTCCGTTTGGCATGGGCGCCGCCATCTTGCCTTCTGGCCATGTGATGCGGCTGGCCAATCCTGGTGAGTCACATGTTCCCTCCGGCCAGTAACAGCACGGCATGGGGTATTTAGGAAGGGTCAGTGCCTTCCTTCTTTGCCAGTGCAACGTGTATCTCAGCCTAGCTGAGAGGGAGTTCTCTGTGCTTTCCTATTCCTGTGAATTCGCTGTCTGCCAGTCTGCCTGTCAGCTCCTAGTTCCCAATGGACTACCCCGCTTCCTCCATCACCCTTGCCCATACCTGAGTGCCTGAGCCTGCTGACATCCTGCGCTTCAGTTCACTACCTGTATACCTGGCTTGTTTATTTTCAGTTCACTACCTGCAAACCTGGCTTGATTATTTTCAGTTTCACTACCTGCACACCTGGACAGCTCTAATTGTTTCTACTTGGACATTAACCCTTTTACTCCCACCACAGAACTCTTGTGCACATTATATATTCCTGGACTTTTATTTACTGCCATTATATGTCTACTCAAGCACTTATTAAAAATTCTAGTTTTATTTCTAAATCTGCTTCTGTGATCGCTCCTGCTACCACCCCGAGTCCACAAACAACCCAGAACATCACACTACCTCTATGCAGCACTACCTCTATGCAGCAGTACCTCTATGCAGCACTACCTCTATGCAGCACTACCACTATGCAGCACTACCTCTATGCAGCAGTACCTCTATGCAGCACTACCTCTATGCAGCACTACCACTATGCAGCACTACCTCTATGCATCACTACCTCTATGCAGCAGTACCTCTATGCAGCACTACCTCTATGCAGCAGTACCTCTATGCAGCAGTACCTCTATGCAGCACTACCTCTATGCAGCAGTACCTCTATGCAGCACTACCTCTATGCAGCAGTACCTCTATGCAGCACTACCTCTATGCAGCACTACCTCTATGCAGCACTACCACTATGCAGCACTACCTCTATGCAGCAGTACCTCTATGCAGCACTACCTCTATGCAGCACTACCTCTATGCAGCAGTACCTCTATGCAGCAGTACCTCTATGCAGCACTACCTCTATGCAGCAGTACCTCTATGCAGCAGTACCTCTATGCAGCACTACCTCTATGCAGCACTACCTCTATGCAGCAGTACCTCCCCTCTTGTCTTGTTCCATTTGTGAAAGTACTGTAACTTTCATCAAAGTTGCATATACTGGGCTCGGAGGAAGGTGCACTGTGAAAACAAATGACAACAGATACTAAGAATTGCATCCAGCATACATAAATAGAAAAGTATTACTGAGCAGTTCTTCATACATACCGAACAAGAAGAACAGGTACTAACATTTGCATCCAGCATGCATAACTAACTAGGGAATTAATACTGTGCAGTTCTTGATATATAAAGAACAGAAACAGATATAAGAATTGCATTTAGCATACATAACTAGGGAAGTACTACTGTGCAGATCTTCATATATACATACTGTACATAATATGAGCCTATACTAAGAATCACACCTGGCATAAAGAGAATTAATACTGTACGTTTTTCATATATTCAGGACAAGGGCAGATACTGAGAACTACTGTATATCTACACTGTATAATACAAACAGATACTGAGAACTACTGTATATCTACACTGTATAATACAAACAGATACTGAGAACTACTGTATATCTACACTGTATAATACAAACATACTGACAACTACTGTATATCTACACTGTGTAATACAAACAGATACTGAGAACTACTGTATATCTACACTGTATAATACAAACAGATACTGACAACTACTGTATATCTACACTGTATAATACAGATACTGAGAACTACTGTATATCTACACTGTATAATACAAACAGATACTGACAACTACTGTATATCTACACTGTATAATACAGATACTGAGAACTACTGTATATCTACACTGTATAATACAAACAGATTCTGAGAACTACTGTATTTCTACACTGTATAATACAAACAGATACTGAGAACTACTGTATATCTACACTGTATAATACAAACAGATACTGACAACTACTGTATATCTACACTGTATAATACAAACAGATACTGACAACTACTGTATATCTACACTGTATAATACAAACAGATACTGAGAACTACTGTATATCTACACTGTATAATACAAACAGATACTGACAACTACTGTATATCTACACTGTATAATACAAACAGATACTGACAACTACTGTATATCTACACTGTATAATACAGATACTGAGAACTACTGTATATCTACACTGTATAATACAAACAGATACTGACAACTACTGTATATCTACACTGTATAATACAAACAGATACTGACAACTACTGTATATCTACACTGTATAATACAAACAGATACTGAGAACTACTGTATATCTACACTGTATAATACAAACAGATACTGAGAACTACTGTATATCTACACTGTATAATACAAACAGATACTGAGAACTACTGTATATCTACACTGTATAATACAAACAGATACTGACAACTACTGTATATCTACACTGTATAATACAAACAGATACTGACAACTACTGTATATCTACACTGTATAATACAAACAGATACTGAGAACTACTGTATATCTACACTGTATAATACAAACAGATACTGACAACTACTGTATATCTACACTGTATAATACAAACAGATACTGACAACTACTGTATATCTACACTGTATAATACAAACAGATACTGACAACTACTGTATATCTACACTGTATAATACAAACAGATACTGACAACTACTGTATATCTACACTGTATAATACAAACAGATACTGAGAACTACTGTATATCTACACTGTATAATACAAACAGATACTGACAACTACTGTATATCTACACTGTATAAAACAGATACTGACAACTACTGTATATCTACACTGTATAATACAGATACTGACAACTACTGTATATCTACACTGTATAATACAAACAGATACTGACAACTACTGTATATCTACACTGTATAATACAAACAGATACTGAGAACTACTGTATATCTACACTGTATAATACAAACAGATACTGAGAACTACTGTATATCTACACTGTATAATACAAACAGATACTGAGAACTACTGTATATCTACACTGTGTAATACAAACAGATACTGAGAACTACTGTATATCTACACTGTGTAATACAAACAGATACTGAGAACTACTGTATATCTACACTGTGTAATACAAACAGAATCTGAGAACTACTGTATATCTACACTGTGTAATACAAACAGATACTGAGAACTACTGTATATCTACACTGTATAATACAAACAGATACTGACAACTACTGTATATCTACACTGTATAATACAAACAGATACTGACAACTACTGTATATCTACACTGTATAATACAAACAGATACTGAGAACTACTGTATATCTACACTGTATAATACAAACAGATACTGAGAACTACTGTATATCTACACTGTATAATACAAACAGATACTGAGAACTACTGTATATCTACACTGTATAATACAAACAGATACTGAGTACTACTGTATATCTACACTGTATAATACAAACAGATACTGACAACTACTGTATATCTACACTGTATAATACAAACAGATACTGACAACTACTGTATATCTACACTGTATAATACAAACAGATACTGACAACTACTGTATATCTACACTGTATAATACAAACAGATACTGACAACTACTGTATATCTACACTGTATAATACAAACAGATACTGACAACTACTGTATATCTACACTGTATAATACAAACAGATACTGACAACTACTGTATATCTACACTGTATAATACAAACAGATACTGACAACTACTGTATATCTACACTGTATAATACAAACAGATACTGACAACTACTGTATATCTACACTGTATAATACAAACAGATACTGACAACTACTGTATATCTACACTGTATTATACAAACAGATACTGACAACTACTGTATATCTACACTGTATTATACAAACAGATACTGAGAACTACTGTATATCTACACTGTATTATACAAACAGATACTGAGAACTACTGTATATCTACACTGTATTATACAAACAGATACTGAGAACTACTGTATATCTACACTGTATTATACAAACAGATACTGAGAACTACTGTATATCTACACTGTAATTATACAGATACTGAGAACTACTGTATATCTACACTGTATAATACAAACAGATACTGACAACTACTGTATATCTACACTGTATAATACAAACAGATACTGACAACTACTGTATATCTACACTGTATAATACAAACAGATACTGACAACTACTGTATATCTACACTGTATAATACAAACAGATACTGAGAACTACTGTATATCTACACTGTATAATACAAACAGATACTGAGAACTACTGTATATCTACACTGTATAATACAAACAGATACTGAGAACTACTGTATATCTACACTGTATAATACAAACAGATACTGAGAACTACTGTATATCTACACTGTATAATACAAACAGATACTGAGAACTACTGTATATCTACACTGTATAATACAAACAGATACTGAGAACTACTGTATATCTACACTGTATAATACAAACAGATACTGAGAACTACTGTATATCTACACTGTATAATACAAACAGATACTGAGAACTACTGTATATCTACACTGTATAATACAAACAGATACTGAGAACTACTGTATATCTACACTGTATAATACAAACAGATACTGAGAACTACTGTATATCTACACTGTATAATACAAACAGATACTGAGAACTACTGTATATCTACACTGTATAATACAAACAGATACTGACAACTACTGTATATCTACACTGTATAATACAAACAGATACTGACAACTACTGTATATCTACACTGTATAATACAAACAGATACTGACAACTACTGTATATCTACACTGTATAATACAAACAGATACTGAGAACTACTGTATATCTACACTGTATAATACAAACAGATACTGACAACTACTGTATATCTACACTGTATAATACAAACAGATACTGAGAACTACTGTATATCTACACTGTATAATACAAACAGATACTGAGAACTACTGTATATCTACACTGTATAATACAAACAGATACTGAGAACTACTGTATATCTACACTGTATAATACAAACAGATACTGAGAACTACTGTATATCTACACTGTATAATACAAACAGATACTGAGAACTACTGTATATCTACACTGTATAATACAAACAGATACTGAGAACTACTGTATATCTACACTGTATAATACAAACAGATACTGACAACTACTGTATATCTACACTGTATAATACAAACAGATACTGAGAACTACTGTATATCTACACTGTATAATACAAACATACTGAGAACTACTGTATATCTACACTGTATAATACAAACAGATATTGAGAACTACTGTATATCTACACTGTATAATACAAACAGATACTGACAACTACTGTATATCTACACTGTATAATACAAACAGATACTGACAACTACTGTATATCTACACTGTATAATACAAACAGATACTGAGAACTACTGTATATCTACACTGTATAATACAAACATACTGACAACTACTGTATATCTACACTGTATAATACAAACATACTGACAACTACTGTATATCTACACTGTATAATACAAACAGATACTGACAACTACTGTATATCTACACTGTATAATACAAACAGATACTGACAACTACTGTATATCTACACTGTATAATACAAACAGATACTGACAACTACTGTATATCTACACTGTATAATACAAACAGATACTGACAACTACTGTATATCTACACTGTATAATACAAACAGATACTGACAACTACTGTATATCTACACTGTATAATACAAACAGATACTGACAACTACTGTATATCTACACTGTATAATACAAACAGATACTGACAACTACTGTATATCTACACTGTATAATACAAACAGATACTGACAACTACTGTATATCTACACTGTATAATACAAACAGATACTGACAACTACTGTATATCTACACTGTATAATACAAACAGATACTGACAACTACTGTATATCTACACTGTATAATACAAACAGATACTGACAACTACTGTATATCTACACTGTATAATACAAACAGATACTGACAACTACTGTATATCTACACTGTATAATACAAACAGATACTGACAACTACTGTATATCTACACTGTATAATACAAACAGATACTGACAACTACTGTATATCTACACTGTATAATACAAACAGATACTGACAACTACTGTATATCTACACTGTATAATACAAACAGATACTGACAACTACTGTATATCTACACTGTATAATACAAACAGATACTGACAACTACTGTATATCTACACTGTATAATACAAACAGATACTGACAACTACTGTATATCTACACTGTATAATACAAACAGATACTGACAACTACTGTATATCTACACTGTATAATACAAACAGATACTGACAACTACTGTATATCTACACTGTATAATACAAACAGATACTGACAACTACTGTATATCTACACTGTATAATACAAACAGATACTGAAACTACTGTATATCTACACTGTATAATACAAACATACTGACAACTACTGTATATCTACACTGTATAATACAAACAGATACTGAGAACTACTGTATATCTACACTGTATAATACAAACAGATACTGAGAACTACTGTATATCTACACTGTATAATACAAACAGATACTGAGAACTACTGTATATCTACACTGTATAATACAAACAGATACTGAGAACTACTGTATATCTACACTGTATAATACAAACAGATACTGAGAACTACTGTATATCTACACTGTATAATACAAACAGATACTGACAACTACTGTATATCTACACTGTATAATACAAACAGATACTGACAACTACTGTATATCTACACTGTATAATACAAACAGATACTGACAACTACTGTATATCTACACTGTATAATACAAACAGATACTGACAACTACTGTATATCTACACTGTATAATACAAACAGATACTGAGAACTACTGTATATCTACACTGTATAATACAAACAGATACTGACAACTACTGTATATCTACACTGTATAATACAAACAGATACTGACAACTACTGTATATCTACACTGTATAATACAAACAGATACTGACAACTACTGTATATCTACACTGTATAATACAAACAGATACTGACAACTACTGTATATCTACACTGTATAATACAAACAGATACTGACAACTACTGTATATCTACACTGTATAATACAAACAGATGCTGACAACTACTGTATATCTACACTGTATAATACAAACAGATACTGAGAACTACTGTATATCTACACTGTGTAATACAAACAGTACTGACAACTACTGTATATCTACACTGTGTAATACAAACAGATACTGACAACTACTGTATATCTACACTGTATAATACAAACAGATACTGAGAACTACTGTATATCTACACTGTATAATACAAACAGATACTGACAACTACTGTATATCTACACTTTATAATACAAACAGATACTGAGAACTACTGTATATCTACACTGTATAATACAAACAGATACTGAGAACTACTGTATATCTACACTGTATAATACAAACAGATACTGAGAACTACTGTATATCTACACTGTATAATACAAACAGATACTGAGAACTACTGTATATCTACACTGTATAATACAAACAGATACTGAGAACTACTGTATATCTACACTGTATAATACAAACAGATACTGAGAACTACTGTATATCTACACTGTATAATACAAACAGATACTGAGAACTACTGTATATCTACACTGTATAATACAAACAGATACTGAGAACTACTGTATATCTACACTGTATAATACAAACAGATACTGAGAACTACTGTATATCTACACTGTATAATACAAACAGATACTGAGAACTACTGTATATCTACACTGTATAATACAAACAGATACTGAGAACTACTGTATATCTACACTGTATAATACAAACAGATACTGAGAACTACTGTATATCTACACTGTATAATACAAACAGATACTGAGAACTACTGTATATCTACACTGTATAATACAAACAGATACTGACAACTACTGTATATCTACACTGTATAATACAAACAGATACTGACAACTACTGTATATCTACACTGTATAATACAAACAGATACTGACAACTACTGTATATCTACACTGTATAATACAAACAGATACTGACAACTACTGTATATCTACACTGTATAATACAAACAGATACTGACAACTACTGTATATCTACACTGTATAATACAAACAGATACTGACAACTACTGTATATCTACACTGTATAATACAAACATACTGACAACTACTGTATATCTACACTGTATAATACAAACAGATACTGAGAACTACTGTATATCTACACTGTATAATACAAACAATACTGAGAACTACTGTATATCTACACTGTATAATACAAACAGATATTGAGAACTACTGTATATCTACACTGTATAATACAAACAGATACTGACAACTACTGTATATCTACACTGTATAATACAAACAGATACTGACAACTACTGTATATCTACACTGTATAATACAAACAGATACTGAGAACTACTGTATATCTACACTGTATAATACAAACATACTGACAACTACTGTATATCTACACTGTATAATACAAACAATACTGACAACTACTGTATATCTACACTGTATAATACAAACAGATACTGACAACTACTGTATATCTACACTGTATAATACAAACAGATACTGACAACTACTGTATATCTACACTGTATAATACAAACAGATACTGACAACTACTGTATATCTACACTGTATAATACAAACAGATACTGACAACTACTGTATATCTACACTGTATAATACAAACAGATACTGACAACTACTGTATATCTACACTGTATAATACAAACAGATACTGACAACTACTGTATATCTACACTGTATAATACAAACAGATACTGACAACTACTGTATATCTACACTGTATAATACAAACAGATATTGACAACTACTGTATATCTACACTGTATAATACAAACAGATACTGACAACTACTGTATATCTACACTGTATAATACAAACAGATACTGACAACTACTGTATATCTACACTGTATAATACAAACAGATACTGAGAACTACTGTATATCTACACTGTATAATACAAACAGATACTGACAACTACTGTATATCTACACTGTATAATACAAACAGATACTGACAACTACTGTATATCTACACTGTATAATACAAACAGATACTGAGAACTACTGTATATCTACACTGTATAATACAAACAGATACTGACAACTACTGTATATCTACACTGTATAATACAAACAGATACTGAGAACTACTGTATATCTACACTGTATAATACAAACAGATACTGAGAACTACTGTATATCTACACTGTATAATACAAACAGATACTGAGAACTACTGTATATCTACACTGTATAATACAAACAGATACTGACAACTACTGTATATCTACACTGTATAATACAAACAGATACTGACAACTACTGTATATCTACACTGTATAATACAAACAGATACTGACAACTACTGTATATCTACACTGTATAATACAAACAGATACTGACAACTACTGTATATCTACACTGTATAATACAAACAGATACTGACAACTACTGTATATCTACACTGTATAATACAAACAGATACTGACAACTACTGTATATCTACACTGTATAATACAAACAGATACTGACAACTACTGTATATCTACACTGTATAATACAAACAGATACTGACAACTACTGTATATCTACACTGTATAATACAAACAGATACTGACAACTACTGTATATCTACACTGTATAATACAAACAGATACTGACAACTACTGTATATCTACACTGTATAATACAAACAGATACTGACAACTACTGTATATCTACACTGTATAATACAAACATACTGACAACTACTGTATATCTACACTGTATAATACAAACAGATACTGAGAACTACTGTATATCTACACTGTATAATACAAACAGATACTGAGAAC
The DNA here is from genome assembly GCA_031769625.1 of Taudactylus pleione. Classification (NCBI taxonomy): domain Eukaryota; kingdom Metazoa; phylum Chordata; class Amphibia; order Anura; family Myobatrachidae; genus Taudactylus; species Taudactylus pleione. The sequence goes on from JAUIMM010000409.1 coordinate 1,319,187, forward strand.
TACTGTATATCTACACTATAATACAAACAGATACTGAGAAATACTGTATATCTACACTGTATAATACAAACAGATACTGAGAACTACTGTATATCTACACTGTATAATACAAACAGATACTGAGAACTACTGTATATCTACACTGTATAATACAAACAGATACTGAGAACTACTGTATATCTACACTGTATAATACAAACAGATACTGAGAACTACTGTATATCTACACTGTATAATACAAACAGATACTGACAACTACTGTATATCTACACTGTATAATACAAACAGATACTGAGAACTACTGTATATCTACACTGTATAATACAAACAGATACTGAGCAACTACTGTATATCTACACTGTATAATACAAACAGATACTGAGAACTACTGTATATCTACACTGTATAATACAAACAGATACTGACAACTACTGTATATCTACACTGTATAATACAAACAGATACTGACAACTACTGTATATCTACACTGTATAATACAAACAGATACTGACAACTACTGTATATCTACACTGTATAATACAGATACTGACAACTACTGTATATCTACACTGTATAATACAGATACTGACAACTACTGTATATCTACACTGTATAATACAGATACTGAGAACTACTGTATATCTACACTGTATAATACAAACAGATACTGAGAACTACTGTATATCTACACTGTATAATACAAACAGATACTGAGAACTACTGTATATCTACACTGTATAATACAAACAGATACTGAGAACTACTGTATATCTACACTGTATAATACAGACAGATACTGAGAACTACTGTATATCTACACTGTATAATACAAACAGATACTGAGAACTACTGTATATCTACACTGTATAATACAAACAGATACTGAGAACTACTGTATATCTACACTGTATAATACAAACAGATACTGACAACTACTGTATATCTACACTGTATAATACAGACAGATACTGACAACTACTGTATATCTACACTGTATAATACAGAACAGATACTGAGAACTACTGTATATCTACACTGTATAATACAAACAGATACTGAGAACTACTGTAGATCTACACTGTATAATACAAACAGATACTGAGAACTACTGTAGATCTACACTGTATAATACAAACAGATACTGAGAACTACTGTAGATCTACACTGTATAATACAAACAGATACTGAGAACTACTGTAGATCTACACTGTATAATACAAACAGATACTGAGAACTACTGTAGATCTACACTGTATAATACAAACAGATACTGACAACTACTGTATATCTACACTGTATAATACAAACAGATACTGACAACTACTGTATATCTACACTGTATAATACAAACAGATACTGACAACTACTGTATATCTACACTGTATAATACAAACAGATACTGACAACTACTGTATATCTACACTGTATAATACAAACAGATACTGACAACTACTGTATATCTACACTGTATAATACAAACAGATACTGACAACTACTGTATATCTACACTGTATAATACAAACAGATACTGACAACTACTGTATATCTACACTGTATAATACAAACAGATACTGAGAACTACTGTATATCTACACTGTATAATACAAACAGATACTGAGAACTACTGTATATCTACACTGTATAATACAAACAGATACTGAGAACTACTGTATATCTACACTGTATAATACAAACAGATACTGAGAACTACTGTATATCTACACTGTATAATACAAACAGATACTGAGAACTACTGTATATCTACACTGTATAATACAAACAGATACTGAGAACTACTGTATATCTACACTGTATAATACAAACAGATACTGAGAACTACTGTATATCTACACTGTATAATACAAACAGATACTGAGAACTACTGTATATCTACACTGTATAATACAAACATACTGAGAACTACTGTATATCTACACTGTATAATACAAACAGATATTGAGAACTACTGTATATCTACACTGTATAATACAAACAGATACTGACAACTACTGTATATCTACACTGTATAATACAAACAGATACTGACAACTACTGTATATCTACACTGTATAATACAAACAGATACTGAGAACTACTGTATATCTACACTGTATAATACAAACAATACTGACAACTACTGTATATCTACACTGTATAATACAAACATACTGACAACTACTGTATATCTACACTGTATAATACAAACAGATACTGACAACTACTGTATATCTACACTGTATAATACAAACAGATACTGAGAACTACTGTATATCTACACTGTATAATACAAACAGATACTGAGAACTACTGTATATCTACACTGTATAATACAAACAGATACTGACAACTACTGTATATCTACACTGTATAATACAAACAGATACTGAGAACTACTGTATATCTACACTGTATAATACAGATACTGACAACTACTGTATATCTACACTGTATAATACAGATACTGACAACTACTGTATATCTACACTGTATAATACAGATACTGAGAACTACTGTATATCTACACTGTATAATACAAACAGATACTGAGAACTACTGTATATCTACACTGTATAATACAAACAGATACTGAGAACTACTGTATATCTACACTGTATAATACAAACAGATACTGAGAACTACTGTATATCTACACTGTATAATACAGACAGATACTGAGAACTACTGTATATCTACACTGTATAATACAAACAGATACTGAGAACTACTGTATATCTACACTGTATAATACAAACAGATACTGAGAACTACTGTATATCTACACTGTATAATACAAACAGATACTGACAACTACTGTATATCTACACTGTATAATACAGACAGATACTGACAACTACTGTATATCTACACTGTATAATACAGACAGATACTGAGAACTACTGTATATCTACACTGTATAATACAAACAGATACTGAGAACTACTGTAGATCTACACTGTATAATACAAACAGATACTGAGAACTACTGTAGATCTACACTGTATAATACAAACAGATACTGAGAACTACTGTAGATCTACACTGTATAATACAAACAGATACTGAGAACTACTGTAGATCTACACTGTATAATACAAACAGATACTGAGAACTACTGTAGATCTACACTGTATAATACAAACAGATACTGACAACTACTGTAGATCTACACTGTATAATACAAACAGATACTGACAACTACTGTATATCTACACTGTATAATACAAACAGATACTGACAACTACTGTATATCTACACTGTATAATACAAACAGATACTGACAACTACTGTATATCTACACTGTATAATACAAACAGATACTGACAACTACTGTATATCTACACTGTATAATACAAACAGATACTGACAACTACTGTATATCTACACTGTATAATACAAACAGATACTGACAACTACTGTATATCTACACTGTATAATACAAACAGATACTGAGAACTACTGTATATCTACACTGTATAATACAAACAGATACTGAGAACTACTGTATATCTACACTGTATAATACAAACAGATACTGAGAACTACTGTATATCTACACTGTATAATACAAACAGATACTGAGAACTACTGTATATCTACACTGTATAATACAAACAGATACTGAGAACTACTGTATATCTACACTGTATAATACAAACAGATACTGAGAACTACTGTATATCTACACTGTATAATACAAACAGATACTGAGAACTACTGTATATCTACACTGTATAATACAAACAGATACTGACAACTACTGTATATCTACACTGTATAATACAAACAGATACTGACAACTACTGTATATCTACACTGTATAATACAGACAGATACTGAGAACTACTGTATATCTACACTGTATAATACAAACAGATACTGAGAACTACTGTATATCTACACTGTATAATACAAACAGATACTGAGAACTACTGTAGATCTACACTGTATAATACAAACAGATACTGAGAACTACTGTAGATCTACACTGTATAATACAAACAGATACTGAGAACTACTGTAGATCTACACTGTATAATACAAACAGATACTGAGAACTACTGTAGATCTACACTGTATAATACAAACAGATACTGAGCAACTACTGTATATCTACACTGTATAATACAAACAGATACTGACAACTACTGTATATCTACACTGTATAATACAAACAGATACTGACAACTACTGTATATCTACACTGTATAATACAAACAGATACTGACAACTACTGTATATCTACACTGTATAATACAAACAGATACTGACAACTACTGTATATCTACACTGTATAATACAAACAGATACTGACAACTACTGTATATCTACACTGTATAATACAAACAGATACTGACAACTACTGTATATCTACACTGTATAATACAAACAGATACTGAGAACTACTGTATATCTACACTGTATAATACAAACAGATACTGAGAACTACTGTATATCTACACTGTATAATACAAACAGATACTGAGAACTACTGTATATCTACACTGTATAATACAAACAGATACTGAGAACTACTGTATATCTACACTGTATAATACAAACAGATACTGAGAACTACTGTATATCTACACTGTATAATACAAACAGATACTGACAACTACTGTATATCTACACTGTATAATACAAACAGATACTGACAACTACTGTATATCTACACTGTATAATACAAACAGATACTGAGAACTACTGTATATCTACACTGTATAATACAAACAGATACTGAGAACTACTGTATATCTACACTGTATAATACAAACAGATACTGACAACTACTGTATATCTACACTGTATAATACAAACAGATACTGACAACTACTGTATATCTACACTGTATAATACAAACAGATACTGACAACTACTGTATATCTACACTGTATAATACAAACAGATACTGAGAACTACTGTATATCTACACTGTATAATACAAACAGATACTGACAACTACTGTATATCTACACTGTATAATACAAACAGATACTGACAACTACTGTATATCTACACTGTATAATACAAACAGATACTGACAACTACTGTATATCTACACTGTATAATACAAACAGATACTGAGAACTACTGTATATCTACACTGTATAATACAAACAGATACTGAGAACTACTGTATATCTACACTGTATAATACAAACAGATACTGACAACTACTGTATATCTACACTGTATAATACAAACAGATACTGAGAACTACTGTATATCTACACTGTATAATAACAGATACTGACAACTACTGTATATCTACACTGTATAATACAAGATACTGACAACTACTGTATATCTACACTGTATAATAACAGATACTGAGAACTACTGTATATCTACACTGTATAATACAAACAGATACTGAGAACTACTGTATATCTACACTGTATAATACAAACAGATACTGAGAACTACTGTATATCTACACTGTATAATACAAACAGATACTGAGAACTACTGTATATCTACACTGTATAATACAAACAGATACTGAGAACTACTGTATATCTACACTGTATAATACAAACAGATACTGAGAACTACTGTATATCTACACTGTATAATACAAACAGATACTGAGAACTACTGTATATCTACACTGTATAATACAAACAGATACTGACAACTACTGTATATCTACACTGTATAATACAGACAGATACTGACAACTACTGTATATCTACACTGTATAATACAGACAGATACTGAGAACTACTGTATATCTACACTGTATAATACAAACAGATACTGAGAACTACTGTAGATCTACACTGTATAATACAAACAGATACTGAGAACTACTGTAGATCTACACTGTATAATACAAACAGATACTGAGAACTACTGTAGATCTACACTGTATAATACAAACAGATACTGAGAACTACTGTAGATCTACACTGTATAATACAAACAGATACTGAGAACTACTGTAGATCTACACTGTATAATACAAACAGATACTGACAACTACTGTATATCTACACTGTATAATACAAACAGATACTGACAACTACTGTATATCTACACTGTATAATACAAACAGATACTGACAACTACTGTATATCTACACTGTATAATACAAACAGATACTGACAACTACTGTATATCTACACTGTATAATACAAACAGATACTGACAACTACTGTATATCTACACTGTATAATACAAACAGATACTGACAACTACTGTATATCTACACTGTATAATACAAACAGATACTGACAACTACTGTATATCTACACTGTATAATACAAACAGATACTGAGAACTACTGTATATCTACACTGTATAATACAAACAGATACTGAGAACTACTGTATATCTACACTGTATAATACAAACAGATACTGAGAACTACTGTATATCTACACTGTATAATACAAACAGATACTGAGAACTACTGTATATCTACACTGTATAATACAAACAGATACTGAGAACTACTGTATATCTACACTGTATAATACAAACAGATACTGAGAACTACTGTATATCTACACTGTATAATACAAACAGATACTGAGAACTACTGTATATCTACACTGTATAATACAAACAGATACTGAGAACTACTGTATATCTACACTGTATAATACAAACAGATACTGAGAACTACTGTATATCTACACTGTATAATACAGATACTGAGAACTACTGTATATCTACACTGTATAATACAGATACTGACAACTACTGTATATCTACACTGTATAATACAAACAGATACTGACAACTACTGTATATCTACACTGTATAATACAAACAGATACTGACAACTACTGTATATCTACACTGTATAATACAAACAGATACTGACAACTACTGTATATCTACACTGTATAATACAAACAGATACTGACAACTACTGTATATCTACACTGT